>CM077470.1:25798015-26053015 GCA_039654755.1 Calcarius lapponicus
AGTCAAATACTTGGGCCTTTCAAACCCATCCTGGCTCCCAGAGTGATCCACACATACCACTCGTTGTCAATAATGACGCCTCCTCTGTAACGCTGACAATCTGCATGTTGAAATCTCATGGAAATGAAAACTCTCCCCATCTTTCCAACACCTTTCTAGGAAGGGCCTTTTCTCCAAGAACACCACACGATATTCTGGATTCCTGCCTGAGCTGCCCTCCTCTCGTGGGCTCTGGCACAGCAACCCCCAGCCCAGAGCTATCCTTCAGCCCTTCCCTTCCCTGTCAGCTCCATCCCTGGCTTGGATAACTCTTCCAGCTCTCCTGAAATCCCACAAACACCACCCAGAGCTGCTGCTCTGCCAGGCTGGCAGAGACACTGGTGAGGACCACCAAACCTGCTCCTTCTGCACCATCCAGCCACTGCCAGGAGCTGAAATGGACCCTCCCAGACCCCTGGGTGTCCCCTCATGGGCCCCTGCTGATGGTCCTGTCCCATGGGAGCCTTCCTGGAGAGAAGGGAAGGTCCCACCCATGGATTGCTCCTTCCCCAAGCCCAGCACCAAGGTCTCCCTGAGCCTGGGACATCCCAGATCCTGCAGTTCCTGCCCAGAGCAGGAATCAGAAACACCCACATGAACAATTCCCCGCCTGGTTACCAAACCCAGCTCCTCAGCAGCAAATCTGGGTCTTGTCGCCCTTTAGTCCTTGCCCAGGTCTGGCCAGGCTTCAGCCCCACTGAAGGTCCCAAGCCCAATGTCCAACCCCAGATTATTTTGATTTATTCCACACCTGACATCCAGCTCCTGCTCCACATTTTAATCCTCTTTATGCCCAAACCACCATCATTTTGGTGCATATGAGTAATGAATTTCAAGCATTGCATTTTAACTCTTGGCTCTCCCTGAGAAACCTGAGAAATGTCATGTTTTGAATTCCTTCTAAAAGCAGGAGAGAGCAGAGAAGGAGCTGGTTTTTTTCTTCCATTTATCTGTGATTTGGGAGTTTCTCTGCTCCAGAAAACCCCTCCCAAACTGCCAGGCAGCACAGGTAGCTTTGCAGCCCAGCAGCTTCTGCAGAGTGTCATAAATAGAAGGGAAAAGAGCAGGGAAGAAGGGAAAAATGCCCCCAGAGGGCCCAGCCCGCTCCCCCTGCGCTGCCTCAGCTGCACATCAGACATGCGGAACATTGAACCGTCCTCTTAAATATTATGACATGGAGAAAATCACATTGTGCTTTAACCTATCAACAAAGGAGCAAAGCAATTACACGGCTAAACACAGTCGAGGAAGACCCAATAAAGAGAAATCCAAGAAAATTAGGCGAAAATTCTTAAGGGGCCTTACAATGTTTAATCATGCTTCAGGCCTAAATTAATATTCTGCTTCTAATTCAAAAGCCTGAACCACCAAGGTACATCTTTTGGGTATTTTTAATAACCAGAGTACAACACTCGGTGAATTAGCAGCTGCTCTGACTGGTATTTTACTTTTTCTTTGCTTGCTCAAGTAAAGCAGTTTAATATTGGTATAATCATCAAACTAACATTAGTCAGACAGAAGGACAGATCTTTTCCGTATTGTAATGCAGAACACAAAAAAAATTAAACCAAGATTTAGAAATTCCTTTGTGTATTAAATAATTTTTCTTAGGTGGGTTTCAATAAAACAAAAAAATTGTTATATTCACCCCATTTTCTAAAACAAATAGTGGATTAAAAAAGTACATAAACACATGGAAGAGAGGAAAAAAATCCCCTCATTGTGCTCTACCCCGCTGCTATCGAAATGATGGGAGAATTATTTCTGGGAATAAATCCATCCTGTTGGAATTGGTGGGAAAATGCCCTCCATAAAGGTGAAAAGTCTTGGTCAGCCCATTTAATTCTGTTGGAGTTTTTTTTTTTTTCTTTTCAGGTATTTGCAAATATGTCACTGGAGGAGATTCCTGGCTTTACATCTGGTTTGTGGAATAACCCAGCCAAGAATATTGATTTTCCCAATCTTGGAATAATCCCATTCAGTTGTCAGGGAGAAAGAGAATTTTCCCTCAAAGAGATGAGAAGCAGAGCTTGGAAAGCTCAAAACTGTGAACAAAGGACATTTCAACCGCCTCATTTGTTAGTGCTCTGGGGCTGAGGAACAGCCCAGGAGCTCCTGTCACAGGCACAGGGGATGTCACAGGGGCAGATGATGTCACAAAGACAGATGATGTCACGGGGACAGGTGATGTCACAAAGACATGATGTCACGGGGACAGGTGATGTCACAGGTACAGGGGATGTCACGGGGACAGGGGTTTCTGTGGGGCGGTGGGTTTGAAAATGTCTTTTCTCTTGGGATGGCTTCAAGGCCTCGTTTTGTTCACTGCGATTTCTGCATTTATTGGAGTCTATTTCATTGTGGAGCCATCAATCTGCAACAACGAACTGGGTGTGCAGCAACAATTCACCAGGAGTGGCTGAATCTGTTTACAAAAATATTCTTGAGTCTCTCCCCTGCCCCCTGTTCCTGCAAATGTTGAAATGGAAAAGAGAATAACCCTTGTATTTTTTCTCTCTTTCCTTCCCTTTCTCAGGAGAGTTTGGAATCCCCCTCCTTCCCTCGCCCATTCCTGCATTTTCCCCCACACAGACCCCACTGAGGCCAACCTGACCCCACCAACTCCTCCCCTCACCAGAGGCAGAACTATAAGAACCCCCCAGTTTTCCCAGCAATTCCAGCCCAACTGTGCCCACATCACCACTGGGGAAACGAGTTGGAAAGCACCTTTGATGTGGAAGAACAAACACCTCGCATATCTTTTTACTGTGCTGATTGATCCCATAGAATTCCATTATGGGTTGGGGTGGGAGAGACCTTCAAGCTCATCCCATTCCATGGGCAGGATGTTTTGCCCTGGCCCAGGGTGCTGGTGTGACTCCCAGTGGGTTGTAGGAGCAGAAAGGGCTGGATTTGGAACGCCCAAAACCCTTCTTTGCTCTGGGCTGACCAGCTCGGGAGCCCTCCCCAGCTCTGCAGCAGCAGCTGATAAACCTGAGAGGGATTAAAAGAGATTTCCAGACATTCCCAGGCTCTGATCTCCCGTGGGACAGCACAGGACACAGAGGGAGCCCAGACCCCTGTGCTGGCCTCTAGTGAATCCCAACCCTCCCCCAGTATTTTCCTTGGATAAGAGTATTTGTAAAACGCTCAAACCTTGCATATAATGCGTAATGCTATTAAGTAGAATATCTAAAGTACTTAAACTAATTATGCCTATTTTGTAAGATTAATTATAATTAATAATTTAACATATTTTATCATTTAAGTCAGTATCCGTTCTGATCTTTAACTTTAGAGAGCACACTGTATACGTACTACATAATTAGGGCTTATGTATCACATAATTAGGGCTAAATACTAGGAAATCAGGCTAATTAGACCAAATCAAACTGAATTATTTAAGCTTTTTTTTTTAATTTTAGATGTAGAATATTAGTAATTAAATACTGATTTCATTTTCTCGTGCTGACACATGGGGCTTGTCTCTCAGCCATACACAATGGAGCATTATCCAAGTGTTTGTCACCCAGGGAGCAGGGACAGGGAGGGCCTGGCCAGGGAAGGCTCTGAGCCAGGCACAATCCTGGAATCCAGGAGGAATGGGAGAATCACCCAAGACACTGAGGGTGTTCCCACAGCTCCCGTTCCTCCCTGGGGATTGCGGCGGGCCCAAGGAGAAGCTGCAGCACAGCCTCTCTCAGAACTTCCATCAGAGCTCCCTCAGAGCTCCCTCAGAGCTCCCTCAGAGCTCCTTCAGAGCTTCTCTCAGAGCCTTTCCTCAAGGCTCCATCAGAGCTCCCTCAGAGCTCCCTCAGAGCTTCCATCAGAGCCTCCTTCAGATCTTCCTTCAGAGCTTCTCTCAGAGCTTCCATCGGAGCTTCCCTCAGGGCCTCCTTCAGAGCCCGGGTCCCAGCCGGGCTGGCAGAGCCCATGGGGTCAGCGGTGCCACTCCCGAGCTCGGGGCACAGCAGTGTCCGGGCTGTGTCCGGCTGGCTCTGGGATGGCCCCGGGAGGAGGCTCCAGCCCTCCCCGGGCTCTGCTCGGGGCAGGAGCTCCTGGGCTCAGCCCTGCCCGCGGCTCCGGGGCCATCGCTGGGCCCGGAGCGGAGCCTGGGCCTGCTCTGACCCCCCCTGCACACGGGGACACACAGACACACAGGGACAGACGGACACATGGGAACAGCCAGGGACACCCAGAGCTGAGGCCCCTCTCTCTCCCCCGGGGCTCCTCTCCAGGCTGAGCAGCCCCAGCTCCCTCAGCCTCTCTCTGGGCACGGAGCTGCTCCAGGCCCTTGCTCAGCTCCAGGAGCTCCTGTCCCTGGTGTGCTGAGGAGCCAGAGCTGGACACAGCACCCAGAGGTGCCTCTGAGGGCCAGGATCACCCCAGAAGGTGCCTCGGAGGGCCAGGATCACCCCAGAAGTGCCTCGGAGGGTCAGGATCACCCCAGAGGTGCCTCTGAGGGCCAGGATCACCCCCAGAGGTGCCTCTGAGGGCCAGGATCACCCCAGAGGTGTCTCTGAGGGCCAGGATCACCCCAGAGGTGCCTCTGAGGGCCAGGATCACCCCCAGAGGTGCCTCCCAGGGGCTGGAGCAGCTCCCTCGGGGTCTCTGTAGCAAAGCATCCCCTGGTGTGTGGGGAAGCAGCTGCCTGCAGCAGCCTGTGCTTCCCCACAGCTCCCTTCCAATACTGAGCTGGATTAGTCAATACTGACCCTTGTAACGCCCTGGTAACAACACCGAGAGATGGAACCTGTCTTTTTGGCAGTGGCTCAAAATCTCCCTGCTAGGAAGCGCTCAGGACAGATGTTGTTGGCCATATGACATCCACACAAACATCAGAAAATAAAGTCTTTCCAACAAAGCCTGGTACTGGCAAAGGCAGCAGCGACATCAGCGAACAGTAACAGGGCTGCAGGCAGAGCCCTCAGAAGGAGAGGCGGCCTGCTCCGCCCCCAGCCTCAGTGAATTCACAATTCATTTTACAGATGTACATGTACAGCTACAAAACCTCCTGCTTTTCTGTGCAGACACATTCATTTCAGCATAATTGCCCCAAAACCACAAGTTTTGTTATTTTACATCGATCTTCTCTGCCAGAGCAGAGCCCATTTACCACAGCTGGTATTGATAGCACAGGGAGCTTCAGACTGGAAGTGTGGGCGCAGATCAGAGATTAGGGTCCATGCTCCAACATCTCCAGCGCTAGTACTGCCTGCAGCAGCCCCCAGAACAGAAATATTTAAATATGAACACACTTCTGGTGCGAGACACTGGAAATACTACTCCTCTTTAGGTAAATGTTAAGGGAATCCACGGGAGATCAAGGGCCCTGAAATGGAAATCATCCCATGCCAGGGGCTGGGGTCCCTGTGTGTGTGTGGCACTGGCTGATCCAAGCTCAGCCAAGTCAATAAAAGGAATCCCACGGACTTCCAGGGGCTCAGAGGGGAGCCCACAGCTCCGGCACAGGGGGCTTTGGGAAGGGAGTGCTCCTTGTGTTTACAGTGCTTCCTGTGAGATCTGCACACTTTGGGTTTTTTCAACAGCAACCCTCGGATCTGAACCAGCTGGTTTGGGGGTGATGGCTCTAAAATCCACCCAGCAATGGGCATGAGGGAATGGGGAACGTGGGCAGAGCCAGAGGAGCAGGAGGATCCCACATCATCCAGTGAGAACACAGCGGGAATTGTCCCCGAGGGCTGTGGCAGAGGGAGAAGTTCTTTGGGGGAAGCGGCAAAACAAATTCAAATGTAAGGAAAGGCTGGGGATGTGGGGAGCAGCACCTCCAGGAGCATCCCTGTCCCTGCTCCATCCCCAGCTCACAGCCCTCATTCCCAGATTCCCAGCTGCCCAGTTTTCATGGACACAGCAGCAGAGCCCAGCCCGGCTGTGCGGGGCTGATGGACATTCTCAGCTTCATTTTCACGGTGCCCTTTATGGTGCTCGTTAAAAGTATTTTTTTATCTGACCTTGTTCCACGCAAGGAATTAAAATTCTGAATGGAATCCTCTGCTCACACCAACTCTGTGGTGAGTTTGTCCCAGCAGAGAGGCTCCTGCTCCCTCACAGCACAACCTCCTCGCTAGTAAAGCACAGAAAATAAACAGAGCTCCGAGTGCAATTCTTTATTTGTAATTTATTATACATTTGAATTTGGCCTGGAGACATCAGCTCAGCATCAGCTGGCACACGAAGTTTTTTTAAAAGTCAATTTATCTATTTTACTGCCAGGGAAGGAACAAGATTTTTTTTGTGTTTGTTCTCTAACAAATTTTTTAATATTTTGCCTTGATTGCACACAGAGATTTTAGGCAAAAAGGCCGGATTTCAGCTCAAAAGAGGAATTATTTAGGAAACATCCAACATTTGCAAAACAGGCAGCTCTCACTGAACCTGCAACATAGAATTAGTCAGATTTGTGGCTATTAATAATTTCGGTAAATTGGTATCATATGGGGATGCTTAATCATGGAATTCTATAGGAATACCCTCAATCCACCACACTCCCATGAAAAAAAAATTAACTCACCTGATATAAGAAAAAAATGGGCTTAATGAGCACAGAAGAACTACGTGGATTGCCACTACAAATTTTTAATTTTTAATTAAACAGACCCCTCCCTGTTTCCAGCTCAGAAAAGACAATAAATATTTGCAGGTTTCAGGCATTTCCCAGCCATTGCCACCCCAGAGGCAGCTCCAGAAACTTCACGTGCAGCACAAAGAATAATTTAACTCCCCATTAATAAAGGTATTTTTCAGAGGAGCTCGTGCTCAAATTATATCAATCTGCTACTGTTCCAAAATAAACGCATCAGGTGGCATTTAAATGCAGGTGGCTAACCATTTTATCAAGTGCACTATATTTAAGCTATTAGAAATAATAATTAGAAAAAATTAAAATTAAACACACTTAATGCAGATTCTAATTCGGCTAGCTAACACTGTCCTTATCATTTATGCCATTTTTATAGGCAAATTATAAAGGATGTTCTAAATATGTCCGGTTTGTTGCTGACTGATAGCTGAACTCAGATAATTAAGTTGTTAACACAGGTACTTCAGTGGTCAACACGGTTATATATCTTTGTCTGATCACTCCCCCCTCCTCCTGCGTGCGCCGAGCTCAGGGGAAGCAGATGGATGGCACTTGACACTGCCCCACTCTCGCAGCGGCTGATTAGACACAGCCCCGTGCCACAGGTACACTCAATTATCTCTGCCCCGCACCCAGCAGCGCCGGCAGCTCCGCATCTGCTGCATCTGCTGCATTTCCAGCCCGGCAAAAACCGCACCGAGCCGTCCTGGCAGCTTCCCCGGCCGGCTGCGCTTCGCCCCGAGTCCGTCGCGATATCTGCAGCGAATCCTCTCTGCACAAGGAAGCTCGAGACCTTCCGCGGTTTGCTCGTGTCCCTTGTGCTGGCACCTGGATGGGCTCGTGTCCCACCCCGCATCCCAAAGCCAATCCAGGATCCTGCCCAGAGCATCCAGGGATGCTTCAGAGCCCTCTCATCTACCTAGCAGAACAGCACTCCAGGGAAATGCCAATACTCATTCACCAACAAACAGCAAAGGGGTTTATTTGGGTAGAGGTGTGCCAAGGAAAACCTGGATGCAGCTCCCAGGGAGAAAATGATGGATGCTCAGGTAAATGCAAAACGCATGGCAAGCCCCGTGCTGAGGGTTGTGCTGGGGGCAGCAGAAATGATCTGTAATGTGTTTGAGGTTAAAGAATTGGGGTTCCCTGAGTGCTCCGGGTGCATCCCAACACTCAATCACCAATAAACAGCAAACCCTGGGCACGGGTAGAGGGTGTGCCAAGGAAAACCCTGGATGCGGCTCCCGGGGGAAATGATGGATACTCAAGTAATGCAAAATGCATTGCAGCCCATGCTGAGGGTTGTGTTGGGGACAGCAGAAATTAATCTGTACGCGTTTGAGGTTAAAGAATTGGGGTTCCCCTGAGTGCTCTGGGTGCATCTCTGCAGCTGTGACTGTGTGTGTAACAAAGCTGTTCCCAAATTTACTGGAAATCACTGGGCCTCAAGAACTCCTGGTATCCTGTTTCCATCAAAATAACAGCAGAAAAATGAAATGGACTAACTTCCTGACTTTCAACTTTCCTTTAAGTATTCCAAACCAACTTTTGACAGTTCTCCTTGTGCCACTGGAAACAAGGGGCACCACCAGCTGGTTTGATCTCTTTTTTTGGACATAACCCCCGTGCAAACACCTGGAATGTTACAGAAGAGAAGCAGCTCTGGCCCATCACAGAGATGGGCACGAACCTGAGCTGGGTTCATGTCACAAAAACTGACTTTTTTTTCCACCAGATCGTTGCAGTCACTCTTCTCCCACTTAACCTGCACTGAGCAGCAGAGGAGTGGCCACAGACCTAATGGAGTTCCACTCCAGTGCTCTCCTCAAATGATGACAAACTAAGAATCCTCATTACAAAACTAAAAATCCTCGTCACAAACTTACAGATTCCTCGATCACAAACTACAGATCCTCATCACAAACTAAAGATGCTCATCACAAACTAAAAATCCTTGTCACAAAATTACAGATCCTCATCACAAAGTACAGATCCTCACTTCAGGACAAGAATGCGTGGGGTTTTTCCCATTTCTACATGAAGAAGTAACGAACGGGGTTATTCCTGCAATGTCACCAATAAAGAATTTGACTTTGCAACTCAGTTTACAAAAATTCCATTTTGTTGAGGAGGTTTGGTTTCCCATCCTCCTGCTGCAATTTGGTGGAGAAATAAAAAAAATCACCGTGCTCTCCATATTTATTAACAAATTCACTAGGATCTGGTGGCTCCCCTTTTAAACTTCTGAGCACAGGGAATATTTCAAAAGGCACCCTCCTGAAAGGGAAAGGAGCCAGTCTGCCTGGCGGGGGGCATCCTCCTTCCCTGGAGATCGTTCCAGGAGAGCAAACCACACACATCCACACAGGCTGGGCAAGCAGGATTAAAGGAAATCCTTCCACAATGCATTTTCCTGCTTCTGCCCCCTACGTGATCTGACTCCACTATCCTTTCCCAACAAATATGTAATTATTAGCATATAAATTTAACACCTAGCCATGCTATAACCACAATTCCTGTCTCTTTATTTCCTTTACTTACTTCATATGGAAAGTTATTTCTCTGGAATTATTTGTTTTCTGGGG
The DNA here is from genome assembly GCA_039654755.1 of Calcarius lapponicus. Lineage (NCBI taxonomy): Eukaryota > Metazoa > Chordata > Aves > Passeriformes > Fringillidae > Calcarius > Calcarius lapponicus. Next base: position 25,807,241 of record CM077470.1, read on the forward strand.
TTTTTTATTGCAGAGTGTTATTTATATTCCTCGGATTATCATTAGCTTTCACACACCTGTCAGTGCTAATTTTTTTGATCTCTTAAAAAAAAATGTTGAAAGATTGAGGATAATTGTCCAAGTGATTCTTTTAATATCTTACTGTATTTTAGTAAAATATTTGCGTCCTGCTTAATTGTTAACTCTTGGGAACAACAAGTGGATTTAACCAGAGTGTAGGTTTAAGGAAGTAGTATAAACTGGGGACAAAATCCTTCCCCTGTGAGGGTGGGCAGGCCCTGGCACAGATCAGCTGTGGCTGCCCCTGGATCCCTGGCAGAGCCACCAAGATCAGGTTGGACAGGGGCTTGGAACACTCTGGGACAGTGGAACATGTGGAATGGGATGGGGATTTTAGGCCCCTTCCAACCCAAACCATTCAAGGATTCTGTGATGATTCCATTAAATTCCAATTTGCTTGACTTACAGGGGACATCCTGGCATGCTTAGATATGGAAGCTGCAGGTGCAGTAACAAACAGAGGAAGCTCAGTTTGGAAAGTGGGAAGAGAACTCCAGCTCCTGCTCCATAGCCCTTCCTTCCCTTGCCAAGGAGAACTCCATGATGGCAGGTGTTTACAACAAACCTTAATTTAATGATCGGTGTAAGAGGCAGTAGGGAAGCTCCCTGCTGAGGCCACTCCTACCCTGGGTGTCCAAAAATGAACCTGGCCAAAAAACTTGGGGCTGTGGGAACAAGGAAAGCCCAGCTGCTCTGGAGTCCCCAGGTAAATTCCCTCTCTTCTGGTTCAATTCAAAAGGCCCTGCTCTGCCTTAGTTCAGGATGGATGGATGGATGGAGGATGGTGGATGGATGGATTGGATGGATGGAGAATCCCCAATGGATGAACTCCCCACCTGAACTGCATCAGGAACTGAGGGACAGCCCCAAGTTCCCGCAGCACATGGACACCATGGGCACCTCAACATCTTTAATGGATCCCAGATTTCCCAGACTGGTTTGGGTGGGAAGGGACCTTAAATCCCATCCAGGTGCCACCCCTGCCATGGGCAGGGACACTTTCCACTATCCCAGGGTGCTCCAAGCACTGTCCAAACCTGGCCTTGGACATTCTGAGGGATTCAGGAGCAGCCACAGGTTCTTTTGGGAATTCCATTCCAGGCCCTCCCCACCTTGCCATGGATAGAATTCTCTTCCCGGTATCCCATGGAAAATCTCTTCCAGACAGCACTAACTAAACACATGATTCCCTTCTGAAGCAATGCAGACCTGAGTGATCTCCAGGTGGAAATTCCCTGTTTCATTGAAACACCACCTCAAACAAAGCACCTGCACCCCAAATGTCACATCCCAACACACTCCACACTCCAAAACTGGGCCACTCCCTCATTTTCAACACTTATTTTGTGACCTGGACAACTGCTCAGGGCCAACTTTTAGAGATAGGTCCGTTTTGCAAAGTTAATTACTTTTTCATTACAATTACATCAAAATGAAAACAAAGCCTACAATCACCACTAAGTGAAACCCTCTCCTAAACTCCCTCCAGTGTGAGGGACTTCTGCTCCACCACCTAAAGCATGTGGGTTACTGTCTACAACACAGTCTGATTTTACTTTAACTTTTATGAAGTCTTCAATATTTAAAGGTTCATTACTTGAATTTTTATACCAAGAGGAAAATAAAATAAAATACAATACATCAACATGGGGAGGCAGGGTGATTCCAGCATTATTTTCTAGCATTATTTGCTCAGCAATCTCAGTTTATATTGCACTCGTTGCCATAAAACACTGAGGAGAAATCTGCATAACAATGGAAGAGGCTGACAACAGACACAGGCGAATATTGGCTTTTTATTCCCCGAGTAATCTGCATTTTACAACTGACTGTATATACGTATATTTAAAAAGTTGCTTTATCTAAAGTTTCAAGGAAAGGAGACAATGAGCAATGCTTGGGATTTTCTGTCAATTTGCCCTTTCAGAGAAACAATTGTGCTGTGGAATCCAGAGGAACAGCCTCTCTCTTTTCTCGGGGTAAAACCTCTGAGTTTTTATGGCTTTTAAGGTGCTGCACTTCAAGCAGGTTAGCTACAAAAGGTTATTCTGAAAAATTCTAAACATTAATTGGGAAGAAATAAAAATAAATAGTCCATGAAGACCCCTTCAATCTGGTGATTTGGGGAAAATCAGATAATCCTAAATGAAAGTAAGCATCAGAAGGAAAAACTGGGAAAGCCCTGGGTTTGCAGCCACGCTGATTTCCGTAATGCATTCACAATTGCCAATAAACAGAATTATTGCTGCACAGGAGAACCGTGTGGTCTCTACTCTATCACTACAGAGGGCAGCAACAGACAACAGAGCTCTTTAGCATGACAGAGGGAATGTTTAACATTCCCAGTAAACAAGGGAGCCGGGAGAGGCCGGGCTGGGATCTGCCTGTCCCACATTCCAGCCTCCTTGGGATGGGAACAGAAAGGCTGGGAAGTCCTTTGGGAAGCCTGGATGCTCAGCGAGCTGAGCCCAGCAAGGCCAAGTACTAAAAACTCCCCTAAACCATGAGTCACAACACAGGGCCACGAGCTGGATCCACTTGGTGCTCTCTGCCCCATTCGTGCACTCACACCCAGACTCCTGCTCAGCTCCTGGGACATGGACCAGCAGAGAGCCAAGAGCTGGGAAGGGAGTCCTGTGCAGCCCGGAGTCCAGGGCACAGCACAACATTCCCTGTGAGGACACAAGGGCAGGCTTGGGGGGAAGTTGCTCGTCTGGATGTCTGTGAAGGACTTTCTGTAGGATTATTTCGAGCAGCAAAGCCGTGCTGGGGGCAGGGTGAGGCTCAGGCACAGCTCGAGCACTGGGCACAGCCTCCTCCAGCTCCGGCTGCAGATGCAAAGGAGGGCAGCAAAGGTCTGATGATCAAACGGGGAGAAAATGACTGACAACACGGAGCCCGTTCAAAGGAACTAATGGAATAATTAGTTCCAAAAAGACTAAAAAGACTGAAGAATTCATGATGTCATAAAAAGCAGAGCTACTTAAATTGGATTAGAAAATAAAAATGACACGAACATTGTAAATATTCACAGATCACATCATTGACGTGTAATGTGCCGTTAAATGATGTCAAATTAAAGGGGAAATTACATGTGTAAGAACTAGGAAGAATAAAGGGAAGACATTTTAAAGATGCACAGTCCTTCAAGTGAAAATCCCTCTCGTATATCAGGGCTGATCACTGCGGGGATGGGGAAACTATGAGAGAAGAATAAAATAAAATATGGGAAAGAAAACAGAAGGTAAAAACATCTCAATTTAAGGCTGTGGTGAAAGGCTGTTAACTCCCGAGTGCTTCCCCTCCGCGTGGCCTTGCCAGGTGCTCCCAGCCACAGCCATGCCCAGGCTCCATCGCTGCTCAAACCCGACTAAAATCGCTCCTAATTTATCCCAAGAAGCCAGCAGTCAAGTGTGCTTTCACACGGGAGAGCCCTGAGTGGGGCCAAGGGCCCGGCTCAAAGGGCACCTCAGAACTCTGTGAATTGGGGTGCAATTTACACCGAGCTGCTGGAGCCCGAGGCACGAGGGAGGGATGGCGCTTGCGAATCCTCTCCTTCCCATGGGAAAAAGCCTTTCTGGATCCCCTCAATCACACACGGCACCCGGAGAGGCTCCCAGCCCCTCAGCCACGCTAGGGTCTCATCTCAGCAGAGTTGTGGCAATTAATTTACCTCCAGCGTGCTCTTTCAAGTGAGCTGGGAGAGCAGGGGGGGCCCCCCAGCTTCTCCCCCTTCCCTCCGCGCGCGATCGGAATCTTCTGTTCCAAAGGTGGCATTTCGAGCTCCCGAAAATACCTGCATAATAAAGGGTAAGAGCTCCTCTGCACACAGATATATGTACATATCTTTCCCTGCCTCGTGGGCCCTTCCGCCTCCAAACTCCAGTGAGGTGTTAGCAACACATCGCGCGATGGGAACTCGAGATTACCGGCATTATCTCACCCACCCTGCTGATAAGATGGGCTGATGCCGGCGCTGTTGTGATAACAGAGCTGACTCTGCTCCTCAGCAGCGCTGCCAGCCTGCTGGTGGCATTTCCTCAGCACTGGGGCGTTTTCCACAGGACATTCTTGTCCCCCAGGGTTTGGAATGGGTTGGTGGGAAGGACCCTAAAGCCCATCTCATCCCACCCCTGCCATGGGCAGGGACACCTTCCACTGTCCCAGCGTGCTCCAAGCCCTGTCTAGCCTGGTCTTGGGCACTGCCAGGGAGCCCACAATCCCTCTGGGCAGAGAGAGCATTTAGACTAAGCACACATTCACCATCCTGTTGGAGGTGACCACACCATTTGGGCTGAATCCCCCAGTGATGCTCTTCACTGTCCAGCAGGTCCAGCAGACCCTGGTGCTGGCATGGGAAGGAGCTCTGGGCACCATCAGGAAGCCCCTGGCACATCCCAGGATGGCTCATGCTGGAATTACCCTCATGTACCCTCAGTTCAGACATCAATGTCAACACCTGCCCTGCTTCAAAAACTCCAGGGGATCCTTAGTGATCCCCACACCGGCTTTGTCTGGGAGCCAAAAGAGGAATATTTACATCCCGGGGACTCTCGCACTCGAACACGTGGAAATGCAGAAAAATTTGCGCGAGAAAAAGAGCAACCTTTTCTTTTTTCCTTCTTTGAGTTGAAATAGCAGCACTTGAGTTCCTCAAGGCTCGAGCGATCTGTGTGCCCACACCGAGGCACTCGGCACCTCCCGTCCCCACCTGCACTCCCTGGCTGAGCCAGGAACCCGCAGGGCTCTCCCTGCCAATGGCACAAAGCCTACAAGGGTGCTGTGAGTCTGGAGATCTGAGAGTGCAGAGAACAACTGAAACCTTTACCTCACTTTAAAACCCCAAAGAAATGCCTTTTGATCGCTTCTGAGAGCCTGTTTAATGCTGTCAGTGCCCAGACAAGAGGAAGGGCAGGTAGGAAATGAGGCAGGAAGGCAAAGGAAGGGGACTGCCCAGGACATTTAAAACTCTGGGATATTTAAGTTGGTTCAGCCCCCCAGCCCTGCCTGGGGTGTCAGCAGCTCCCTGTGCCTGCGGGACACAAAGGGGACAACGTCTCCTTGTCATTTATGTAACTCCAACCCACAGCCAGCAGTAATTTCCAAAGTGGGGTTGTCTGAGCCCTGGGAGCAAACAAAAGTATTCCGAAGTCTTTATTTGTGCAATGGCATTTCCGCTCTGACTGCAGGGATCTGCTGGGTGCGCTCGCATTGTCTCTCTAACAATCTGAAAATTACACTGATAATTATCTCGGAGGTATTTCCCAGCCTCGATTGCTCTGTGAGTCTCAGCTCAAGAGAATGTGTCACTCCTCTGTCCCACTGACTTTTCACATGTCCTAAGTGCACACATGGAACAGGTTCCCAAACCCAAAGGTACTGCCAGGGAGGGCTTTGCAGCCATGACCCAGAATCTCTCAGTCACGAGAAGCCCTGATCTAACAGGAGCTCTGTCAGGGCTGAGGATCCAATATATCACGAGTCTCCAGGAAAAATAGAGCCCAGCTAAATAACTTGGGAAATATTCTACTTGTAATGGCATTGCAGAGTCAATCAATTTAAACCTAATAAAGACGACGACAGACAATGAATAGAAAGTTCAAGGACTTTTCACCCAGGGCTTTGCTATGGCTGGAAGTCAACCTGCTGGAGTCTGGGGGACCCTGCAGATCCTGGGAATCAGCTCCAGGGATCAGGATCATGGAAAAAAGACACCATCCATTTCAGGGAACAATGCTCTAAAAGCCCTGGAAAAGCAGTGGGAATGGGAACATTTTTGGAGGCAAGGACAAATTTTCATATTTTTTTCAGCCATAACTCATCTTTTCATCTCTGGCTTCATCTGTGAGCTTTACCACAGACCAGCATCATGGGCAGGACAGAGTATTTGCCTTGACTTTGCTCTGTGCTTCCACTGGTACTGGGAGGTTAATGCAGCTCATTAGCTATGCATCTCATCCCAGGATTTATTCCTTCCTTCCACGTTTATTTCCCTAACTACTGTTTGCTCTTCCACAGAACCTAGGGAAGGACCAGTGCAGGAGACGCGGTTTAACGGCAGGGCTGGTTTACAAACAGTGGAATCCATTAAGTGTTTAAAAACAGGTGGCAGTTTTCACCCCTCCCTGCTCAGAGCGACAACTTCCCTGGGACACCAGGAGCAGAGGCTTTCCACGGAGATGCTGTTGTTTGCTGCCTTTGCTCCGGGTGTGCAGCGAGCTGCAGATTGCAATTGGGATTCAGCGCAAGATGAGCCTTGGAAGCGCGAGGTGGAAAAGCTGCATCGCGTTTCTTCCTGCCAGGTGCTAAGAGACTGCCTTGGGATCCAGCAAAGTCAGAGACTTTGTCCCCATTTCAGCCCTTGGAACTGCAAAGTGAGCTTTGGTCGAGCTCCAAGAGTTCACAGGGATGGGGATGCAGGTTCAAGGGATGGCCAGAGGATGAGCTTAGGCCATGGCAAGGGCCAGGAGCTCCATGTGATGACACAACAGAGCAAAATTTGGGTAAAGAAAAGCAGGACACAACCAACCTGCTGTGTGGGGAAAGAAAAGTGGGAAAGAAAAAGTGGGAAAGAAAAGTCTGGGGAAAGCCATATTTGAAAGAAAAGGGGGGAAACTCAAAGGTTCTGAAGAGGCTGTACAGAGTGAAGATCTGAGACTGATGAAGAGAGAGCAATCACAGAATCATTAAGGCTGTAAAAGACCTTTAAGTTCATCAAGGCCAACTCTCTTCCAGTGCTGGGCTTTCTCTCGCACTGTCCATCACAGGCACCTTGGAGGAGAGAAGGGCCAGAATGTCCTGGGACAGTCCAGGTCAGGGAGAGGGGCTACAGAAAATATCAGTGGTAATTGATGGTCTGACTGCACAGCTAGAGAGTGGGAGTGGGAAAACGAAGCAGATGGAAATTTGGAAAGCCTCATGGTGCAATGGTGATTTTTTTTACATCAAGATTTGATCTGTATTAATCCTCTAGCATTGAGCTGGGTCCTCCAAAATCCAGCTCTGCCACAGACAGCAGTCACAAAAACACCAAATAAACCCTGCAGCCTTTGCATCTCACAATATCAGGAGAACTTCTAGTTTTGGGAATTCCACAATTACCACAGGAACTGACCACATCCCTTGCACCTGCACAGTGCAACGAGGGTAGCACAGCAATGCCAGGGCTGGAGTTAATACCCCTGTGCAGAGTGATCCAGCACAGTTTAATTAAAATATGCACAGGGGTTTTGTTTATGGAAAGCAGGACAGAGGCCCAGGCATTGCTCACCAGTGCAGGCCCTGCCTCGAGGCCAGACCAGGAACTCGAGAGAACAGAGCCACTCCTGCCACACAACAGGCCTGTCATCCAAAACTGAGACTCTCTCTTTTCCTGACATTCCTAACAGGGAATTCAGAGAGAATTCCCTAATTCTCTATTTCCCAGAGAATAATTCGCTAATTCCCGGAGAAAATCCGCTCCAGAGAGGTGGGTCCCATTCCAGTGCAAACTGTCACTGTACCAGTGTGTGCTTCTAAACTAAAAGCTAAAACAACCCCCAACAACCTCAAAGTTTTTAAAAGAAGTTCCCTTCTTTCAAGGCATTTCCTGGGCTCTGTTGCTGAGACATGGATGGGACACATCTATACCCTAACACTGATTTTTAGGAACTGCAACTGGGGGATGTGGAATGAGAGCTCCAACCCAAACCATTCCATGATTCTGAGTGGGGAGAGAGGGATGAGAGCAACAAGGACCTTCATACAGTTCTATGTTATTGAAGGTTAAAAAATTCTCCTTCTGATCTTTACAATACCACAGAATCATGGAATATCCTGAGCTGGAAGGGATCATTGATCCAACAAGGATCATGGATCCAGCTCCTGGTCCTGCACAGACACCCCAAAATCCCATCCTGGACATCCCTGGGAGCACTGTCTGAACTCTCCTGGAGCTCTGTCAGCCTCGGGGCCATGCCCATTTCCTGGGGAGCCTGGGCAGAGCTTGAACCCTCTGGGGGAAGAGCCTTTCCCAAAATCCAGCCTTAATCTGCCCTGACCCAGCTCCACCGTTCCTTTGGGGCTATCCTTGTGACAGAGCAGAGGCTGGAGCTGTCCCTGCACTTCACCTCATAAGGATGTTGAACACCACCACGAGGTCTCCCCTCAGTCTCCTCCTTTCTGTGCTGAATGTAAAAGATTTGGATTCTCTAAACTTGAAACAGGCCCCTTGCTCCCCTCCATGCTGCAAACTCAGTCTCAGTATTTAATACCCACTCAGATCAAATATTGCTACCTGGAGGAATAAATTTCACCAGAATTAAACCATTAACTGCTAAATCAGCAGCTAAGGAGCCCATATTCCTTTTAATACTGGGTTCTTCATGCTGGAGTGAAAGAGCAGACATTTGACAGAGCTTATTCACCATGCTGGAGTGACTGGGAGCACTGAGAGCTCCAGGCTGCTGCTCCCTGAAGTTTATCTGGGAGCCAGATCCAAACAAAGGCTGCAACAGGAGCCAGCTGTTGACACTCTGCGTCACGAGCTGCATATTAAATGATTCATCAAATGCTGTGTCACAACCTGGATAAAGTCCTTAAAGCACGGGGCCCTCCCCTGTTCCTTTTGTTTTTAGCAGCAAAGAATATCTGGGTAAACCTACACTTGCTGGAACAGCCTTCCTTTCCAGAAACCACTCCCCGTTTAATGCAAATATTCCACCTAAATCGTTATTAGGGAAAATGCCAGTTGCCAAATTTCAGTAAATGGTACTGAAATAAATAAGCAAAAATTATTATTTATCCAGTGTAAAATTCAGTAAATAGAACTGAAATAAATAAATAAATAAATTAAATTAAATGCACCCAGAACATTTTGGAAAATGAAATAATAGATGAGTAAATAATTTCCCTGGCTGCTGTGGAACGGCAACGTGTTATTGTAACCTGCCTTGTATGCTCCGTGTAAAGCACTGTAAATTATGATTTGAAATTATCATGTTAGATTAGGTTTTCTGCAGCTTAATATATTGTAATATAATATAATTGCTCAATGCAAATGAGCTACTGTACAGCTTTGGCATGGGGCTGTTCTGGAGCTGAGCATTTTACACATTACGGTGAAGTGCGGGTTATTAAGAAACAAATTATAACAAAGCTAAATTTAGTTGGGAGCCAAGATCCTGTCACTGCATGGCACTGCCAGTGCCAGGAGGTGTCTCAGGGAGCTCTGACACCAGCGCTGGGGCACCTCAAGCAGCTCCACACACACACTCTTACCTGCTCAGGTAAGAGCTCCCTGCCCACGAGTGCCCATGTCAGTATCGTTATCTGGAAGTCGAGGGTGCTGTAAAGTCACTGCTGTGGCTCCAGATCCTGACTGCCAAACACTCTTTCCAAAATAAATCACCCAGAGCTGATTGTGTTCCCACACTGCTCCCACAGAGGGAGGTTTGGGCTCACATTGCCACTGCAGGACCCGGGGGGGGCATGGAGGTGACACAAGAGTTAAAAACAATAAAAAGAGTCTCCACACCCTCCAGAACCAGCCACAGAGTCCTGGAATCGCTCCGGCTGGAAGGAGCCCCAGGATCACCCTGTCCAACCCCCTGCCAAGGCAGGGCCACCCAGAGCAGGTGACACACAAACACACCCAGGTGAGTCTGGGGTGCCCCCAGAGACTCTCCATGCCACCCTGGGCATCTGTTCCAGGGCTCTGCCACCCTCAGTGGGGTAGAACTTCTTGTGCTTTATTTTATGGGCATCACTCCTTGTCCTGTCACTGGGCAGCACTGGAAAGGCTCTGGCACCCTCCTGTGCCAGCCCTTGGAGTTATTTGTGTGGATTGATGAGATCCCCTCTCAGCCTTCCCTCCCCTGGATCCAGCCACCCTTCGTGCCCGTGACCCTGCGACCCACCCAACAGGCACGGCTTTCCCTCCTCATTTCCATCCACGAGGCACGAAAAACAAGAGTTGCCGGTAGATGTGCCAGGAGAATGCACTTCCTAAATAATACATTGGCTTGTAAATTGTCCATCCAACTGTAAATTCCAGAAGAAAAATTAAAATGTGTTTCTTCAGCCCTTTCCGCGCGGCGCTCGCTCCGCACGGCGGCATCCCCGCGTCCCCCCAAAAGCATGGGCACCGATGGGTTGGGTCCAGAGCAGGAAAAACCTGCTCCAAAGCAATTTATTATTAATGCCAGAATATTCTTGCTAAACAGTTCTGATTATTTCACAAGAAAGAGGTCAAGGTATTGGAGAAAGGGATTTAATCAAATAAACTCTCAATCTCTCTCCAAATAGCATTTTCATCCGGCTGCATGTAAATTCATCAGCTGACTCGCCTCCCAATGCCCAGGCAAGGTTAATCTGCTATGACTGTTAAAACTTCTCGGAGACGCCTTTGGAATAACGATTTACATCGGGAGCAGCCGTGCCAGTCACCCCAAACTGGTTCCTCATCCCGTTCCTCCAAGTCTGGCCCAGCTCCTGACATCTCCACCAGCAGAGCTGGAGCTGAACCCCCCTCTTGGGCACCCCACATGAGCTCCTTGTTTCTGCTCAACTCCCTGGGTTCTCATCAACAGCTCATTCCAAGCTGCCCCACAGCAAATATCCTGCCCTGAGCAGAGGGGGAATAGTGGATTTTCAGGAACATTTCCTGCATCGCCGAAGCACTCGTGCTGGAAAACAAAGCAGTGTGGGCATAGCCAGAGAGGAAATGGAATTTCTCTGGTATCCTGAATTCAATATTGCCTTGCTTTGCTTAAATAAGGAGCCAAGGAATTTATCCCAGCCGTATCCCAAGGTGAATTTTGTGGCAAACACTAATAATCCCTCCTGGCCACTCCACACTTATTAGGCAAACCCTGCCTCCTAGCAGAGCAAATCTATGTGTGTTTTTAAAAAGGATCTTTGTGAACTTCATGTTTAAACACAGGATTATGATATAGCTGTAAACTGCACATTTGGTCAGAAACGGAGAACTGCAATTTTGGGGTTTGTTAAAAAAAAAAATCCCAAATGCCTTTTGATCCAGAATGAAAAGGGAAACTGAAACACAGCAAGCAGGCGGGCAGGCAGGATTATTCTCACCCCTGTTTTCTGCTCTCTTCAGTCTAAGCCTGGCCACAGATTCTGCATTTGGTGGAATATTCTGTGGGTATCTTTGCAGGGCCAGGTCGGGTTTAGGAGGAGATGTTCCTGAGAGCCACAGCGTGGCTCAGAGAAGCTTCCCCAGCCTCCCACGGGCACGCACAACCCACGCTGCCCAGTGGCCCCCAGGCAAGCCCAGGCACACCCTCCTCTAATTTTATTTCTCCTAAGTGGCCACTCTCATTTATTTGCACCACGCACACCCCCGCACCTAAATCCCCCCACCCTGCAGCCTCAGACGGGTCTCAGACAGCATTCCCTGCTGAAAATCCGGGAGGATTCCTGCAATCCCCGGTCTCCATCCCTCGACAAGCAGCCAGCAGCTGCAAACTCTGCCTCAGCCGGGGAGGAGGTGTTGTGATGCTGCTGCTCCGTGCCCCCGGTGCTCCCCACACCTCTCTGGAAGCTCAGACACCATTTTACATGAGGATGCTTTCTAAAAAGCCCAGTGTAACTGTCTAATTAAGAGCGGAGTGATTGGCTGGTTCATGGACTCTGTGACAGTTCTGACAAATACACATATTGGCACAGCCCTAACCTCACTTCACAGTTTGCAACACAAAGATGGTATTTCCAGAAATGTGCAGAACACTCTGATACAAAGCTTCACCTTGTCTAGTGCTATTCCATTTAATTTTTTATTAACTGCCTGAACATATGCCATTCTAGGAGAGGGTAATAGTTACAAAATGTCAGCAGAAACATTTAAACTGCTCAAATGTAAATGATTTTATAAATTTGTAATGAAAGGTAATTGTCATGTGGGAAAAGTAACAGAAAAACAGATATGTGTAAATGTAAAACTGGCAAAAAATACATCTGACTGGTCGAAGGCAGCAAAACCTAAGTGTGTTTTAATGACCACTGTAAGGAGTATTTAAATAAAATTAGCTTCATGAGCAGAAAATGTGAATTCTATAATATTTTATTTTCTAACATTAGCAAAGTTCATAATAATGAAAAGACCTCATGGAACTTTAATGCGCCCAAATTCATTAAACAGTAGGACATTAAGATTCCTCACCTCATTTTAAAAAACAAATAAATCAAGTCAGATAACATAAATACAAAGCCGGCGCCGGCAGAGCCCGGCTTTAAAAGACCAATATTGGAGCGCGCTCGGTTTCTTTACTTTCCGCTAAAATGAGAAACAATTTGGTGATTAATCCCTTCAGCGATGCCGTGCTGGGTCAGTGCTCCCCGAGATGTCAGCCAGGAGAAGACTCGGGCGCAGAGGGGAGTTTTTCCTCAGCCACCACACAGAGCAACCACCTCCCAGTCAGGTTTGCGGGCAACCATCTTTAAATGCTTGAGCTGCTCTGCGTGGCCATGACAAGATTTGCAATTCCCCACGTTTATTTACACACCATCACCCCAAGTAGACATCACATGGAAGTGGCATGGTCGCGGCTGACCCCAGGGTAGCGGCTGTCTCTGCCGATCGCGCTCGCTGCTGCTCGGCGATTGAACCCCGCCGCCCGCCCTGGCTGCGTGCACGCTGCGCCGCGCCGCAATAAAATTAGCAGAAGCTTGTCAGGGGATATTTTCTACTTTTACGCTGACAGACACTGGACAAACATGTCTGCGTTTCAGGGGGCCCGCTCTGCGGGAATGGACGGCGGTGGGAAGGAGCCGGGGGCCCACGCCTGGCACCCCACAAAGGCCGCCTCGCGTCCCCTGCCTGGACCAGCGGGAAAAAGCCCCAAAATTACCGCTCGGTTTTATTTTTATTGTTTGCCTACATCCACCCCTGCGTAAGCCTGGGCACGCAGGACGAGTTACTGAGCCAGAAATGAATAGAACGGGAATCCATCCTATTCTGAAGGCAAAAGTTGGGGGGAGGAAAGGCCCTTCGCAGCCTGTGGAGGATGCACAAATTGCCTGGTACCTGCAGCCCACGTCAGAGCTCACCTGCCACCCTGCTGCCCCCGCCAGCCGGAGCTGCATTAATTTTTTTAAGGGCTTTCGCAAATAAACGAAAGAAAACGCTCGTTTGTTTCGGAATCGGGAGCCCAGGGAGGCTAACGTGGTAAATAGGGGAAATTTACCATCTGTAATGGGAACGTTTTTAAATAAAACCACCTAATATGTTTAGTAATCTACACCAATGTAATTTTATTAGCTATTCAGTGCAGTTCTTACATCAAACAGCCTCAGAAGCCCCAGGATCATTTCATATTCACTGGAAGACAGAAAGAAATCCAAAACCTAGTTAAATAAATTGTTCATTTATTCCTTTCCTTTTATGCACCAAGATCTACATGTGGTCATTAATTATAAAGAGACTATTATAGCACCATATTTTCATTCAATACGATGTCCTGGTATATATCAAAGAAGTCCCATAATTAAAACAGAAGGGCCACAATGACAATTAAAATTACAATCTATATGGGGAAAGAAAGTACAGTTCTGCAATTTTTCACCCTGTCACTGTCAGCACCGGGGGATATTCCAGTCACGTCTCTTGTAAAGCAGCCTAAATTCTTCTTCACCAATGCAACCTCAAAAGCATTATCAGCACCTAAGCAAAAGCCTATGCAAGTATAATTTAATACCAAGCCACAGTTTGCAAGTAATAGCGTATAAAGTGATATTTAAGTGGTGTTTTAAGCACACTTCTGATGGCTACAGCCGCCTTTTACTGGTAAATGCGTTTTCCTTTGAGTAGTGATTATGAGTCCTGGGTGAAGAGGTCCTGTGTGCAGGTCTGCCTGTAAGCCTTACTTCCAGCTGCCAATCTTTACTTCACAGTGAAGAAAAAGCCACATAGCACCTTGTTCTTACTCTTGTAGGCTGTCATCCCCTGAGCCTGATAACTGCAAAATCATTTCCACATAACACTTTTCTGCTTCTGCCTCTTAAACCTCGAGACCTACACATTGTGCACGCACCCGCACCCCCGGCACTCGGCCCCCCAGAGCCGCCGCTGCTCCGGCCTCTCCCCCCAGCCTATTTTTAACACTTATCCCAGTAAATATCTGCATTAATGGAGTGCGGGGCCCTGCCGCAGCAATGTGTGTTTGCTACAATTTATTGTCTATAAAAGTCAGGAGCGGTGAGTTATTACGGCTAAAACTGTGTTTTTCTTTATAATAACTCCGAACCGAGCACTCACATATGAAGCATGCAATGGAGATGGAGAAGGTTTTGTATAATAAAACGGTGACATGGTCATTTTTCCCAGTTTTGCATTACACAGACACACTCATGCATGGTGCTTTTTAAATTCTTATTATATGGGAGGTCAGGAGGTCGAATGTCAGAAAGTACTGTTAATTTCACGGGGTTAGGGGAAAGTAAATTCACAGGGAATACAGATCACTTAGCACAGAAAAGCAGCTCCTCTGAAGTTTGGGTTTACATTTGTTAACCATATCCTTCAGCTGACGAACCATTGAGACCAGGGTGACATTGTGGGCCCCGCTGTAATGGCTTGACACGCCGCGGGGACAGCGGGATGCGGCGCGGGGCCGGAGCCGCCGCCGGAGCCACCGGAGCACCGCGGCTCCAGGCAGCCGGAACCAAGCGGAGCGTGCTGCCATTTGGGCTGGATGCTGAAATTACACAGAAAGCGGGCGAGATGGCTTAAAGTTCAACCTGACAGGGAATGTAAAATATATTCCTGTCTCCGTTCGACGGGAAGGGAGAATCCTGCAGCTTCCCAGAGTCCTCTTAAAGCGCTTCCCAATATATCATCGGAGGCTGAAAGATGGGACGAGCGCGCGGACTTTGGTTTGCTACAGGATGCTCTGATGGTTCATCTTTTCTCTATTTTTTTGCTGTTGATGTTTCAGGGTTTGGTTTGGGATTTGGTTTTTTTCCCCCCCTCTCAGTGGCAAAATAAAATCATGGAAAGCAGAAGAAAATTGAGAGGATCTCAGTTTTACAAATAACAAGGGAGTGGTGATAAAACACGGTGACAGAGCTGCTCTTTTGCCAAGACAAATTCAGAAGCTACTTTTCTTTTATTAAAAAAAAAAAGCCATTTGCTTGATAAAATCCACCATCTTCACATGCAATTTAAAGTAAAAAACAATTTAAAAATGCAAGGGTATCTTTAGTTAAAGATGTTAAAGACCTATTCACTGTCTCTGCTGAAAGTTCAACTCAAGAGTGCCACAAGGCCCACACTCTACATCCATATGCGATGTGTAGGAAAAAGAAAAATCCAATAAAACAAACCAAAACCCCCTAAATTTACTTGAATGACCACAAGAGCCATTTCAGGAGACAGACAGGATTATTCCCTGCAAGGAATGTGCCAGGCCCACACTGGGCTGGGCTGGGTTTCTTCGTTGGTGCCTTTTGCAAGATTCCTCTGAGTCAAAAGCGAGCCCAGGCTCAGCTGCCCCCTCGTAATTAGATTTTAATGAGTCAGGCTGGGTGTTTGTGTTTTGGCAGCGGGTTAATGGTGTTAACATTTCCCTGCTCACAACCGGCCCCGGCAGGGCAGAGCCGCCGGCTGAACTTCCCCCTCTGGAGCTCCTGGGAGCCGGGACAAGGCCCGGGAGGGGCATTCCCCAAACCCTGCTCCAGCTGATGCAGCAGGGCTGGGGGAACATCCTCAGCCCATGGGCTCGGGGGGTTTGGGTTTTCCTGAGCAGCAGCCTGCCCAGGCTCTCCCCTCCTCTGCACCCAAGGATGCCAACGCCGCTCGGCGAGTTCGGCACCATCGCTCTCTGCCAAACCAACGCTCCCTGAACTCACCCAGGCAGGCAGGCACAACAAACACATATTATATATTATATCTATATTTTATTAAAGATGCATTATTGACTCTGCAGTGGTGTATTTCACTAGCTGCCTCCTATAATTAAAAACTTTTCTCTCCAATCCCCTTTCCTTCGAGGAGCCTGTTGCCTGAAGATTTA
The DNA here is from genome assembly GCA_039654755.1 of Calcarius lapponicus. Taxonomy (NCBI): domain Eukaryota; kingdom Metazoa; phylum Chordata; class Aves; order Passeriformes; family Fringillidae; genus Calcarius; species Calcarius lapponicus. Next base: position 25,823,311 of record CM077470.1, read on the forward strand.
ATCCTTCATTACCAGTTAAAACAAAATCACCAATTAGGCACATGAACACGTCTGTATTAATCTCATTAAGGTGATGGCACCAAATAAATTGGAACTATTTTTGTGCTTTTACTGTGTTCCTACGGCTTTATCAGGCCCTGTGGTCATATACAAAGACCTTGCAGCTCAGTCATTTAGAGTCATTCGGTTGTGGACTAAATGTGGCATTACCATCTATGGCTGAAAATTGCTTTCAGCTTTTAAACTGCACTGACTAGTCTGTAGTTAATCTTAGATCATTCACTTGCAAAATTAAATGAGCCAGAACGATGGTCGTCTTTTTTTTTCTTTTTTTTTTTTTTTTTGTAAAATAATACATCACAAAACACTTATTTGCCCTGCCCAAAAGAGAGATCAAATTCATTTAAAATCCCATAAACCAGAGTTGTGAATTTTTAATTTTATTTAGGAGCTCAGGAATAGAGGGGGAGCTATCTTTGCACAGCACATCATGGCTATAAATTTACATACAGAACATAGTTTGATGCCTAACCAACCTTTAATCTACCTTTGATGTATACTCCTCCTTCAGTAGGCATCACGTGAGACACCTTATTAATGCAAATGTAAGAAGGATTGTTTGGGATCTCTGATGTAATTAGCCATAAACCACGTTTAAAAGGAAAGGGGGGAAAAAAAGCACTTCCTTTGTCACCACGGCTGAGCACAGAGGCGCACGTGAAGATGGAGATCACAGAATCAAAGACTCTTCCAAGCTGCAAACGACCTTTAAGGACACCCAGCCCAAGCCAGGGATGCTCCAAAAAGAGCCACAGCCACAAACCCGCGGCAGGGCCCTCGTCCCCTCGCCTCCTGCTTTCCCCGAGCCCGGATTATCCCTCTGGCTCTATCACTATTCCACCAAAAAACCCAAAAGTCAAGCACAGCCTGCTTAGCTCTTAACTTCCCAAACAGCACAAGTCAGGAAACAATTAATTCCTGATCCTGCCGCCGGTGAAACCGATGACAATTTTGCATTTGAAATTAATATTCAGGCCACCTTCTCCAAGTTCCCCTTAGAGTCTGCTTTTGCCCTGCTGGACCACCACGGCTGCTGCTTCCACTTGGCACTGTTATTATTGTAATTATTATTATTATTATTCCTGTGCTGCAAATAACAGCCGGCCAGAAGGACGAGGCTGGCAGAGGCTCTGAGCTGGCACAGCTGCCGGGGTGGGATGGAGAAGGGGATGAAGAGTCCCAGGGTGGCTCTGGGGTGACCCGGTGGCGGTCGGGGTGAGGCTCCTCCGTCACCGCCGGACAGGGGCAGCCCCGGGCTCTGGGCAGAGAGAGGCACGGAATAATTAAATAAATAAGGCAGAGCCGAGCAGCCAGCTCGGGAACGGCCGGCACCGGCAGGCAGGGATGTGCGGGCACCGAGATCAAGGGATGTGCGGGCACAGAGAGGCAGGGATATGCGGGCACCGGGATCCAGGGATGTGCGGGCACCGAGATCCAGGGATGCGCGGGCACACAGAGGCAGAGAATTGCTGGCACCGGCAGGCAGGGATGCGCGGGCACATTTAATACCCGAGGCAATAACGCAGCCGCTCATCCCTGCCCGGTGCCACCGGCGAGATCCGAGCCCGCTGTGCCGCGGGGAGCGGCTCCCAGTCCGGGAACAGCACCAGCCCAGCCTCAGCCCACATCGCCGGCTCTGCTGCCGCCCTGAATCCCGACCCTCCCCGGAGCACCGCGCTCCGCTCCGGGGGCGGCAGGAGCGGGGGAACAGAGAGCGGAACGAACCCCGAGAGCCCCGCCGCGTCCGTTCCCCTGCGCAGCGCTCCGACGCTCTCTCCGCAAAGTTTGCCGGGCTCTGGTTTCCCGGGAAGCGGCAGAGCCGGGCAGAGCCGGGGCACAAGCGGGCACAACCAGGGCACAGCCTGGGCAGAGCCGGGCACAGCCTGGGCAGAGCCGGGCAGAACCGGGCAGAGCCGGGGCAGAGCCAGGGCACAAGCGGGCACAACCGGGGCAGAAGCGGGCACAGCCTGGGCAGAACCGGGCACAACCGGGCGCTCCCGGCTCGCTGCCGCCGGAGCCGCCGCCTTCGCCTTCGCGGGAGCGGAGGGATGCGGCTCCACGTCCGCCCGTGGCAGCGGCAGAGCAGCCCCGCGCTGCCGATCAGCGAGCCTCGGCCGGCACAGAGCCATTGGGAAACAAATATTAAGAATATATCTCTCAGTAATTTGTAATAGTGATTCCCGCCCCCGCCGCCCTCCCCGCCGAGAAATCAAAGTTTACTCCGATCGCGCTCTCGCAGGAAGGATATCTAGAAATGATAAATTTTTATGTGCATGGAAAAATAGTCTAAGATAAAGCTGCTATTCTCATGAAAATATATTTAGCTAGTAGTTTTTACTCTTCAGAAGAAAATCTGCATATTTTGTTTATTCTGGAAAATATTCTTTTTTTTTTTTTTAATAGCCTGAACCAAATAATTTCTCATTTTTACAGGCTTCACTTCACTTTTCTCACAGTGAATAAATTGCAACTTATTTCCATGAAATTCACAGATGACACAGATCTTTATTTTGCATAAAGGCATAGAGAAGTGTCTAATATCTTCAATATTCATCCGCTAAGTGGACATTTGCATTGGGTTAGCAGGGAGAAGGAGCCCCGGCCCTCCCGCGGTGACAGCTGTACGGAGGGATGACATCTGACAGCTGTGACAGTGCTGACGGGAGGCTGGGATGGCTCCCGCATCCCTGATCCAATTACGGCACACATCCCTCTGACAGGGCCGGCAGCCGCTCCCGCCCGGGAGGACAGTATTGATCTCTTGTCAGAGCCCCGCGCTCCGCTGCCCGAGCCGCAGCATCCCCGGCAGCCGCCGGGGGCCGGTACCCGGGCTGCAGCTGCGGCCGGACGGGCCGGCTCCGGCTCCGACCCCGGCCCTGGCACGGGCCTGGCACGGGCCTGGCACGGGGAAAGGCCCCTGCGATCAGCCGGGCCGGCGGGGCAGCGGGAGCAGCCCGGAGCGGGCAGTGGAAGCTGCCAATAACACCAGAGCCCCAAAGCACACAGCGAGCCTGGGATGCTCTGCTCTGCTCCTCCCTCCAGCACTGCCACTGCCAATGCCAGGTACAGAGCCTGGGCCTCATCATCCTCATCCTCATCCCACAGCCCAGCCCAAACTCTTCCCCAAACAAGAAGTGACACCAGGAACAAACCAGCACCCAGCACCATGGCACACAGGCCAGCAGCCCCGCACACCTTGCATTTGGCTGAGAGTTTACACCACACTGTCAATAAAAACTACCCAGTTTTTACCTTGCATTTGGCTGAGAGTTTACACCACACTGTCAATGAAAACTACCCAGTTTTTACCTTGCATTTGGCTGAGAGTTTACACCACACTGTCAATAAAAACTACCCAGTTTTTACCTCGCATTTGGCTGAGAGTTCACACCACACTGTCAATAAAAGCTACTGAGTTTTTGGGCTTGTCCTGCTGTTTACAATTTTCTGTAAAATCTCCAACAGTTCAAAGGAGAATTGTTTTTAAAGAGCCCTATCAGGCCACTGCTTTCTCCACAGAGCACTCCCAAAACGTCTGTTCCAGCACCCTCACAGATCCCAGACCAAGCAGAGGCAGGGATTTCAATCTGCTCCCCAGAACAGGCTGAGAAGAGCAGAGCAGAGGAGGCCCAGGAGCGAGTGGACACTCCAAGAGCAGAAGAGTTCCCTGTGAGCAGCAAGGGACCCTCCCTGGTCCTGGGGCTGCACTGCCAGGGTGAGGGGAGGCACAAACCCCAGCAGGACAGGACAGGCTGCAATTCTTCAGAAGCATCAGAAAACCACAAAATGAAGCCCTTCCCTTCCAAGAAGTCCCTCACACGTAGGCATCCTCCCTGCCCTGCTGTTCCATCTCAGTCTGCTGGGGCACAGGCCGTGCCAGCCTCACAGGGTGAGCTCAGCACTGCCACTGCTCCCTGCAACTTCTGTCTGGCCAGGCTGCTCAGCAGCAGCCCCACGCTGCCAGCTAGATGTCATTATAAACAAAGTTATTGATTACCTCCCTCCAGCTGGATTGGAACCTGCAGACAAACTGTGACTTGCTCCCGTGCTGTAATTTTATTGATCAGAGCAATCCAGCTGCCAGTGCTTTCTGGAGAGTAAAAAATAATAATAATAAAAAAAAAACCCATCTTGGCTACACGTTCTCTTTGCCCACACATGAAACAAAACACAATTTTTAAGGCTGAAGGACAATTTGAAAAAATTTTTTCCCCTCTTCCAAAATCCTTTGATAATAAAATAAGTATTTCCTATCTTTCAAAAAAGCATTCCAGTCTGCCAGCTTTGGGATGAGACTGCAACTATATTGTACCACTGGGTCCAAATTCACCCATGGGCTGTGGCCCACATTTCATTAAAAAAAAAAAAAAAAAAAATCAGCTCTATTTCATTAAGTTCAGGGCTCCCTGAAAAGCAAGGTGTGCATTCACACACTTTGGTTGCTGCTGCAAATCCAAACATTTGGTTCCAGTTACTCAAGTGCAAATTTGATTATGGTCACTCAGACGCCAGTGTTGCTTCATGAAGGGTTTTGGGTCCATGCCCCAGGCAGGTTTTCCATGGGATTTTGTGAGGTTGGATCTGTGGGGGGCTCGGGCTCTGCTCCAGGGAACAGGGGCAGGAGCAGAGGGAACGGCCTCAGGCTGGCCCAGGGCAGCTCAGGGTGGGCACAGCAGGAATTTCCCCATGGAAAGGGGGCTCAGGGATTGGAACTGCCCAGCTTTGGAATGCTCATTCCCGGAGGTGCCCCAGGAATGAAACCCAGGGCTCCCCTGGAGTGAGGACACCCAAGATGAGCCCAAGTCTGAGCCCACCTTCCCCTGGCTGTCCTGACCAGCATCACCCCCTCCCCTCACCACAAACATCACCCTCCCTCAGCAACTCAGCAGCACAGACACTAAGCTGCCCACAAATTCACCAAAGTTTTTCTGCCAATAAAACCTCCCTGCCAGAGCTCATTTACTCCCGACAGCGACACTCACTGCCAGGACAAACACCTGAGAAATGCACAAACAGAGAGGACATGGAAAACTCTGCTCTGTGCTCATCAGGAAGGATGGCAAAATGTGCAGGCAGGAATTTGAAAAGCAAATGGCTTCAAATGTGTTTGGAAATGCAGTCCACACCTCGCAGGAGAAGCAGCCGGGGTTTCTTCTTGTTGTTTGGGTTTTGGTGGGTGGTTTTTATTTTTTCTGACACAGTTTGACTCAAAACAAAACTATTTCAAGGCAGAAATTGCTGCTTTAGCAGCCTCCCAGAAGGAGTGGGATCTGAGTCCTGCTCATCACCAGCGCTGAGCAGAGCTGCTGGAATATCACATGCCATGGAAAAAAACACCTCTAGAGTTTCCTTTGGTATTCTCTTAAATAAAACCAGGAATTAAGCTTTACACCTGAGTTACTGGAGTGTCACACAAGGCAGAAGTGCCACACATTCAGTCCTGGGGCTGAGAACAGAGATCCCAATCTGGGCAGAAATTAGAGAGAGCACAGAGGCCAAACCCTGACTGTAGAAATCAATAGGACCACTGCACTGAACATTTAGCCTTGAATGCCACCTTTGATTTGAGTTTACTGATTTCTGGAGGTCTCAGGCAGGGAAGTGCCAGGGAAGCCCCTCAGGTGACACCACAGCAGCAGGTTTGGCTGTTATGCTCCAGATCCATGACCCATGCCCTGACTGCCAGCACACTGCCTCTGCTACTCTTCATCTTCAGAGCAAAAGCTGAATAATTCCATTTAAAAGCATAAAGAGCAGCAGCAGTGCTTACAGGTGGGCTCACTGAGGCAGAGGGGGGAGAAGCATCTCCAGGAACACAGTGGAGGTTTCAGTGTACCTCATTAATTCGGCCTGGGTTGCAGATACTCTTTGATTGTGATACTCTTTAATGGCAACTCTTAATTGTTGACATTAAAAAATCTGCTGAGCTGAGCAGCGAGCCCAAGGCTGGCTCAGGCACAGCCGTTCCTTCCCCTGCTCAGAAACCGAGCAGAGCGGGCACGGTGGCTTTAATCACCTCCCTCCAGAAGCAGAGTTCAGTCCCAGGTGCCAGCAGAAAGGTTAGGGGTGTAAATCTTGCCAAAGAGGCAGCTCAGGAGTTCCAGGGCACGCGGGCAGCTCAGCTCCGGGGCGCAGGGGAAATGCAGGGAGGAAGAGGAGTCCCCTCCTGGACTGACACAGATCGGCTGCTGGCAGCACCTGGATCCCATTGGAATTCCCATCCCATCCAATCCCAGTGCTCTGAGCACCTTGGGAGAAGCCCAGCTGCAACAGAACCCCCCTGCCCTGGCCCAGCACAGCTCAGGGTGGGCACAGCAGGAATTTCCCCATGAAAGGGGGCTCAGGCACTGGAACTGCCCAGCTTTGCAGTGCCCATCCCTGGAGGTGTCCTAGGAATTCTGGAGGTGGCACTCAGGGCTCTGGGCTGGGGACACAAAGGGATGAATCAGCACGGGGGATTTGGCCTCAGAAGCTTTTCCAGCCTCAGGGAGCCTGGAATTCTGGGCTGGGCTGTCCCACAGCAGCATGGAAAAGCCAAGACAGCTCCCTGGGCGGGTGCAGCTGTGCCTGCAGCATCCAGGCGCTGCTCAGTTAAAGTTCCACCCACAACCTTATCCTGGGCTTGAAAAATTGGAAGTTATAAACCAGTTCAGATCACGCTGTATAAATACCTCGGGTCTGAATTAATCTGCAAAGTTTGTTAGAAATGAAGGTCAGGGCTTGAATTGGCAGCAATTAGAATCATTGATATTTTCATGGTATCAGCCTCCTGTTCCTGATTATCAACTTCCATGGTGCTGACACCTCAAAAGTTGGCCCCTCTGACCCTGCTTGGGTTCAGCTGTGGTTCTGTAATGTTGAGAATATGTTTCTGCATTACTTTTTGCAAGTCAGAGAAAATTTGTTCGAGAAAACATCACGTAGAGAAAATATATATGCAGAAATATATATTTTTACATATTTTAATTGAATATTGTGGCCAAGTAAAATACTGATTGGGATTCTGCCTTCTCCAGCCTTTGCCTCAACACCTAATGCAATTTATTAATGGTGTTCTGACCTATGGAGGAGCTAACTGGGAGATCAACTTCCAGCACAAACTTCTGGGAATGAGCTTGCCAGCATTGAGCTTTTATTGAAAGCAAGGCCAGAGGGCTGAGCTGGCAGTGGGAGGCCTGGAAAGAAGGACCATTCCCTGAGATCCCTTCAGACAGGAAGCTTGGGTGGTCAGAGGGGAAAACCCAAGAAATCCTTGGTTAAAGACATCCTTTGATACTTCTGCCAGCACAGAAAATATATATCCTTACTCACTGCTGCCAAACGTGCCATCCCTCTGCAGATCCAAGGCACTGAACACGAGAACCCCCAGGAACAGAGGGAACAGGGGTGGGCAGAGCATCACCTCAGGGATTCACTCACACAGGAGCCAATTCCCTCCTGATTCCCCCCAAATGACTGCAGGCACCCCAGAACAGCTCAGGCTGGAAGGGACCCCTGGAGATCCCCTGGTCCAGCCCCCAAATTAGGCAGAAATCAGGACTGGAACATGGGCTGAAAACCCAAAAGCGTCGCCTAATTTTAGTCCAGCTCAGCAGAGTGGTGGATAACAAATCCTGGCCCACTTTGGTGGATAACAAAACCCATCCCAGTCCTTCCATGCTTTAGGAGCCTCGAGTCTCTCCAGCGTGGTGGATTTGCTCCTGTGGGGAGCAGTTTCCTCCATTCTGCGATCTCCAATCCCTCTCTGAGCGGCTCAGCTCCCCCAAAATCCTCCCGGGCAGAGTTCCCCAGGGAATGCTGAGAGAATGCAGGGCCAAAGGCACCTCAGTGGATCCCAGACCAGGACAACCCCTTCCCCTCGGGGGAACTGCAGGTGTGTGGTTTCTGGACACACCACTTCTTCTGTGGCCAAAAATTGCCCGAATTTAAAACACACAGGAGGGGAAAAACAAAACAGAGCCACAGAGGAAGTGGGAATTTTCCACCCTCTGGATGCACAGTAAAATGATGGAATGGTATAACCTTATTTTTTTTCTTGCTAATACACCTCAACTCTGACCTTCCTGAAAACCAGGACCTCCTGGGTAATATGGTAATTTAATGTGAGTGCTTATATGCTGATTTCTATGGAGTGGGCTGGCTTGGTGAAATACGACGTGGTTTACTTTTAAATAGAGCTCAGCTGAGACCTCAAAGGGAACTGGAAACAGGCTTCCAATGGAGAGAGATAAATGCCTAATTTACTGTCCCACTTAATCCAGAGCTTTTTCCTTAAGTCATTATCTCCCATCCCTCATTATTGTGGCAGCACAGCCATGAAAGACACGTGCAGTGAGACCATGATTGGAGCACTTCTGTTTACAGTGGCCACAATTTATCATTAAAACAACTGCAAAGCTGAGCCACGACGGGAAATATTAAAAATAAATAGGATAAAGCCTGGAAGTGCCTGTTCCAGCTCAGAGGTGCCTTTACCTGGAGAGCACCACACACACCTGCAGCTGGGAAACGTGCTGCCCAGAGCATCAGTCATACAGGAATGCGGGTTTTGGAGAAGACAAGGGCATCAAACAGTTCAACATCCTTTTTTTCTGGTTGTATTTTTGGTATTCTAAGCAAGCAAAGCAACAGCCCTGATCCCCCAGAAGCTCTTGGGATGGCGCCAGCCCCAGGTGCTGCCCTTTGGAGAGCCCCAGGAGACACCTCCTGTGAGGAGCTGCCCAAGCCAGGCTCCCAGCTGGGCTTCAGCAGCCCGAACCCTAAATCCCAGAATTCCATAATCCTTTATGCTGGAAACTCCATCCAGGATGATCCAGTCCCAGGGACATTTCAGTGCAGCCTCTCCCTCCCTGCAGCACCACCCGGCCCCACAGACCTTCCCTCAACACAACTTCATTTACACCCCAGAAATTCCACAGCTTTACACGTTTCAGGAGAGGAAAGAAAGCACAGCTCTGTTTCCAAATGGCTTTTCAAGAAGTCAGGGTTGGAACCCTGGGAAATGTCTGGGAGTGCCCCCGTGCTGCAGGAGGAGCTCTTGGGGATCACCTTCCCACCCGCGCACAAACAGCAGCCCTGCTCTGAAATGGCACAGCCTCAACATGCAAATGAGCCGCTTAATTTCTCACCAATTTCCCATTAATTATGACTCTTTATCAGTTTCACTGTTGGTGTCAGATGTACAGTTCCAGGGCTACTCCTTGGCACAGATGTTGCGAGAGAAGTGGAGTGTAAATATTTATGGGTTAAAAGGAGAGACTTTGGAGTTTGAAGATCTCTCCCCATGCTTCTCTCATGCTGCCTCACCCCATCCTTCTCTGGGGGCTTGTTTTGGAGACAGACAAATGCTTTATATGCACATGTATCAACTGCCACTTGCAAATTCGGCTTCTCCAGCTCAAAATATCAAATATTTAACACATGCACAGCTAGAACAGAAAATATTGTTTTCCAGAAAGAGCTTTGCTCTTTATTTCCTGCGAGTCTGGCATTTCATTCGCTCCTCTCCTGCTTTTTGCACAAGGCAGGCACTTGGCACCTCTCAAAGCCAAGCCCAAAGCGCCTGAGCTCAGAGAATGGAACTGAAGGTCTCCATGTGGGGCTCTCCCCTGGCAGCCCTGGCTGGAGAACTCATGAAATCCTAACCCAGCATGAGGATTCCTCCTCCTGTCACCAGAGAGAGGAAATCCCAGCCTGTTGGGAGGTTTGGGTGAAATCCCTGCCTGGGATGGGAGGGTGGGGAGGCTCTGGAAGAGAATTCCCAGAGCAGCTGTGGCTGCCCTGGATCCCTGGAGCCCCAGAGCTTGGAGCACCCTGGCACAATGAGAGGTGTCCCTGCCATGGGCTTTAGGGTCCCTTCCAACCCAAACCATTCCATGATCCCGCAGGACAAACCCCCCCTTCAGAAAACCACCCCTCCAGAAAAAGTTCTGAAGTTACGTAACAACAACAACATACTGAAGTACTTTACTTTAGTTCTAGCAAATATTTCAGTTCCAAGAAACAGAGAAATCACACCCAAGCATTTTATTTTAGCTCCTACTTCGTCTCACTTCTCTCAGGTTTTCACTGATTTTGGGGGGGGGGGGGGAACCAACAACAAAAACATTCACCCACTGACTTTGCTCCTTGGCATAACTGTGGTAGCTCTTTTAAATAATAAACTTCTAATGAATCCAAGCAAATCATTAAGTCTCCCAAAGTTAAAGCTAAAATTTAAATTTAATTTAAAATTAAAATCCTAGACTTCAGCTTTTGTCAGAACAGTGTACAAAGGGTATCAAAGAACAGAGTGCAGAAACTGCATCCAAGCCTCCCTCTCCTGTTCTGCCCCACCTCCTGCTGGAAAGCTCAAATATTTAAATTGGGTGAGTTAATCTCTGAGACATCACAGCAGGAAAATGCAGTTACCCTTTTTTTCCTTTGAGAGAGAGGGAAAACTGCAATCCAAGAGCACTGGAGCTGCTTCCAGTGTGCCAGCGCAAGCACAGACCAGGTCTGTGGGCACAGAGCAGGGCAGCAGCTCCACCACTCTTTATGTCCATTATTGCAGGGGTTTGAAGGGACAAAATTTGCAATATTTGCAACTTGGTGGCCTTCAGCTGCCAGCCCTACAGAAAGAGGAGGGAAGGATGAGGGAGGAAGGGCAGGCAGTGGAGGGGTCTGTGACATTTGCAATAATTCCAGCACACCTCCAGAGCTCCTGGGCATCCACAAACCTGCAGAGGCTCTGCTAAAACCTCCCCCAGCACCCACCACAGTGCTGACCCAAACCCATTCATTCAGACAGAGCTTTACAATCCTTCCAGGTTTCCCAGGGTGAGCAAAGCTCCCTGCAGGCCAAGTCTGGGGAGCCTGAGCATCAGAACACGGCACAACTCCCCAGTCCCTCCCTGACTTCAGGGATTTGCTCCTCCTGGCGTCATCACTGGACACACCACGAGCAACAAGTGCCAGGGCTCCCTCCAAAGCTCCAAATCTCTCGCTCAGGATTCATTCCCCCCTTTCCCGAGGCTCCTGGCGGGCTGGGCTGGTGATTAAATGAATAAATATCCGGCCACGGGTAGCAATGACCTATCCTGGGGGACAAGGGCCATTATTCACCCGGCATAATGCACCTCCAGCAACGCCACGGAATTAATCAGAGCCCTGCAAAACCTGACACCTGAGCAGAGATTAAAAGAATTGGGGTTGTTTATCCTAAAAAAAGAGCACTTAGGGGAGGACATGATAACAATTTTCAAGTGTGGCGACAGCCATGGTGGAGACGGGAGGAAAATCATTTTTTTATGTATATGGTAGATTGGGGGGGGGAGAGAAAAAGGGATTTAACTTGCCACAAAGGAGATGCAGAAGGGAAAAAAAACCCCAACGTGGGAGAGTTAAGCACTGGATGAAGTTTCTTGGGAATTTCTAGGAGTGGGGAGTGGGGCATGGGCAGCCCATGAGCAGGAGCTGGGCTGGAACGAGGCCCCCACGACATCCCCTGGTGCTTTTCCAGCCGGGTTTTCCTGTGAGCCACACAGAAGCTCACTCTATTGGAGAGGAGTAGAATGTCTTGCTAATTGAATGTCAAAGCAATTAAAGTGGGTATAGACTTCTCTCAACATTATCTTGACTTGATAAAATAAAGTTGTTTTGACAACGCTCACTGACAATTCCTGATTTTCAAGCGCAGCGATTTTTCTCCAGGCAAGACACGGAAAATGCTGAGACTTTGGAGTGAATCTTCCAAAGATATGCAGAACCATTATGCTCAGAATAAGCCTATTAGACAGAACTAATGGGCGATTTTCAAGGCATTGCCATGATCAGAGCCACCTGTACCTGCAGCTCCTTTCCCTCCCACCTCCCCACAAACTGCACGCAAACACTCCCGATGCTCTTTAGCAGCTTTGCCTTCCACACACACTCAAGGAGTTGAAGGTCCAGCCCTCAGATGATCCCTACAGCCCTGAACCCGGGCGCTCAAACCTGTCTTCAGCTGTTTCACAGTCACTCATATTTTAACCAATATGCACAAACAGAAATGATAAGAACCTCAATAAATATAATTTTGTCACTGCTTCTTGCATTTCCTCCTCTCCAGACCCATTCCAACTCTTCCTCTCATCTAGGTGCCATGGCTCATGCTTTGAGTGAGCTCAGACAAACTGGCCTTGCTCAGGGAAAACTCCAGCAATGCCATGCCAAAAGAGAAGAAACGTGTGGCCAAATTACTCTGTATCACTGAGGAAAATGAGGAATTCCTCGTGGACCCCACAGCAGCTCAGCTTCATTCCCACTGCGATCAGCAACCAGGAGTAGGTGCATAAGCCTTGAGGCTCACCTGCAACCATTCTCCTCCAAAAATGGGTGCAGGGAACTCCTGAGCCCCTGCCCTTGGTACCAACCCTCATCTCATCAGCAAACTTGCTCAGCTGCCCTTTGAGCCAAGGGAAACTTCTGGTACAGCTTGGAACCAGACTGGGTTGGAAAATAGCCCTAAAAGCACTGAATGCAAGCACTGCCCAAGCCACCAGGATGATTTGTAACTCATCCTGTAACAAAAGGTGTTTATAACCCCAAAACTTCTTCTCCCAAAGGCAGAAACCCGAGAAAAGGCTTTTCTCATAGGTACCAGTTTGTCTGACATGAGATGAGAAGTGTTTGGTAAGTTACTCATGAAGAGTAATTGGGCAGTTGTGTTAAGCAGGGGCATTTATGAATTCTGTGAGCAATCTTTGACCTTTGCAAATTCTATTTCCAGAGCTCTGGGCTCACACCTTTCCCCAGCATGGCCTGGGCAAGAGGAAAAAATAAATGCTTGTATTCATTGTCCTGTTCTTTGCTGCCATTTGCATAAGTGCCCTGGTAGAGGCAGCTCTCTCTCCCCCAACACCTGCACTCAGCAGCTCCAGGGCCAGGCCAGGGAACTGGGGCTGCTCCAGCCCTGGGACAGTGGGAGGTGTCCCTGCCATGGCAGGGGTGCCACTGGTGGGATTTAAGATCCCTTCCAACAAAAAACCCTTTGGGATTGCCAAAAAAACTCATCCAAGACACTATTGCATGTGGCATTGTTCACAGGGGTCCCAGGATGAGGGGAGAGACCAGGATCTGACTCCATGGTTCAGAAGGCTGATTGATTATTTTATCATACATATTATATTAAAACTATACTAAAAGAATAGAAGAAAAGGTTTCATCAGAAGGCTGGCTAAGCTAAGAATAGAATCAGAAAGAATGGTAACAAAGGCTTCTGGCTCCGACAGAGAGTCCGAACCAGCTGGGCTGTGATTGGCCATTAATGAGAAACAACCACATGAGCCCAATCCCAGATGCACCTGTTGCATCCCACAGCAGCAGATAACCATTGGGTACATTTTGTTCCTGAGGCCTCTCAGCTCCTCAGGAGGAACAATCCTAAGGGAAGGATTTTCCATTAAAGATGTCTGTGCCCCACTGAGCTCCTGGCTGCTTCCCCTCTGTGTGCCCCAAATCTCCCCAGCTCTGAGGTGTCCCACAGCCTCCCCTCACCCAGGCAGGGCAGCAGAGAAGCTGAATCCCTGCACCTTCAGCGTCTCCAGGCTGCAGACATCCCCCAGCAGGGCTGGCTGTGCAGTCCCACAAATCCAGAGTGGCTGCACTGATATTAGAGGGGCTGGGCTGGACTTAGACCAGAGCAAACGAGAGCACAGCCTGACCTTTTCTCGCCTTCCTTTCACACCTCCTAATGGTTTTTTTATTAGAAAAGATAAAATATTTGTAAAACCAAGGAAATCCCTCAAATACCATGTAAATTCCCCTTCTAATTTTCCCAGATTCGTTTTGAGACTCCTTTAAAAAAGCCCAAAAAGTAAACTGCAAAGAGAAACTTCCAGCACTTTCTCCCTTGGTCTCTACTTTTCTGTGGCCTTCCCAAGTGCCCCATTTGGAGATCTGGGATGAGGATCCTGCTTTGGAATCATCCTTGTGTCCCAGCCAAGCCCTTCCCTTCCCACCTGAGCACTTCCTGTGGCAGCATGTGGATTCCTTTTGGTCACAGCTTCCCAGGATATTCAGGTACAGAAAATACCCTGTGTTTGTCTAGTTCCTCTGTCCCCAGCTCTGTATTTTTAACTCCCTCCTTTCCCAAAGCTCCCAGGGCTCCTTGCTTGGCATTTGCTTTTCCATGTCCTTAGAAGAGCACTAAGTGGATTAATATTTCAGATTCATTGTGTCATTTCAAGTTATTAACAAGCCCAGCTCCTCTGAAATGAGTGAAAGCTAATGATAAAAAATACTTCTATTCTCTGCCTCAAACAAAGTCCTTCTGCTGGAATCAAAAAGTCCCACTTTCATTTGTGTCATTTTTTTAAGGCCAGTAATCACAGCAGAGCAGCATTTCTAACTTTTGAGTCATCAGCAGCACAAATAAAGCTTTCACAAATTGCAATAATTTCTCATCAAGGCTTCCCTACAGAGAAAAAACCACAAATTAACACAGTGTCACGTATCAGAAATCTAACACTGCTACAGAACATTTTGGGGAATAAAAGAAATTGTGGACAACAAAGCAGATCATCTGACAGAAAGAGGAGAGTGAAATGGAGCCACAATTCTGCAGCAGCTCCAGGCACTCCTGGAATTCTGCTGGAGGAGAATAAACCTCCTCCATTCACAGGCTGCCAGCTTTTCCATGGAAAAAAACCATGGGAAAAGCTGCTCCTGTGTAGGGGGCTCCAAATTTGTTCCTTTCTGAGTCTGAGGGAAAACTCTCCTCATTCTGCAGAGGCAAAGAAGAAACTGGAGCCTCCTGTTCTGCACTGCAAGTGTTTCTACACTTCCTCATTTTCACCTCCTCCTAAAAGTCTGTGTCCATTCAGGGTTATAGGGCAGAGAGTGGGTTTTATTCAATATTACGTTTCCTACGGGATGTGTGATTGGGAGTTTGTCAGATTAGAGCCTCTCTGAGTGAGGAGCTCAGAATTTGAGGACCAGGACGGTTCTGTATTTTATTGCATCTCCACCAGCTCTGCATCCATCACGGACCTTCTTCTACCCCAGAGGAACAATTCAGGGGAATTGATAGCAGCAATCCCCACGGGAGGCACACAGAGGAGTTAAAAACACTTTGCTGCCCCCAGAGCTGCCCCACGGGCACAGGGCTGGGGCCATCCCAGGGGAAGCAGAGGTGCCAAGGTCCCGTGCTGTTATCCCGGGATTTAGGAGCTGGATTCACCCTGACGGCAGCAAAACCTTGAGAGACAAAAGCAAGGCCAGCCCTCTGCTGAGCTGGGCTGCAGCTCACCCCTCAAATAAATCCTGCTCTGGGACAGCCCTGGGATTCTGCAGTTCCAGGGCTGCGCTCCCCTTTCAAAGGGATCTGCGGGAATGAAAGGGGAAAATAGATTTTCATCTCCTCAGAAGTGAAGCCTCTTCCTAAAAATGTCATTTCCTCAGGAAATGTTGCAAAAGAGAAACCCAGGTTGGTTTCCACCCATTTGTGCCCCAGCCAGCCTGGAACCCAGCACAGCTGGGCAGCTCCTTTATTTACTGCCACCACGAGGGAGGCGCACAGAAAGGTCTCTCCTCTCCTCACCAACCAGGGAGCAATCCAGAAATGCACAGGAGGGAAAAAATTCCTCCCTGAGACTCTGTGTGGGTGTCCCTGGGGTGCTTGCTCTCCCCCCAAACTGGTAATTAGCAGTTCCAGCTGCAAGCCCCTGGGAAATGCTCCCATTTGTCACTGAACAGGCTCCACTGCAGCTGAGACGAAGGAGGGAAGGAAGGAGGGAAGGAAGGAGGGAAGGAAGGAGGGAAGGAAGGTTAAACTGGCACAGCTGGCACAGAGCTGGGTCCTGGCAATGCTCTGAGTCAGGCAGGTGAGCTCAGGATGAGCACAGGGCACAGCACGAGGGGGAACTGGGCACTGATTTTCCACAAAACCTGAAATCCAGCAACCTCATCACCTGTGTGATTCTCCACACCAACTGAAATCCAGCACCCTCGTCACCTGGGTTTCCTTTTGGAGCCCAGGGCTGCTTCTTTTCCTGCCAAACTTGCAGTTCCACCATGGCAGGAGCAGGGAATCGGCTCCAAGAGCCCAGTGCAGGAAGAGCAAAGCAGCTGAGTGCCAAACCCCTTCCAGGGAGAAAAACCCCCAGAAAATCTTCACAAGTGGGTCCAGATAAATTCCCTTGGATTTGCTCCCCGTTTGGCGATGCAAAATAGTGACAGAAAAAGTCAACATGGCTTGATTTTATTGTTTTTTTTTTTAATTCTAGAGCTACTTTGTCAATGCACACAGAAGGAAATCTAAAATTTAAAAAGTTTAGTATAGAATTATAAAATGAAAAGGAAATTGCCTCCAAAAGGACAGGGCTTAACCAGAGATTTTCCAGGCAGATTCCTGGGTTGTCCTGCATCCACTTTTTGGGCACCTATTCCCCTCCCAAGGCTGAACACAGCCCCCAAAACAGGAGTTAAGACCCAGAGCTCCACAACTACACACTGGTGGAACCCCACCAGAGCAGGGGATTTTTATAAATCAGTCAGTCAATGAACTAATAATATTGGGGAAAACATGAATTTAAAAAATCTTAATTAGTTTTAATTAATTTTAATGGAAAAATCTTATTCCTAATGATTGTGTGGCTGTTATTTATCCTGATTCATTCAGTACTTTTGAATTCAGAGGGTGGTTAGAAAAACATGGAATTTTAGCAGTGTGAGAAGCAGATGGATTAATAAATTCTACAGAGAAATGGAGAGGAAATCCCCTTTTTGGGCATTTTGGTGAGTGCCTGCTGTCCCCTCAAAGCATGTGTGGGAATATCCAACTATTTATAGCTGTGCACAGCTAAAGGGGGAAACCCCCAAATCCCCAGGAAGCAATAAAGTGTCACCATCACATTTTCTGAAAAATCCCTTTGCCCAGGATTCTTCTCCTGGGAAGCTGAGAGGCCTCAGAGAAAAAGGAAAACAATATTATCTCATTTGCTTCTCCTGTGTTTTGCTGCTTTGGAGTGTGGTTGGAGATTGTTTATCCAACAGGTGATCGTTTCATTGGTTTCATGTGAATTGTTTTGACTTAATGACCAATCACAGTCGGGCTGTGTCAAGGCTCTGGTGAGAGTAATGAGTTTTTCATTATTATCTTTTAGCCTTCTGTAAGTATCCTCCCTCTATTCTTTAGTATAGTTTTAGTATAGCATTCGTTAGTATAATATAATATCATAAGATAATAAATTAGCCTTCTAAGAACATGGAGTCAGATTCATCTTTCCTTCCAACGGCGGGGACCCCAGAAAATACCACAATAAACGGCGCACGTGCAGCATTCCAAACCCCAGGAACATCTCCAGCTTCAGGAAATGCCCCAGCAGGGATGCCAGGACTGCTCCAAGGCTCAGGGAAGAGGATTCCCCCTCCAGCACGTGGGATAGGCCCAGGACAGCACTCAGTGGGTCCTGAGCCACCCGCCAGGAAAGGGACATAGCAGCCAATGGAAAGGGAAAGGGACATGGCCACTGCCAGGAAAGGGACACATCAGCCATGGAAAGGGACGTGGCCACCATGCCCACAGAAAGGGACACAGCCATCTCCAGGAAAGGAACATGGCCACTGCCAGGAAAGGAACACAGTGGCCACCACCAGGAAAGAGGCATGGCACCCATGGAAAGGGACATGGTCACTGCCAGGAAAAGGACACAGCACAGAAAGGGAAAGGGACACGGTGCTCACAGAAAGGGACACTGCCACCACCCAGAAAGGGACACAACACCCATGGAAAAAAGGGACATGGCCACCGCCAGGAAAGGGACATGGTGGCCATGAAAAGGGAAAGGGACACGACCACCACCAGGAAAGGGACACAGAGCCCGCAGACAGGGACACGGCCACTGCCAGGAAAGAAGGGACATGGCACCCATGGAAAGGGACACTGCCATTGCCAGGAAAGGGACACTGCCACCACCGCCAGGAAAGGGACACTGCCACCACCGCCAGGAAAGGGACACTGCCACCACCACCAGGAAAGGGACACGGAACCCCCAGAGCCCCACAGGATGCAGGGGCCGTGCTCCCAGCCCCTCACTGCCCCCGATAACATGGCAGGCAGTAATTACCAGAATTTCATTTTCATTAACTAATAAACCCAGGAAAACAATTTGAGTATCTGAATGTCATTTTTCAAAGGAAAATAAACTGTAAACATTTGAATAACATCACAGCAGGGATAATATACCTAAGGAAACCTATTGAAATATGCTGGAGAATTCCTCCTCTTTCATCACATTAAAACTGCAATTGACTGTAAACCTCCTACCACTCTCCGCTGAGACTTTAATTGTAAAGATTCCTGTTACACATCATATTAGAATTTAGTTAAAATTGTAGAACACATTATTTCCAATCAGACAGCCAACCATCACTCACAAAGATTTTTAAAAAGGTGATTAATAATTCATCTCAGATAAGGAAAAGATCTATATTTATACCATCTTCTCAGCCACCATAAACTACCTGACAATTGTTCAGTAATGATGCCCAGTAAATTCTTTAAAATGGTAATTTGTCATTCTGTCACTTCATTTGTGACCTAAAATTCCTCACTTGAGGCATCATCAAATAAATTAATCACTTTCCAGGATCCATTTCTCTGTTCTGCACGTT
The DNA here is from genome assembly GCA_039654755.1 of Calcarius lapponicus. Classification (NCBI taxonomy): domain Eukaryota; kingdom Metazoa; phylum Chordata; class Aves; order Passeriformes; family Fringillidae; genus Calcarius; species Calcarius lapponicus. Next base: position 25,842,004 of record CM077470.1, read on the forward strand.
ATTATGCCCAGGCTCTCTTGTGTTTCTCTTCATTTACATATATTTAATGGCTCAGCAGTGGTTCACTATGGCACATAACGCACACATCTCATTACAGGTGAAATATTCTAACTGCCACTATCACTGGGAAAGAAAATAACTCTCCCAATTTAATTTTCCTGATGTAACAAAACCATGATTCTTCACTATGAAATGTTGATGCCATCCATCAGTCACAATCAATAAAATCATCATGGAAGTACGCCTTCTCCAGCATCATCCCCTCAGCCTGGGATTATTTGAGGGAGGTAATTAAACTCATAATATGTAATGAATGTAAATGAAGAAAAAACCCCCGTGTTCTCCCTCTAACTACGCTTATTTTACTGCTTTGATTTAAAGTATTTTTACATCTCCCAATCTATGAAATACACAAAGCCCTGAAGGAAAGGCATCACAAGTACAGTAAGCATCAATCAATACATATAATGACTAATTAAAAAGGAACATATTTTAACATTAAAAACCCACCAAATGCTGTTATTTATCGATTTTTCATTTAAAATGATGCATTCCCCCTGGACTAATATATCTGCTGTCTTTCTGAAATATAGATTATAGGACACTAATTTTAGATATTGTTGCTTTGTTAAAAAAAAAAAAAAAAGAAAAAAAACCAACAAAACACCAACCCCAAAGTGATTTTGTGTGTCCCTCGTTCCCCAGAACCATTTAAAAAGCCCAGATACCAGACATGCAAACTTCTCCTGTGCTGGAGAGAAAACCTTAATCATTCCAGTCTCATCTCTGTGCCTGAGCTCATATAAGTCAAGAATGAAAACAGGCGCTTGGAAATGATAACTTTGAAAGAAGTCCGCAAGAAAAAAAAAAAAAGGGCTTTAGAGCAATGTTTTGCCATAAAGAGCAAAAAGGCATCATCTCTCTTGCAAATGTTCACACAATCTGGGTTTTATTTACAAGCGCAATGAGCAATGCTCCTCTTGTGATGGGGAATCCAAAAGGTACCAGAAGCCCGAGGTACCTGGAGCACGGGGGCTGAGAGGAGGATTTCCCCGAGCACGAGGAAGGATCCCTCCCTTCTGCTCCCAGTCATGGAATGCAGAGCTGTTTTCAAACGCTGAGCACCTCTGCCCAGCCCCTCAGAGATGGGAGGTTTGCTGATCCAGCTCCAAGGGCAGGGAAGGTGCTGCAGATCCCCTTTGGAAGCATCACCAGCCCTGGGGGACCCAGCCCTGCACAGCTCTTTGGAGCTGTTCCATCTCAGGTGAAACGTATGAGAAGTTTAGAAAGGCTGAGATAAAATTTGGGAAAAGAATTCCCACCAGGAAAGAATTATTGTTAGTACCTATTAACCCACAGCTGAGCACAAAACTTCTGCACCACATAAAGGCACTGCAGGCACAGGGAGCTGGGGCTATAAAACCCCCCAAATATTTCTGGGGTTACAAAAACCCCTAAGATTTATGATTTAATGCTAAAGGTTATTTCCCAGCTCGAAGGGATGTCCAGAGAGGTGAGCAAAGGGCTGGGGCATCACAGCCAGCCCAGCATGGAACAGCTGTATCAGGGGTGCTGGAAAGAGCCAGGGAGGCCCCCAACAGCTGCAGGCTGAAAACCTCCTCAAAGGCACTTTTTGGAGAATATTCCCATTTGCTGCCCAACATTTTTGCTGGAAATATTTGGAGAATATTTCCATTTGCTGCTCTCTGTGCACGCTGCAGCAGAGGAGCCCAGCCAGGGGTGCTGCTGCCGCTGATCCCCGGCACCCCAGACAGAGGGGATGGGAACCCCAAACCCAGAGAGCCACGGCGAGGCAGGGACACAAAAACCACCCCATTGCACCCCCCAGAGAGGCAAGGACGCAAAAACCACCCCATTGCACCCCCAGCATGGCAGGGACACAAAAACCACCCCACTGCACCCCAGCAGAGACACTAAAACCACCCCATTGCATCCCCCAGAGAGGCAGGGACACTAAAACCACCCCATTGCACCCCAGCAGAGAGGCAAGGACGCAAAAACCACCCCATTGCACCCCCAGCATGGCAGGGACACAAAAACCACCCCATTGCACCCCCAGCGAGGTGGGGACACTAAAACCACCCCACTGCACCCCAGCAGGGACACTAAAACCACCCCTTTGCACCCCGCAGAGAGGCAAGGATGCAAAAACCACCCCATTGCACCCCCAGTGTGGCAGGGACACAAAAACCACCCCATTGCACCCCAGCAGGGACACTAATTAGTGCAATTAGTGCCCGGGGCACTGTGTCCTCCAGGGATGGGATGGGATGGGAGGCATTGCCTCCCGCGAGTGATGCTGCCCAGCAGCTCTGAGCATTTTCCAGGTGAGCCCAGCACCACCTCTGAGCCCTGCCAGGGCTGGGAAAAGGGGAATAGGGAGGAGGGAGGGAGGCAGGAGCCCCAACACTGCAGGCACTGAGCCCCGCTGGGCTCCCAGGTAAACAAGGGAATAACTCCTCAGTGTCCTTTCCCTAACAGGGATCACAGCAGAGCACGTTGTTCCCATTGACCTCTTGCTGCTGGCACAGGGAGCGAGGCTCTCCAGGAGTTTATTGCCAGGAATGGGGGATTTCTCCAGGGAATTGCATCCTGCAGCTGCCCTGGGATCCAGGATTGTCCCACCTGTGCATGGGCACAAACCCCACAGCTCCTCTGGGAGCCTGGGCAGCCCCTCACCTCCTACAGGGAAGAGCTTCTCCACAGCACCCATCCATCCCGCTCTGCTCCGCCTTTGGAGCCATTCCCTGGCTTTCTCCCTTTTCCCCAATAACTGCTGGCGTGTGAGGGCTGTGAGAGACACCAGAGCCAGCAGGTTCTCCTCTCAGCCAGGATAAACTTGCTCATGATGCTTTGTGAGAGCACCATGATTCATGTTTGTGGCTCATGAGGTGGCTTTGTGAGGAATATTGTGGTTTGTACATGAGGAGCCTGTTACCTGCAGTATTTGTACTCTTTAAATTCTTTAATACCTGCTGAGATCCCCAGCAGATGCCAGGGTGCACATGGGGGTGAAGATGTTGTGCATCAGGATCAGCTTTAAGTTCAGTCTGGCAACTCTGCTCTGCTGATGGAAATTACTTCAACGCCAATTAGGGAAGGCACATTTTAATTCTGTTTCCTATTTCCCTACACCGCCCTGGAATTACACCAGCTTTCCGCTTAAAATAATTAATTCTGATGAGTTTATTTCTTATAAGGATTTGCCTGGTGAGGACTTCAAATGTGCTGGAGGCAAAAGCAACCTGACATGAGAGAATGAAACAGCTGAGGGGGTGAAGTCACCTGGGATGCAAAGGCACCTGAGTAAAGCTCAGTGGTTGGGGTTCTGTGAGCCTGAGCCCCCCCAGCTGCCCTGGGGTCTCACTCCCATCCTTCCCCAGGACCTGCCACAGCCTGACTCCCGTTAGCCCACAGCTCCTGCCCTTCACAGCCACGATAAAACCCTCAACACATTTGTGCCCAAGAAACACAGCCCCGGTTGTGTTGGCGGGCAGAGTCTCCCCAGACAGCAATGCCACCACCTCCTGCTGCTGCTGCCCACTGAGGGTTTCCAAGAAATCCCACCCAAACTGACATTGCTGCTGCCCTGAAGGTCCCTCTGTGGGAATCCACAAAATCAGAGGGTTTGGGAAAGCTGCAAAAGGCCCCAGAGACAGCAGAACTGGGATTAGAGCTAAGCAGCAGCCATGAGATTGGTCAGCAGAGAAATTATTTAAACTGTAGAAAAGCAAGGACAAATAGAACAATGGTCTGTGTATTAATGCTTGTCTAGAATAACTCCCTAAGCTACAGAAAGTTTATCTAGCAAGATATTAGGAATTTCTGAGCTTAATAATGGAGCTCTGTGCATTGTGCTTTAAGGCTCACAAGCAAGTCTTGTATTCAAAATAAGCAAGCATTGTTTAACCAAAGGTACCTGTGCCTATAGTGGTTGGATGGAACTACTGTCAATGTGCTTTTGCTTTGTGTGATTGGTCAAAAAACTCATAAAGTGAGTTGTAACATCGAGTTCTTGGTGTGCTGCCTGGGATGTGAGATGATGGCAGCTTCCCATTGTCATAACCATGGAATGAGAGTGATGCTGGAAACTAAAACAGCTCCAGGCACGTTCCACAGCAGCCCCGTCCCGTTGGTGGTCTGTAAATGGCCCTGACCGGCATCACCCTCTGGGGCAGAGACAGAACCCACTGGGATGGGTGGGGGTCTGGGGGAAAGAACCCCAGAACTGCTCCACCTGAGGGTGAGGACCCTGATGTGGCTCCTGGGGACAAGGAGGGCACAGCAGCACAGCCCAGGGCTGGCAGCAGCCCCAGCCCATCGATCTGCCTGTTCCCCAGCAAAGCTGACTGCTACATCTGTTCTGTGAGAAAACATACATTCTGCCTCCAGTACAATCACTGTAATTAAAAATTAACATGCATTAATTGTTGGAGCTGATGTAAACAGCTGATGTTCCACTTAGCCCTGTCTTCTGTACATATCATTAGGCAAAGCCAAATATTGTTAAGTAAACAGGCAACACTTACAAGAAGAAATAGAAAACTAATTCCAACTAAATAAATTGACAACACCGTGCAAGTCATATTAAAACAGTTGGGATAATTATTAGGCTACTGGACGAACAGAGGGAAAATCATGGAAGACACAATTAATTGTTTGAATCTCATCTCACTAAACGTATTTAGGCACAGTGTGAAACACAGTTTAACTGGAATGAGGAGGCAGCTTTTTCCCAGAAGCAGGACGTGCAACATACTGGGGGAATAAAAACACAAGTTGGAGTTTGATGCGCAGGTAAAACAAAACACTTCTGAAACGCAGCAATTTCTGCCAACTGCTCCAGGAGCCGCGGGTCTCCAGAGAAACCCAGGCTGGTTATGCAATGCGAAAGGTTTTTTCTTGCTCAGCCACATGTGCGGGAGCGGCGGCAGCGCCGGTGGGAGCCGCACGCAGCCGCCGGGAGCGGAGCGCCTGCCTCCTTTCCAGGGCTGGTATTTAAATGTCAGAGCGGAGCCGGCTCTCCAATCCGCGCACAGAGAGCAGCGGCCCCAGCTCGGTGCTGCGGCTCAGATCTGGGCCCGGAGCTGCATCGCCTGGGGGTGTCAGCTGTGGTACCCCCAGGCTGCTCCTGCTCCCGGCGCCGGCGCTGCCAATCCCGGCCTCGGCCCAGCCTGGAGCCTAAAGGGCACTCTCGGGGAGGGGAGCCCTGCAAACACAGCAGCAGCAGCCTCCTGAACACCCCTGCCACGCCAGAGCTCTTTGTGCCACCCTGGGGCTGAGAGGCTGGACAGGCTCAGTGCCATGGACACCCCACAGCCCTGCCCTGCACAGGGACAGTGCCCAGGAGCACAGAGAATTCACAGGGAACAGCACACATCCTGCCAGGGACACCCCAGATCCCTGCCCTGAACGGGGACAGTGCCCAGGAGCACAGAGAATTCACAGGGAACAGCACACATCCTGCCAGGGACACTCCAAATCCCTGCCCTGCACGGGGACAGTGCCCAGGAGCACACAGAACTCAGGAACAGCACACATCCTGCCAGGGACACCCCAAATCCCTGCCCTGCACGGGGACAGTGCCCAGGAGCAGCCACAAAGCACACAGGAACAGCACACATCCTGCCATGGACACTCCACAGCCCTGCCCTGCACAGGGACAGTGCCCAGGAGCACACAGAATTCACAGGGAACAGCAAACATCCTGCCAGGGACACCCCAAATCCCTTCCCTGCACGGGGACAGTGCCCAGGAGCACACAGAACTCAGGAACAGCACACATCCTGCCAGGGACACCCCACAGCCCTGCCCTGCACAGGGACCGTGCCCAGGAGCACAGAGAATTCACAGGGAACAGCACACATCCTGCCAGGGACACCCCACAGCCCTGCCCTGCACAGGGACCGTGCCCAGGAGCACAGAGAATTCACAGGGAACAGCACACATCCTGCCAGGGACACCCCAAATCCCTGCCCTGCACGGGGACAGTGCCCAGGAGCAGCCACAGAACAAAGCACACAGGACCCAGGAACAGCACACATCCTGCCATGGATACCCGTCATCCCTGCCCTGCACAGGGACAGTGCCCAGGAGCACACAGAATTCACAGGGAACAGCACACATCCTGCCAGGGACACTCCAAATCCAGGGGCTCCCACCATCCAGCTGAGCCAGGAGTGAGGGAAACTTCAGCTTGGTTTGAAAAAAGCCAAAATTTGTTTGTTTACAGAAATCAGCTTTGAGTGGAAACACCATAGAGAGTTTTCTCTTTCAATAGATGAGATAAATAGTGCCCAATGACTCCCACTGAGGAATCCTGCTCATCCTCTCCAGCACCACTTCCACGCCTTCCTGCCACAGGTTTTGCTCTGCCACATCCATGAATCCATGCCCAGCAATCCAGCTTCTACCCCATCACCAAGTTAAAGAACCACAAAAGCTGTGTCACTTCGGGTAATTCCAAAACCCACAATCACCCTCCTGTTTGCTTTGGGGTGTTTAGTTTTGATTTTCTTGCCAGGAGCTGTGTGAAATGTAAAAGCCCAAGCCCAGCTCAGTTTGAAGGGCAGGCCCTGGGCCTCTCCTTCAGCTGCCCAAAACCAGCAAATGCCATCAAATCCCAGCATTTCCTCTCCTTCAGCTGCCCAAAACCAGCAAATGCCACCAAATCCCAGCATTTCCTCTCCTTCAGCTGCCCAAACCCAGCAAATGCCACCAAATCCCAGCATTTCCTCTCCTTCAGTTGCCCAAAGCCAGCAAATGCCATCAAATCCCAGCATTTCCTCTCCCTCCTTGGGATGGAAAGGGCAGAGGGGATCAGAGAATATCCTGAGCTGGAAGGCATCCACAAGGACCACCGACAAGAGGGTTGGAAAGGAGGCTCCTGGCAGTGCCAGGAATGCCAGAATCATGGCCCAAAAGCCTCCCACAGCAGCACAAGGCTCACAGCTGGGTGTTACCCATGTGTTCTCAGGAGCATTAAAGGAACAGCTGGAGAACCCCATGGGAATTCAGGAATTGGCCACATGGAAAGCACACAGGGGAACCTCTCCTTAGGGACGGCGTCTGTGCCATTGGCTGGGACAGCCCCAAAAGCCTCCGGGGCAAAACAAGGTGCTGCCTCTCCCAAAATCAATCCATTATCACAAACAGCATCGAGTGATGTTGGCTGCACTTTGTGTGAGCAGCAGAAATAAAATGCTGCCAACAGAGGCTGTAGAAGTTCCAACACCACATTTCAGTTTAGTTGGTCAGTTCACACTTGGCTCAATGCTGATGAAACCTTTCAGTGCCTGTTGCAGACAGTCAGTTTTTAACCAAACCCTCCTGGTTTTCCAGTTTTCCAGGCCCACCACCCCTCACAGCTGAAGTTGCCTGCCCTGAAAGCCCTGGAAGGTTCACAGCACTGCTCAGCTGTTTCATAACAATATCAGGCTCATGATGAACCAAATGAGTTCTGATTTGTGCTATTTAATGTCCTAATGGCTTGACTAGTTAGGTAGATAATTACACAGTATGATTTATCCAACCCATTTATAAATATTTATAATAATGGATAGATTAACCTTTGGGATTTCTATCCTGCAGTCCCTCGGTGACGGGGATCTCTCCATGGCAGCGGCAATGCCAGAGCCTGGGAGGGAGCAGCGGGCTGGGGATGGGGCCCTGGGGACACAGGGGTGGGAACATGGGCATGGGGACACAAGGATGGGAACCTGGGGACGCAGGGATGGGGCCGTGGGTTCTTGGGGACACAGGGATGGGGATGGGGCGATGGGGACACAGGGATGGGGGTTCATGGGGACACAGGGATGGTTACACAGGTTCATGGGGACACAGGGATGGGGCCATGAGGACACAGAGATGGGGATGGGGCTGTGGGTTCATGGGGACACAAGAATGGGGCTGTGGGGACACAGGGATGAGGATACCAGGGTGGGGATGGGGCCATGAGTTCATGGGGACACAGGAATGGGGCTGTGGGGACAGGCTCATGGGGACACCAGTGTGGCAATGGGGCTGGGGCCATGGGGACACCAGGATGGGACCATGAATTCATTGGGATACAGGTATGGAATTGTGGGGACAGGTTCATGAGGACACCAGGGTGGGGATGGGGCCATGAGTTCATGGGGACACAGGGATGGGGCCGTGGGGCCACTGGCCAACACCCCAGGCCAAGGGTCCCCACTGGCACCTCCTGCTCCCCTGCAGGAGCTCTGTGGCAGACAAGTGCACCCCAGTCCTATTTCCTGCCTCTATTTCATCAGGACAAGGACAGCCACAGGGCCCAGCTCCTGCTGGGCAGTTGGGGACCAGCTGTGCCACGGGACTGCCCCAAAGCAGCAGTGCCAGCTCCCCTGGGCCGGGCCCTCGCCGCCAGGGCACGCGGGGGTGGCGCGGGCACACGGCGGGCGGGCCCAGGCTGGCAGCTGGCGGGTGACACTGAGTCACAGGGCGCACAAGGGACGCATTGTGGCACTGCCACCGCTGCAGTGGGACAGGCCGCCAACGCGGGGCCCTGGCACAAAGGGACAGTGTCTGCCGGGCCCCAGCACTCCCAAACCAGCCCAGCCCAGCATGCCTGCTGAGAGCAGGGAAATAGGCTAAAAACACAGGAGAGGCAAACAAGGAGCACAGCCCCATGGAGTGACCTGCCTGGATCTGGCCCCAGCCTGCTCCTGTCACACCTCTGAGCACAGAGCCAACCTGCAGAGCTCCGCGTCCTGCGCCCGGCCTGCAGAGCTCCACACTGTGCGCCCGGCCCGCAGAGCTCCGCGTCCTGCGCCCGGCCTGCAGAGCTCCGTGCCCTGCGCCCGGCCCGCAGAGCTCCGCGTCCTGCGCCCGGCCCGCAGAGCTCCGCGTCCTGCGCCCGGCCCGCAGAGCTCCGCGTCCTGCGCCCGGCCCGCAGAGCTCCGCGTCCTGCGCCCGGCCCGCAGAGCCCCGCGTCCTGCGCCCGGCCTGCAGAGCTCCGCGTCCTGCGTGCCCAGCCTGCAGAGCTCCGCGTCCTGCGCCCGGCCCGCAGAGCTCCGCGTCCTGCACCCGGCCCGCAGAGCTCCGCATCCTGCGCCCAACCTGCAGAGCTCCGCATCCTGCGCCCAACAGCCCAAAATGGCTCCCTGCTCCTCAGCCATCAGCAGCGACAGCCAAGAGAGCACACAAGTCCTGGCACGCACAGGGGAAGATTCTTCCAGACACCATTAAAGTATTTTATACTCATTATTGCCATGTCCTGCTCTTGGGAGTAGTACCACAGTACTGGAAATGGTGATTTCCAGTACTCTGCAGTGTCCCTCTTTGCTCAGAAAGAGCATCACTATGTTTAGATTATCAGGACTCTGTTTATGTAAAACTACATGGGGAAAAAAAGAAAAAAAGTAGTGATATGAAAATAATAAATAGCAGGAATACTCAGGTTTTATATTTCAGGGATTTCCCTAAAAGGCAAAAATCACTTTCATTCTCTGAGACTGAACTGCAGCACTTATCTTTTCTATTGACTGCTTAAACAGAAATTCATTGTGTAAGCCATTAAATAAACTTTTTTAAAAGTACAGCACTCAAAGAGAAATCTTTTAAGATTTCTTTATCAGAAAAATTTGACAGAAAAATGCAGGGTTTGAGAGCTCATATTTTCACATGCAAGTCATTACACCTATTAAAAAAAAAACCAAACAACAAAACAAACCAACAATTATTTGCAAAATTCATCTGTATCCCAGAGCAGCAGTGAAATATGAAATAGGGAACTCCCCAGTCCCCCAAGAGGGCAATCCTAACTTCACGTGGGATAATTCCTGTGTTTGAAATCAGAGCTCAGGCCCTCCAAGGGCTGACCAGCCACATCCACCCACCTCCATCGCTGGGGTTTGTGTGGAGCCAGAGCTGGGCAGGGAGGGAAACCCAGAAATGCCGAGGGGCGGGGGAGAGGACACAGATTGCTTGGGAACTGTCAGGGATTCCATGATGGAGCTTTGGGGTCTCTCCCAGGGGTCAGAGCAGAGGGATTTACAGAAGCACAGAGCAGCCCCGTTACTGGGGACAGAGGGAAGAGCTGCTGACAGAGATCCCCTCTTGCCAGGGTGGGGGTCCAGCAGGGGGACAATGCTGGAGGTGACAGAGCCAGCAGTGCCCTGAGGAGGTTCTGTGTGCGTGAAACCCATTGTGGCAGGGCCTGCTCTGGGATTTCCCCAAGTCCTGCTGCAGAGGGGAGCCCAGAGCTGTGCCCAGGGGAGCCCAGAGCTGTGCCCAGGGGAGCCAGCACCTGCTCCTGGCTGGGCCTCCCCAGGAGACACCCAGGGCTGGCACTCAGCACCAGCACAGTCTGTTCCAGCCTCAGTCAGACACACACAGCTTCTAACACTCCAGTTTAGCTAGGCCTCACCTTGGGCTAGAGCCTACCCAAGCAGAAATCCTCTTCTGGAGAGTCACAGAACACCCTGAGCTGGACAGGACCTGTGGTATCACTGACCCAACCCCTGTACCTGCACAGACACCCCAAATTCCCACCCTGGGACAGTGTCCAAACCCTCCTGGAGCTCTGAGAGTTGTGCCCATGCCCTGGGGAGCCCGGGCAGTGCCCAGCACCCTTTGAAACCCAGACCCTCAAGAGTTCATAAGAAACGAAAGCACCTCTAAGAGAATTAATTCACCTGGCTATCGACAGAGGTAATAATTAATAGCAACCCCAACATCCTAAGAAACGAGGACAGCTTTCTCAGGGAACGGGTCCAGCATGGTGCTGAGGAGGGGCTGCAGCAGCTAAAAGCCTCTTCTCCCAATGCCCAGCTCCCTTCCCAAACCCAGGGGAGCCAAAGCCTTCCTCTCCCAATGCCCAGCTCCCTTCCTGGGCCCTGGGGACGGGCGACATTTCCATCAGCCGCAAACCCCGCGGGGTGGCACGGCGGGCAGGGACACCGGGCACAGCCAGACCCACACCCGGCACGGCGGGCAGGGGTGACACTACAGTGTTGAAGATATTTTGCAAGTTGAAGAGTTTTTGCTAGACAAAAACTTGGCCAATGGCCAAAAAACATTGGCCATATTCAGCCAATGCACAATCCAGCCTGCTTGTACTAATGGACAATAGTCACGTACACAGGCAATGAATAATGGACATATTCAGAAATAGGGTCTGTATATCCTTGAAAGAGATATAAGAAGAATCATCAAGACTCAGCAAGTTTGTCAGCAAGTTTGGGAAAGTCAGAAAAAAGTAAAACATAGGTAGGCCTGACGAGCACAGCCGGACGCATGAAAAATTAAGTGATCCAATCAGCATTCTAATTTAGACGCGTGAACAGCCAAGATTAACCAATCATGTATTAGCCAGAGACGCGTGGACAGTAGAGATTTATTATAAATATAGTCTTTTTAAAGATAATAAATTTGGCTTCACTGGATCACGTTGGTCATGGTGTGTTGTCCCTGAACCTCCGTGCCCTGCACTACAGGACACAAAAAAACCTGTTCTCAAGGTGAGGAAAAAAGGGAAGTTTACTTTCTGACTCTAACACTTATAGATTTCCCAAAGTGGCAGTGGATTGGAGGGTGGCAGTGCTGCCTCTCCAATGACACTGGGCAAACCAACAGCCCATCAACTTTCTATTCCTCTATAAAGGAATGCAAAACAGTGAGTTATTTACAGAAAGTGTCTGAGAAAGTTCACTGCAAGAATGTCAACATCAGAAGGCTTAGAAAATCTTAAAAAAACAGGGTGACACAGGGACACTGGGCACAGCCAGACCCGCACCTGGCTCACCCAGAGCAGGAACAGCCCCGGTGGGAGCCCAAAGGGACAAGGGAAGAACAGCAGTTACTGCACATTGCACCTGCAGCCGGCAATCTGGGGTGAAATCCACGGGATAAAGGCAAAAAGCACCGAGTGAAGGAATGCACATCTCCACAGTGTCACAGAATCCTGGAATGGTTTGGGTGAGAAGGGATTTGAAGCTCATCCATCCCCCCCTGCCATGGTGGGACGCTTTCCACCGTCCCAGGCTGATCCAGCCTGGCCTTGGGCACTGCCAGGGATCCAGGGGCAGCCCCAGCTGCTCTGGGAATTCCAAATTCCCAATCTCCCATCCATCCCTGCCTGTCACAGACATCTTTTATGGAAAATCCTTTCCTTAGGATTTTTCCTCCTGAGAAGCTGAGAGGCCTCAGGAACAAAATATAAACATTGATTATCTGCTGCTGTGGGATGCAACAGGTGCATCTGGGATTGGGCTCATGGGGTTGTTTCTAATTAATGGCCAATCACAGTCAGCTGAGCCAAGCCACAAACCTTTGTTATAATTCTTTCCTATTCTATTCTTAGCCAGCCTTCTGATGAAATCCTTTCTTCTATTCTTTTAGTGTAGTTTTAATACAATACATATAATAAAATAATAAATCAGCCTTCTGAACCATGGAGTCAGCTCCTCATCTCTTCCCTCATCCTGGGACCCTGTGAGCACCATCACACCTGCCCTCTGGCAGTGGGAGCCATTCCCTGGCTCCTGTGCCTCTCTCCCTTGTCCCCAGTCCATCCCCATCCCTCACTGCTGTCCCTGGGCTCGGTCTAATCCCTGCCCACAGAGCAATAAAACCCAGCTCGAGGGGAGGCCGTGGCACTGCCCAGCCCCTGCCTCTTCCCACAGGGACATCCCAATGTCCCCATCCCAATGGGATTGTCCCTGTGTGCCCGCAGACACATCCCAATATTGACAATGTCCCACCTTGGCTCTCCTTGCCCTGGGGAGTGAGGTCCCACTCACACTGCCACCTCTGGCCTCTCAGAGGAAATAAATCCTTGCCACTGTAATACCCTCAATGTGACCAAATTCCCCACGAAAGCTGCCAATGAAACACACCACTCCCAGGACAAATAATTGCCTTTGTTTTCATCATTTTGTCCGTGCATCGCAGGAGGCTGGAGAACAGTGTGAGTTTTCCTGGTCTATAATCAGACAGTTCATAAAAATCCTAATGGAAATGAAGATTTTGCTATTTGGAGTGGTCAAATTTCCATTTTCAAACACATCACATTTTAAAACCCAGGTTGGCATTTTGGTTTGCTGAGAGTTTTAGGATAATAGCAAATTACACAGAAAATCTACCAATTCTTTGTCAAGTGAACTATGCAAAAAGGAACCATTAGTTCATAGTTCACCTGTGAGATGGGAAGACATCCTGAATAATAATTTTGCCAGACTACCAAGGACATTTATTCACAAATAATGCTCCCATCGACAGAACTCAGACTGCCCCGCTGCCTGTAACACTCTGCACTCACTTTCCACAAAAGGCGGGATTAAATAGATTTATTTTCCTTGCTGGAAGGAAACCCAGCCATCCTGTATGAGGCTGGCTCAGACCAAACGCGCCCAGGACTGGCTCCTGGCTGGAGAACTGTGGGAACTCAGCACACCACTCTGGATGCCCAGAGCTGCTGAGAACCCTCTTGGGGGGCTCGGAGGACCTGGAATGTTGACAGGAGCGCCTGGTGGCTTGACTTTGATCCTTCTAGGGATTTGCCACCTGCGTATGAGGACATGGGAGTCACACGAGTTTGAATGGTGCAGGAATGATGCATTTACAGGGTGAAAAGATAGATTTTAGGGGTTTCAACAGAGAGGGGTTTTATTCTGTGCAAAATTAAAAACTCTGCAGTGCTGAGGAGGCTCCCAGGCCGGAGCTTTGGGTCCTGTTATTTAGGAAATGAAAACTCCACCTAGAGCAGGCTCAGGAGGGGAGCACTGGAAGTCTGGTGAGGGGAATTAATCCACTTTTCCTCCCCCCCAACAACAGTGCCCGAGGCACAGCCCAAGCACAGAAGTGTCTGTGCCTCAGCCTTGAAGGCAGCATGGAAAGGGAGCCCCACAGGATCTGCTGCATTTGTTATAGCCCTGGGACAGACTCAGCTGTAAATACATTTTCTGGGGCTTGGGGAGCTCCAGGGAGCTGAAATGTTTGTGACAAAACTCTGTTCCTGTGGGGCAGGGCTGGGGGTGAGCTCTGACTCACTCTCCTGGAGTTTGGTGCAGAACAGGAGAGCACTTCTGGTGTTGTCTGAGGACATGCCCCAGGAATCTGCACACTAAAAACTACCTGTACAATATTTACAATTCCTTCCCAATCCCCATCACCTGTGTTAGAAAGGGAGCTTCTACTCTAAACCAATCCCAAAGTGCCACCATCACAGCAGAAGATGGAGGCCAAGAAGAAGAAGGAGAAAGGCTGGACATGCCCAGATTCCTCCATTTTGCCCCCTGAACCCCCATTCTAAAAACCCCAAAATCTATTTTTCTCCACGTAACAACTTCACTATTATTCTACCCAAACTGTTGTGGCCTGCAGATGTTCATATAAGGTTGGTGACTTGTTCCATGGCTCATAATCAAACCCACAGGTGTCTTGGGCTCTGTGCCAGGGTCCCTGAGCCCCTGGCAGGCTCCTGGCTGCTCAGGACAGCCAGAGGGATGTGCTGGCTCCTGACAGATGGGGACTCCAGCCCTGCCCTGGCAGCCCCTCCAGGGAAGGGATTGTCCCAATTTTCCAAGCTAAACCTCCCCTGTCCCTTGGGAGAAGGGAATGGGAGCTCGCCCCCAGGAGAAGCCACCTCACCCACTGCCCTAGAGCCCTCAGAAACGCACGGCACAGAACGGAAACCAGTGTGTGGCTGCACAAACCAGAGAGGAATGGCAAATCAGCTCTTTATTTCTGCCCCCTCCCTTAGGCTGCATGTTCCTTAAGAGTGAAGCCAGCCACCAAGGCTGTGCTGCAGCTGAGGCTCCAAACACCAACTCTGGCCACCAAACACGTGGGGATCTTTTACCAGGTTGAAGATTAATTACAGACTAATTAGATAACCTTCCCCCTGAAGTCCAAACCCCATGAGAAAAGGCCAACCCAGAGCAGCTTTAAATCTTACTGCACCCTGAAAAACCAGCATTAGGGACAGTCTGAGCTGCTCCTTGACTTCACAGCATCCAAGAGTCCCAGCCAGCACCAGGCTCGGGGACCTCACCCTAAAACACAACCCCAGAGCCCCCAAGGAGCAGCCAATAGCTCAGCCATGGGGAACACACAGAAATTGCCACGTACAAAGGGAGCACCAGCTCAGTCTGGATCTCGCACAGAGCAGGGAAAACAGAACAGATGAAGTTCCACAAATCTCATTTTGCCACTGCAGGGGCTCCAAACCATCTCAGCCTGCAGCAAAGCAGAGCCAGAGCGCCCCAGCCCTGTCCCCAGAGCAGAGCTTCAGCACCCAGCAGTGACAATCCCTACAGGGTGGGACCTGAGACCCAGCCCAGGCTGTGCCCAGGGCAGCACAGCCCTGACGCTCCCCCTGGGGCCTTTGCCTGCTGCAGGGAAACTGGAACCAAAAAACAGCGACTCTGATGTGCTTTCAGCAGAGCCAAGCAGAACACGAGCTCCCAAAAACACATCTCTACACAAAAATCAGCTTTCAAACAGACACTTCTCAACCTCTGCTTCCAAAATATACAACCCACAAATGATTAAAAACGTTCCACAGCAAAAAAAAAAACACGAGCTTACCTGGATCCTCCTGTCCCCAGGGCTGCCCCTAAACCACTGAACTATGCCCTCCTGGGAGCTGCTCTGCTGCTGATGAAGGGAATTTATTGTGGGGTCCCTCCTGCCCACCTCCTGCTCCTCCTCCTCCCAGGTGGGCAGGGGATGGCACTGCCAGCACCTGTGGGCAGCCCTGGGCCCAGCTGGGGCACGGCAGCTGCCCCCAGAGCCTCCTGATGGGGCTGCCTGCAAAGAGGCACAGCCCTGTGAATCCCTTAAAAGCCTCCCAAACTGTGACCCACGTCAGGAGCCCCAGAGAAATCAATACAGCTTAATGCTTCATTGCTGAGCACTGGATTGCATAAAAAAATAATTTAAAAAAATCCAATTTTGCACTTCCTAAAGTTCTTGAACAAACATGATTCTGTACGATTTAAATAAATGTTCTAAATTCTGATATTTGGTGGTTTGTTTTTTGTTTTTTTCGTTTTTTTTTTTTCACTGTGGCCAATCCCTAGGAAGTGTAGGGTGTGAAATAAACCTTTCCCTGGGTGGTTTAGGGTTTAACTGATGCCATTCCCATGGGCAGGCTGGGTTTGGGGTTTAACTGGTGCCATTCTCAGGGAAAAGCTGGGTTTAGGGTTTAACTGGTGCCTTTCCCATGGGCAGGCCGGGTTCAGGGTTTAACTGGTGCCATTGCCATGGAAAAGCCAAGTTTAGGGTTTTACTGGTGCTATTGTCATGGGCAGGCTGGGTTCAGGGTTTAACTGGTGCCATTGCCATGGATAAGCTGGTTTTAGGGTTTAAGTGGTGCCATTCTTAGAGGAAAGCTGCGTTCAGGGTTTAACTGGTGCCATTCCCAGGGAAAAGCAGGGTTTAGGGTTTAACTGGTACCATTCCCATGGGCAGGCCGGGTTTAGGATTTAACTGGTGTAATTCCCAGGGGAAAGCCAGGTTCAGGGTTTAACTGGTACCATTCCCATGGGCAGGCCAGGTTTAGGATTTAACTGGTGTCATTCCCAGGGGAAAGCCAAGTTCAGGGTTTAACTGGTGCCATTCCCAGGGGCAGGTCAGGTTTAGGATTTAACTGGTGTCATTCCCAGAGGAAAGCTGCGTTCAGGGTTTAACTGGTGCCATTCTTAGAGGAAAGCTGTGTTCAGGGTTTAACTGGTGCCATTCCCATGGGCAGGCCAGGTTTAGGATTTAACTGGTGTCATTCCCAGGGGAAAGCCAGGTTCAGGGTTTAACTGGTGCCATTCCCACCCTTTATAGGGACGGCATCCCGCTGGGGATCATGAATCCCTCAGCCCTGAGCAGCAGTGTTTGGGTTTCCCCCTCTCTCTGCTGAAGAGGATTTCAAGCTGGGTTTTTATTTCAGTGCAGAGCCCTGGTTTGGCTCAGGAGGGGGATGAGAAATCACTAATTCAGGCTTTAGCTCAAGCCCTTTAATCCCCCAAACCAGCGAGCGCCGTTATCTCCAGCATCCTTTGTCTCGCGCATCCCCACCTGGCCCCAGGTGAGCCCTGCCAGCCAAAGGGGGCTCGCCCAGCAAAGCTCGGCTTAGCGGGGCTCTCCTGCCTGCAAACAGCGGCCAGGCGCTCGTTTGGGCGCAATAAATAACGGGATATCATTAAAATTCCACCCCGGCCTTGGGAGCGGCGTGATAAACTGTTTGCGAATCGGTAATTCTATTTATTAAAAACAGGGGCATTAATTCTGACACGTTGAATTATAACGCAGACAAACAGATCTTGTGTTTTAATTAAATGCTTCTGTTTGATGAGGTGGTTTTATATGAAGATTTAATACCAGATTCTGCTATTCCTGCCTTGGGTGCTGGGGTAGGGCTCCCATAGGAGAGGGAGCATTCCCATCGCTGGGAATTTGGGAGCTCTGGCAGAGCCCCCCTGTTCAGGCACCTCTCCAGGGCACAAAGGAGGCTCTGACCTCCCTTTTCCAGCACCTTCTCCTGCTTTTCCTCCTTTTCCCAGGCTGCCAGGATGTTTCCAGGCTCCTGCCACATTTCTTATTTCCTGCTGCAGAAACAGAGATGAATATTTTTTTTTTTAAAAAAAACCAACAAAAAAACCCGGCAAAAAACAACCGTACTGCTTTGAGGTTTCTTTCACATTAAGCTACATTTAATATTCATTTCACTTTTTTTTCCTATTAATTAAAAGTAAACCGTGTATTGTATGGTACATTATCCCTCTAACAGCCCCATGTGGAGATCATGAAGTGGAAGACTAATGGTGTAGACTTTAGCATTTAGTTTTAACCAGGATAATTTACATATCTGTGAGAAGAGTCCGAGGCATGTGTAAATAAGCAGAACTCGGAGATATCAGCCCCGTGCTCTGCTCTGGACTGGAGAGCCACGGGCTGTGCATTTATTCCATCACTCAGCTAATTTAATGAGACTTTATCCAGCATCCATTTCTGCAGAAGACACAAAACTTATTATTAAGGAGAGGCATGTGGCAGTAAGAAAAATGTGTTTGTTTGCTTTTTTATTCTATTACCCCCAAGTAGCAAAGGTGATCCCATTCACTGTTCATTAAAGTTTACCTTTATAATTTATCAAAGGAGCCCGATATCAAGAGCTTTATGCTGAGATTTCAAAATTCGAGACTGATTAAAATTTAATGGAAAAGGCCAACGTTTTGGGGTGGGTTGGCAAGAAAAATCGCTTCCCAACCTGCGAGGAGAGATTTCATTAATGTGCACCTCTATTAGAAGGCACCATAAAAGACATTAGAGGCATGAAAATGGCATTTTCACTTCAAAAATCTCTCTGGCTTTTTTAGCATAAGTTTCAAGGGAAAGAAAGTTGTGTTGGAATTCCAGGAGAGCAGCACTGGCTGGGCTGGGCCTTTTGCAGTGCACTTGCTGATCCTGGGGGTCTTTTCCAACCTTGAGGATTTTGGGATTTTGGGATTTAGGCATCCCAGACATCCCTGGCAGACAATGGACACAGCCAGTTCCTCTGAAGTTCACATCAAGAAAAGCAGGAATTACCGAGAATAAATGTTAAGCATCTGTGTGTGATGCTTGGTCTGATCATGTTATGGAGGAAAAATCAAAATAACAGCCAAATTCACAGTTTTGGCAAACTGAAGAATAAGGTGTAATATGGGGAAATAATCAAATATGAAATCTATTTCCAAGCCAGACAAAGCAGGATTGATTTTTATGCCTATTAGTGCAGTCTCAAAAATCTTACAAACAGGGAAGAAGAAGAATTCCCACTAAGAAGAATTCCCAGTAAAATGATATAATAGAAGTTGTTTCTCTTTTTGAGTTTGCTCAGCGGGTTGAGAAATGCAGCACAGACACCACTCCCTGGCTTCTTCTGGCCCCAGCCCAGAACTCCCCCTCATTTGTGGTGCAAATGCTCCTCAGGAAGAACCACAACAAATCCTGCTCCAGGTCCTGTGGAAAAGGGCTTGGGGTTGTCCTTCCCCCCAGGCTGAGACCACCAGAACGTTCCCACCAATCCATTTCCCACCTGGGTTTGCTTTCATTTTACCTTCTCATGGCTGTTTTGGGAGAGCCCTCACAGCCCTCTGGATGTGGCACTTGGGGACACAGTGTGGCCTTGGCAGCGCTGGGAATGGTTGGGCTCAATGTTCTCCAAGGGCTTTCCAGCCCAGAGGAATCTGGAATTTACCAAAATCCCAGATTTTGGCAATCTTTTCCAAAGCTCTGAGCACATTCCTGGGTCTGGTTGTCCCCGAGCAAGAGGAGAGGCAGCAGAGGTTCCAGGGCTGTCTGTGGGACGTGATTAGTCCCAGGAATGTCATTAGAATAACAAAAATATGGTCTAGTTATGGCTCCAATTAAAGGTTTCCTCAGTGAGAAATAATTAAGGGTTGCAGGATCTGGTCTCTGCCCAAACTAAACCAGCAAATTCTGAGCTCTCTGTGGTGAGGTGAGCAAGGACACTCCAGGACCCTAAATCCCTAAAATTAACCCTCAGATACAGTTTTCCACAGGTAATATAAAAACAGGGTTTAAAACCGCCAGAGGGAATTCTAAAAAATTGTGTGTCTCACTCATTGCAGGGAATCTCGGCTGGTTTGCAGCATTGTGCAGTAAATCTCTTGCAAACTGAGAGCTGATGATCCCAATAAACAAATTAAAAATAGAAAAGAATTAGAAGGGTGAGTTAATTTTGTAGGGGGTGGAAAGGGGTATTTAGGTAGAAAGGAAAAAAAACAAGTAACTAGAAATATAATTAGGAAATAGTTTTGAGTAGCAGTGGCTGGAATCAGAAGGACAGTGTACGTCTGTGTCTGAGTGAGGACTGGGGTTGGTTTCTGATCATTTTTCCTGGGGTTTTGCAGGGTCTGCAGGGTGCTGGAGCACTGGGCTGTTCCCCATGCACTCAGCCTGTGGGCACACTCCTGCCAGGGCAGATTTTGGGGCAGATGTGCCTCAGTTTATGGATGGACCCCTGCCAGGGCAGATTTTGGGGCAGATGTGCCTCAGTTTATGGATGCACGCCTGCCAGTGCAGATTTTGGGGCAGTTCCTTGGCAGATGTGCCTCAGTTTATGAACAAACTCCTGCCAGTGCAGATTTTGGGGCAGATGTGCCTCAGTCTATGGATCCACCCCTGCCAGTGCAGATTTTGGGGCAGATGTGCCTCAGTTTATGAATACACCCCTGCCAGTGCAGATTTTGGGGCAGATGTGCCTCAGTCTATGGATCCACCCCTGCCAGTGCAGATTTTGGGGCAGATCCTTGGCAGATGTGCCCAGATGAGCAGCACTGCCCCTCCCTGCTCCCCAGGGCACTGCTGGGTGTGCTCAGCGTGGGCAGAACTCACTGCCAGCTCCACTGAGCTGGATTACAGACCATGACCAGCGAGCCCTCACATGACAAAGCCTTTGTGTAATTAATATGCAGGGAAAAATGCTCCCTGGACGGCTGCTAAAGCGATTTAAATCATGCACATAAAAAATGTAATCACAAATTTAGCATGGTGGACATTGTAGTCACACTGTGCTTGATTGCATAGAAGGTTCCAAGTGTGTGTTTAAATGTCCTTTAAGATTGAGATTAGGACTTGTACTTACAAGATGCATATTAATCTAAAACTCAACATTTTTCAGTGTGGGATCACAGTAGGAGAACATTATGGGCAATAGAGGTTCATTCTAATCCCAGTAGGTAATTACACTTTGAAATAATATTCTTTAATTAAATCTTGTTTGCAGTTGATTGATTTAAACACTAAATCTAAAAACCTAAATTTGAGTTTTTATCAATTTTTGATGCTTATTGCACAGAACTTGGGCTTTAATTGATGTTTCTGAAGTTTCTAAAGCTCTTGTCCACCGTATCCTGGATGAATTTATTGTAATTACCAGCCCCATTCCTGGGCACTGCAGACGGCTCTCCCTGGATAATTTTAAGTCCTTTAAAGCATAAAATGCTGGTTTGGGTGTCAGAGCTGCTCCTGATGCCCCAGAGGGCCCTGCTCCAGCACAGAGGGTGCTTGCCCCAGCTCTGGGGAGCGACTCTGCTCTCCCGAGCCATCCATACCTTGGCTGTGCTGCAGAGTGGCACCCGACAGGACAGGGCTGGTGGCACCACGGGGACATTTTAGGGACAATGTCACAGATTTAGAGGGCTGGCTTGGGCTGGAGAGGACGTTAAAGACTGTCCCACTCCTGCCATTGGGCAGGGACGCCTTCCACTGTCCCAGGGTGCTCCAAGCCCTTCCCAAGCTGGGGACAGCCCAGGACAGTGGAGCAGCTGTCCTGTTGATGGCAGGGTTGGAATGAGAGGAGCTTTAAGGTCCTTTCCACCCCAGAGCCTCCCAAGGCTCTAGAATTCTCTAATTCCGTTTTTGGGGACAAGCCTGGGACAGTGGCAGGTGTCCTGCTTCATGGCAGGGGCGGGACAAGAGGAGCTGTATAGGGTCCTTTGCACCCCCGACGTTCTAGAATTCTCTAATTCTGTTTTCACTGTCACTCCCTGAGCTTGCCCTGCCAGAAGGAACACAGCAGCAGAAGGGACCCTGCCAAAAAGGATCCTTACACAAAGGGACCCTGGCACAGAGGGACCCCGGCACAGGGGGACCCGCAGAACAGAGGGACCCTGGCACAGAGGGACCCCACAACAAAGGGACGCTGGCACAGAGGGACCCTGGCACAGGGGACCCCAAAAACAGAGAGATCCTGACACAGATGGACCTCAGAACAGAGGGGCAGGGCACAGGGGACAGTGGGCACAGAGGGACCCCCCAAAACAGAGGCACTCTGGAGCAGAGGGACCCCGGCACAAAAGAGACCCCAAAACAGAGAGATCCTGGCACAGATGGACCCCAGAACAGAGGGACAGTGGCACAGGGGGACCCTTACACAAAGAGACCTCAGAACAGAGACCCTGGCACAGGGGGACCCCAAAACAGAGGGACTCCAGAAGAGAGAGACCCCAGAGCAGAGGGATCCTTACACAAAGGGACCCCCAGAACAGAGAGACCCTGGTGTCAGAGAGACCCCAGAACAGAGGGACTCTGGGGCAGTAGGGCGACCCTGCCAAAAAGGATCCTTACACAAAGGGGACCCTGGCCACACCCTGGGAGCAGGGAAGATGCGGTGCCACCAGGCAGGGACACGGGACAGGTTCCAGGAGGGTCGCCGAGCTCCCGCGCTGCCCGCACAGAGCAAATGACACCCATGAAAGTTTAACACCACTCCTCCACAGGCCTGACCTTTTCCAGAGTGAGAAATTCCACATCCAGGCCTGGGGAGTGAGTCAGTGGTGCTGAGGAATGAACTTTAAACACCCCCCATCTCACTGTGCTCCTACAGGCAGCCCTGGCCAGGCTGCAGTTAGAGGACACAGTCTTCCAGCCACATCAGGGAAGTGGACAGGTGGGATATCAGAAGAAAATTTTTCACAGAAAGAATAACAAAGCACTGGAATGCTCTTCCCTGGGAGGTGGTAGAAGTCACCATCTTCTGGATGTGTTTAAAAAAAGCCTGGACATGGCACTTGGTGCTATAGCTGAGGTGCCAGGGGCACAGGTTGGGCCTCCAGTGATCCCAGAGGTCTCTTCCAACCTCATCATTCTGTGATCCCTGTGAGTTGGGAATTCTGCCCCTGCTCCACGAGGACATCAACGGACGCGTGGCACAGGAAATGAAATCCACGATCCTGAATCCCTAATAACAGAAACTCCACGTCCTGCCACAGCCGCATTTGTCACATCTGAGCAAAAACAAACAGGCCTGGCAGAATGCTTTATTAAGATGACTTCAGCGTGGTGAGAAATGATGAAGTCACTCTAAGAGCAAAGTAAGAGCACGGGACCTCATTCATTGTAACACTAATATTAATCACACAAATAATATAAGTGTCTTACAGTAATCCACATTCCCTTAAAATATACATTATATATCCTGGGGGCAAACAGCAGCACGAGGAACTTGGAATAAATCCCTCCAGCCATAGTGGCCAGCAGAAAGCCATTTATATTCTGACAGATTAATGTATATTTTGTTATGCGTAACAAATGAAAATATTTACAGCGCTATCAGAGAGAGCTCAAGAAAAATTAACTCGCACTAATCAATACGTTTCAAGCATGAATTCAAATTCTTTCCAAACCCTACAATGTCCTCCAAAAATTGGCACCAAATAAACAGGGGTGTTTCTATCAGTTTAACTGATATTATTGTTGTATTTAATCCTAAAATTTTAACCTAAATTATGTACTCTGACCATGGGCAAGCACTGACCAAAGGCCAAAAACGGGGAAATCAGCTGAGGTTTGGAACTGAACAGTTTGGAACTGACCAACCTGCAGGTCAGCAGGCAGTTGATCAGCAATAGTCATCACAATTATGAAATTAAAAAAAAAAAAAAATGGAATTACAGTTAAAAAAAAAATGGAGCAAAGGAGGCTCAGGGGGAGCTGAGCAATCTGAAAAATTCCTGATAGGAGGGGATGGCCGGGGGTTGGGAACAGGGATGGGGAAGAGGGACAGGAGAGGGACAGGAATAGGGACAGGGATAAGGATAAGGAACAGGGACAGGGACAGACACAGGGAATAGGGACAGGGAACAGGGACAGACACAGGGACAGGAAGCAGGGAACAGGGACAGACACAGGGACAGGGAACAGGAAAAAGGGAATAGGAACAGAGAACAGGGACAGGAGAGGGAACAGGGAAGAGGGACAGGAAGAGGCACAAGGAGAGGGAAGAGCCCAGCCAGGGGAGGTCGGGGTGGACAGCAGGAGAGCAGCCCCAGCTCCATCCCTGGAGCTCCCTGACCCCTCTGGGCAGCCCCAGGGGTTGAACAGCCCCGAGCTGTGATTTTGGCACTGTCTGTCCAGGCAGGTCCCTCGGGGCTGCAGTCCCTCCTCAGAGCCTGCCACACTCCCCTCTTGTATCTCAGGGAGGAGAGAACATTATCACTTCCAACACCACTAAAAATTGACTTTCCTTCTCCTTAACCTATTCATCCCCATCTCCTCCTCCCATTATTCCCAGGCAATTTTGTAAGATGACTATTATGCAAATGCTACAATAAAAATCTTATTTTCTGCTCCCTTTTCAGAGCCCCGCTCTGTTTACCTCCATTCTCTCTCCCTGATGGAGTTCTCGACAAAAAGGAGAGAATAAATGTGTCCATTATTGACCCAAGTCTGAGGAAACTCAGCGGGAGGTCACCAACTGCAAAACAATTTACAAATCCCTTCCACCCAGCCTCCCAGAGCTCCAGAATCCCAGGCTCACTTTTCTTCCTCAGCAAGTTCTGCCATTCCCACTCTGGCTTTTCTCACTGTCCTCTGCCCCTGAGCTCTCCTGAGCCTCGCCCAAGCCAGCCTTGTGCCGAACCCAGCTTCGTCCTTCTTTAAGCTGGAGCAGCTCACCCGGCTGAGGAATGTTGTCCCCAGCTGTGGGAACCCAGGAAATCCCTCTGGCTGCCCCGGAGGACCCCAGCCCCTGCCCAGGGGGCTCAGAGACCTTGGCGTGGAGACAAAGACCCTGTGACTTTGGTTTAGCCCTTGGAAAAAACAATTACCAACTTTATATGAAGATCTGCAAGCCGCAACAGTTTAAGTAGAATAATAGTGAATTTAACACGGGGTGAAAAATAGATTTTTGGAGTTTCTGGTATGGGGTTCAGGAGGCAAGATGGAGGGAACTGGGCGTGTCCAGCCTTTCTCCTTCTTCTTCTTCTTCTTGGCCTCCATCCTCTGCTGTGATGGTGGCACTTTGGGATTGGATTAGAGTGGAAGCTCACTGTCTAACACAGGTGATGGGGATTGGGAAGGAATTGTAAATATTGTACAGGTAGTTTTTAGTATAAAAAGATAACACAGCCCTGGGGCAGGCAGAGTGCCTCTGTCTGTCCTGCTGAGCGGACCTGAGCAGGACAGGAGAAAGAATTTTATAGATAAGGAACAATAAACAACCTTGAGACCGAGAACTGAAGAGCTCTGACTCCTTCTTCGAGCACTGGGTTGGGAAAAGAGAATTTCTGACACATCTCGGGGTCACTGTGAGCAGCAGAGATCCCTAGACCCAGCCTCTGCCAGGAGCAGAATCAGTTTTGATGGCAGTTCTGGACTCCTTCCATGGCTCCCCAACGTGCAGGTGTCCCCAGGGAGGCTGCTGCTCTCCAGAGCCCCTCTGAGGCTGAGCTTTGAGGCAGCAGCAGCACCCAGGAGCCGCAGCCGCCCTCCCAGCCAGCCCCACCTGCACCCCGCCAAATGATAATTACAGCTAATTGCCGCAGCTCAGGATGCATTCATTAATGGAAATGAACGCATTAGCTGCTTTTAAACTGCACTTCGCTTAAACTTATGGCCAGCCTGAGGAGTGTTTTGCTGGAGCTGATGGTGCTGAGGTGACCACACAGACCCGGGGGAGCAGGTCCTGAGCCTTCCCCATCCCTGCAAACGAAGGACTGGTTCTGTTCTCCTGCTGCTCCTCTCCCCTGCTCTGGGTTCCAGCACCATCCCAGCAGGGCCCAGGGCTGGGAGGGACCCCTGGGAGGGCTGTGGAGGGATTGGTGTGAGAGCAGAACCTGTGGGACACACAGAGGGTCGGCAGGACCCGGGACAGAGGCTGGGAGGAGCTGTCTGCCCCATGGACAGGGTATGATGTGTTCCCCTAAACAAAGGAGAGTTTTACATTTTGGTTTAACCAAACCCAGAGCCCTGTGTGTCACAGAGATCAGACTCAGCAGCAGGTGCCAGTTCAGGGCTGCTGAGCACGGGCAGGGCGTTTCTGCTCTGCACAATTCCAGAGGAGATGGATGAGCAGCTCCAGCTCTGCTCACCTCCTGTCCCGGGGCAGGAAATCCCAAACCCAGCTCCCTCAGCAGCACCGGGGCTGTCCAAAGGTTGGGCTGGGCGTCCTGGAGCTCCTTCCCCACCTGAACAGCTCAGGAATTCTGTTCTGGAAGGGCCCAAGGCAAACAGGCAGTGCCAGCAGCTGCAGCATCGCTCCCTGCTCCTCAGCAGGGCTCAGCAGTTCCTGTTCCCCAAGGTTTGGGATGGACTTGGGGTTTGTGGGGCTTTGGGGATTGGGGATTTTTGGTTTAGGGGGTTTTTATGGAGGGTTTTTTGTTTGTTTTGTTTTGTGGTTTTTTTGTTCGGTTGGTTGGTTTGGTTTTTTGGTTTGGTTTTTGTTTTAGGTTTGGTTGGTTGGTTTGAGTTTTGGTTTTTGGGATTTGTTTCGTTTGGGTTTTGGTTTTTGGTTTGGGTTTGTTTGGTTGGTTTGGGTTTTGCTTTTGGTTTTGGGGTTTTTTGTTTGTTTTGGTTGATTTGGTTTGGGTTTTGGTTTTTGTTTTGGGTTTGTTTGGTTGGTTTGGGTTTTGGTTTTTGTTTCAGGTTTGGTTGGTTTGGGTTTTGGTTTTTGTTTCAGGTTTGGTTGGTTTGGGTTTTGGTTTTTGTTTCAGGTTTGTTTGGTTGGTTTGGTTTGGGTTTTGGTTTTTGTTTCAGGTTTGGTTGGTTTGGGTTTTGGTTTTTGTTTCAGGTTTGTTTGGTTGGTTTGGTTTGGGTTTTGGTTTTTGTTTCAGGTTTGTTTGGTTTTGGTTTTGGTTTTTGTTTCAGGTTTGTTTGGTTGGTTTGGTTTGGGTTTTGGTTTTTGTTTCAGGTTTGTTTGGTTTGGTTTGGGTTTTGGTTTTTGTTTCAGGTTTGTTTGGTTGGTTTGGTTTGGGTTTTGGCTTTTGTTTTGGGTTTGTTTGGTTGTTTTGGTTTTTGGTTTTGGTAAAAGGGCAGGGCTGGGCTCAGGGCTTAGGCAGGGCTGAGGGGAGCCACGGGGACCCCAATTAGGAGCGGTTTTAGGGACACCAAATTGCATATTCCCTGTCCACGCCTTCGCGGCGCTCGCAGAGCAGCCCATTATTAAGCTATTAATCACCTCTCTCAATTAATTGTTCTAAAAGGAGCTGGGCTTTAGCAGTCGCGCTGCAATTGCAAAGCTCACTTATTTTTGGAAAGGTAAAGTTACAGGCAGTGGTAATTTGAGGGCGCCGAGCCATTAAGCCACTGTTTGGAATCTCAATTACTCTGCGGAAGGATAATTACAAATAAAACAAACTTGTGATCCCACATCAGTGAGAACACTTCTTCCCTGCTTTATGGAATATACAAGCAGTTTTTCATCCACTGGATTTAATTTCCACATGAAAAATTGACCTTAACAGTATGAAGTATGGCTACAAGTAAAAACTGTGTTTTCATTGAAGAGAATAAATGCATTTCCTGAACGCTGGCTGTTACAGCTAATTGATTTATTGGCTCTCTATATAGTGCACTATTGTCTTTGCACTCATGGGACAGGGAAGCTCTTGAGAACAGAACTAAATTCTGCCACAGCAACCTGACAGCTGGAGAGGGTTGGGTTCTATTTTTTTAATATAATGTGCAAGTGTCTCGGAGCTGGGAGGAATCTGCCCTGCATTGGCACAAGCTGCCTGGACCCGTGGCTTCCTGAAGGATTTTTTTAATCCCATAATATTTCTGGGGAGCTGACAGCACTGGGAGCAGGTAATTTTCTTTTAATCAGATTGTTTTTACTGTGGAACGTTTATGTTCAAGCAAATGCACAATACTACCGAAAGAAAAGAGATAGGAAATTCCCGTTTTTAAAATTTTCCTTTAAGGCCAGCAGTCGAAAATTCAGTAGGAAATAAAGGCCCTGCAAAAGTGTTTCTCCCTGGTAACGAAAACAATTTTAAAATTCATGAAATTGCCAAATATTTATTATTATCCCTTGCTTTTAGGTTTTATGCAAATGAGTGCCCATAAGATGAAAGCCAGTGCTTGGTAGCAGGTGGGAGCAAACTCACATAATCATACCAATAAAAAAGCCCCGAGGAAAAACAAACCAAAATGAAAAATCAATAGAGGATGTTGTTCTCCAGATATACTATTAAAATATAGTATTCCACAGCTGCACTGTTGTCCTAAATAACGGATGAGCATCTCTCTGGGAGAAAAGCTGAGGCTCAGATTCTCCCCTTTTATTCAGTGGGTAAAAATCCCACAGGGCCTGAAGGGATCCAGGTGGGGAAGCCCAGCCTGGGGATGGTGATGGGCTTTGCAGGGAAAGGTTCCCAAACAGGGAACCAAAGCTGGGATTTCCCAGTAAACCCCCCCTGTACCTCTGGATTTCACAGCATCCATGAAAACACCCCAGGGTTTCCTGAGATCTCCCAGCTGCTGCAAAAGTGCAACCCAGAGCACAAATCTGGCAAGAAATGGGATTATATTCCATATTTCTGCAAGGATCCTCCTGTTCCAGCAACCAGCTGCTTGGCTAGAAATTGGATTTTTCCCTACTTTATTTTTGTCTCAGTTTGGTTCTTATTGCTAGCTGCAAGCACAAATGACACTGAGTATAAATCCCAAGGATTAAAAGCCTTCAGGAGATGGAGAAACACCTCTTTGCCAGGTGAGCACAGTTTCCCCCTAGGCCAGGTGAGCAGCCAGCTCCTCAGTCATTGCAGTGGAGGCTGAAAGCCATCACCAGCTCTTTGTTATGAGAAAAAAACCTAATGTGAACATATTTATCACCTCTCCCTGCGAGCAAATCACTACAAACCCCAAAAATGTCTCAATTTCTTAATTTTCTTAGCTTGTCCTCGGTGCAATCCCCTGCTCTCCTGCTGCTGGCCCCAAATTGGCTTCTCCAGCTGCAGAGCCAGCACCCCCAAGGAGGAGAAGGGGGCTCAGAGAGCAAAACCAGCCTGAAAAAGGCACATTTTATAGGCAAGGAGAGAGTCCAGCAACAGGGATAGAGAATGGTAGCTGTGATCACAACAGCAAACAGAGGGGCTCGTTCAGGAATTAAAGTGGGCATTTAAAAATGGGAGGAGACCAGGGAAAAGCCAGATTTTCACTTGAAAGGCCTTTAACATAATATTCTTTCAGAAGGTGAACAGCTTTAAATAACTTTGTCCTGGCACAGCCAGAGCACACGAGAGCCATCCAGCAGAGCCTGCATTTTCAGCTCCCAGAGCTTTCCATGCCCGATTCCCTGTCCCACAGGGAGCACCACCAAACTGGAGTGACCCAGAGGGGCTTGGGGAGGGCTGGAGGATCATCCCCCTGTGTTCCCCATCCCACTGCTGCCCATTCCTGGGGCCCTCCTCTGCCCACACCCAGAGTGTGCAGCTGCCACCTCCCCATGGGGTCACCTGGACGCCAATTAATGACCTGGAACAATTAATGAATGTCCGGGTCATTGCTCCAGCACCGCTGGTCCCATAACCAGAGCCAGTCTGGGCACTCATGTGATGGGATCACTGCATCCCAGACTGGTTTGGGTGGGAAGGGACCCTAAATCCCATCCAGTGCCACCCTGCCATGGC
The DNA here is from genome assembly GCA_039654755.1 of Calcarius lapponicus. Taxonomy (NCBI): domain Eukaryota; kingdom Metazoa; phylum Chordata; class Aves; order Passeriformes; family Fringillidae; genus Calcarius; species Calcarius lapponicus. Next base: position 25,871,397 of record CM077470.1, read on the forward strand.
AGGGACACCTTCCCCTGTCCCAGGCTGCTCCAAGCCCTGTCCAGCCTGGCCTGGGACACTGCCAGGGATGGGGAGCCCCAGCTGCTCTGGGCACCCTGTGCTGAACCAGGGATGTCACAGACATCTTTAATGGAAAATCCTTTCCTTAGGATTGTTCCTCCTGAGGAGCTGAGAGGCCTCAGGAACAAAATGTAACCAATGGTTATCTGCTGCTGTGGGATGCAACAGGTGCATCTGGGATTGGGCTCATGTGGTTGTTTCTAATTAATGGCCAATCACAGCCCAGCTGGCTCGGACAGAGAGTCCGAGACACAAACCTTTGTTATCATTCTTTCCTATTCTATTCTTAGACAGCCTTCTGATGAAACCCTTTCTTCTATTCTTTTAGTATAGTGTTAATATAATATATATCATAAAATAATCAATCAGCCTTCTGAAACATGGAGTCAGCTCCTTGTCTCTTCCCTCATCCTGGGACCCCTGTGAACATGGTCACACAGGGAGAGCAGAGACCGATGCAGAACCCCAAATTCCACCTGGCTCTCCTTGTTTGGGATTTGGAGCCAGTGAGGGAACATGGCTAAGCCGGGCCTGGGCAGGCTGGGCTTGCCTGGGCTGTGCTGGTGGCTCTGGGAAGGTGTCCCCATCAGTCTGAGCGCCGGTGCTGCTCAGCCGCAGTGACAAATGGCCAGGGGAGTGTGCGGGGAGAGGCAGCAAATTAGGGAATGAATAATTAAACTGGAGAGAAAGGTGAGCAGATCGGGAGGGAAGGGAAAGAGAAGGCTCAGTCAGAGAGCCTGGGAGCCAGCAGCTCTCAGGTGTTCCAAGGAAAGGTGCTGGGAAGGCTGGGAGCAGCCAGGACCTGTCTGGGCCATCCACGAACACAAAGTTCCAAGGAAAGGGGAAAATGGCACAAACAGGGGAGCTGTTCCAGCCTCCTGCCCGGTTCCCTGAGAGCCCCCAGGCACCCCAGGCCTGGTCCCAAAGCCATTTCCATTTCTGCACAAGGCTCCCTTCCCTCTCCCTCCTCCTGCCTTCTCCAGCAGTGCTGACTGGAGCAGCAGTGCCTCCAAACCAGTGGGGACATTGGGGCAGCAGTGCCCCCAAACCTGTGGGGACATTGGGGCAGCAGTGCCCCCAAACCTGTGGGGACATTGGGGCAGCAGTGCCACCAAACCAGTGGGGACACTGGGGCAGCAGTGCCACCAAACCAGTGGGGACACTGGGGCAGCAGTGCCACCAAACCCGTGGGGACACTGGAGCAGCAGTGCCACCAAACCAGTGAAGACACTGGGGCAGCAGTGCCACCAAACCAGTGGAGACACTGGTGCCAGCCCTCTCTGCAGCACACAGCACAGAGGGTTCCCCCACAAACCACCTCTTCTTTTAACTCCTAATTCTTTAAACCATCAGCATTTCATCAAGCCCAAGTTCTAAAATCCTGACTCTTATCACAGCCGGTACTTCTAATCCTTTTTTCCAGACTAGATGTTCCCAAATCATGTTACATCTTTCATCTTCCTTGTGATTAATTTCAAGGTCTTTACTGAGTCAAATGAGATATTTTTTAAATCTCTCTTGTTTTAGTTTTTCCAGCTTTTAGTCAATTCTGGCAGTTCAGAGGAGCCATCAAAATTACACGAGCGTTTTGTGCTCAGCCACTTCAGTGACTCCTGGGTTTAGGAGAATCCCATAAAGGCAACCATCTTATTATTTTAATGCATGCAATAATTTAAGTGATAACAACTGCAAAAGTCAGGCTGTTTTGTTTTATGGATTATCAACAGCCTTATGACCTTGAAAATAGTCGAGTTGACTCACTAATTTTTACAATTTAGCAAAATAGCACATGCAGCATAATTTTATCAACTTTGATGTGGTGAAAGTGCAGAGATCTCCAAACAGATGAATCTCCTTCCCAGAGCCACTCTGCAGCACTGGGGAGCCAAGGAGAAGGGGGGTTATTTCAGGGGAAAGCAAAAAGGGAATTATTTGAGGGGAAAGCAAAAAGGGAATTATCTGAGCTGCAAACGCAGCACGTTAGAAAGTTTCCAGCGTCTGTTTTGTTTTGCTGCAATGCAGAGTGAAGTTCTCCAACACACAAATGGCAGGAGCAGCCCCGACCCCCATTTTAATTCCTGCCTGGAAAAGGTGGAAGCAGCAAAGGTAAGGAGGAGGCATTCGCAACCTCTGGTGACCAAAGGTGCACTCGAGCTGTTATTTAGTATTCCATACTCTTCAAAGAGCAATATAAACAGAATTATTTATGCCCAGCAAAATGTTGCTTAATTACTTATGCACCACTGTTTGCTTGTATTTTAAGCTCTCTCTACCACCCACAGGCAGACGTTAAACAGCTGCTAAAAGCGAGCTTTAGTCTTGCCTGTTTGAAATTAGCATACTTGAGCTTTGAAAAAACTTTGTTGCCAATTTACATATGCATAGAGACTGATATTTAGACTCACCATATGATATGTCCCTCAAGAGCTTTTCTTATTGCCTCCATCCTCAGGTCTCAACCTAGAGACTGTAAATCTAGCAGGTGATTAATTCTATACCCTTGAGAAACTAGCAATTAGCACTTGCAACCAGTAAAAAATTGTCATTTCAAACCCCTGTTTACTATGCCCATGTATTTTCTATGAACTCACAGTTAACTCCACACAGAAATAGATGGCAATAGGTTTGCAGTCACTCCTGTCTCTTTATATAAAAATATATTATGGCTTCCAGCTAATCAACCTATTAAACACACCGGAAAAAAAAAAAGAGGTGAAATAATTGGCATTCCTGCTTTTCTATATAAATATATAGAAAATGGGAAGCTGGAGCAAGCATGAAAACATTCTACATGATGTTTTATGTTCCCAGACCTTAATCAGCTCATTTCAACATGATGACTTTGTAGGGTTTACCTGTTTTGTGTCAATTCTTATCTCTGATAGCCGAAATTACCGCACTTCCAGATGTTCTTATGCATTATTGAGGTCTTCTGCAGTAGATGCTGGAAAAGGTAAGATAAGGTTTTATTTCTTTGTAGTAGTCACAACACCCAGATCAAAGGCAGGAAAGTGCAGTGCTTAGTATTGAAAACTATGATGAACTTCACATTTATTTTCAAGTAGAAAATCTGTCACAAACCTGCTCATCAATCTTCAGTCACTGTTTCAAGTGTAATCCACTGGAGCAGGGCACGGGAGTTTAAAGGCTCGGGGCTGCTGCTCCTAAAAACTCTGGTTTGGTGTGTGCTGGGCAGGGTGTGCCTGGCACAAAATCAGTCTCTGGGGGACAGAGGGGTGGCTGTGAGGGGCTGGCACTGCCCTGGGCACCCTGTGCCACCCCCAGGGTGGTCTGAGGCAATAAAACAGAAATAAAACATAAATAAAACATAAAAACCTGGCTGCTCTCAGCGGGAATTGGTCACCCAGCACCTGGCAGCGGCAGGAAAATGGGGACCCTTGTATTGCCACAGGGCCAGCTTCAGTAAATAGCATTAGGAGATTTGCACCTGGATTTAAATCTGCTGATAATGGGGGTAAATCTAGGCACAGATTTAAACATGTGTGTAGCAGGTTTAAATCTAGCAGAATCAGAGTTCCCAGATTTACCAGAACCAGTAGATTTCCTAGAATAACCAAAACAAGTGGATTTCCTAGATTTACCAGAATCAGTAGATTTCTTACATTTACCAGAACCAGTAGATTGCCTAGATTTACCAATCAAATTTCCTAGATTTACCAGAATCAGATTTCCTAGATTTACCAGCGCCAGTAGATTTCCTAGATTTCCTAGAATCAGATTTCCTAGATTTACCAGAATCAGTAGATTTCCTAGATTTACCAGAATTAGATTTCCTATGTTTACCAGAATTAGTGGATTTCCTAGATTTACCAGAATCAGATTTCCTAGATTTACCAGAACCAGTAGATTGCCTAGATTTACCAGAATTAGTGGATTTCCTAGATTTACCAGCACCAGTAGATTTCCTAGATTTACCAGAATCAGACTTCCTAGAATTACTAGAATTAGTGGATTGCCTAGATTTACTAGAATCAGTAGAGTTCCTAGATTTACCAGAATTAGTGGATTTCCTAGATTTACCAGAACCAGTAGATTGCCTAGATTTACCAATCAGATTTCCTAGATTTACCAGAATCAGATTTCCTAGACTAACCAAAACAAATAGATTTCCTAGATTTACCATAACCAGAGTTCCTAGATTTACCAGAACTAGTGGATTTCCTAGATTTACCAGAATCAGAGTTCCTAGATTTACCAGAATCAGATTTCCTAGACTAACCAAAACAAGTAGATTTCCTAGATTTACCAAAACCAGAGTTCCTAGATTTACCAGAACTAGTGGATTTCCTAGATTTACCAGAAATAGTAGATTTCTTAGATTTACCAGAAATAGTAGATTTCTTAGATTTACCAGAATCAGTAGATTACCTAGATTTACCAGAATCAGATTTCCTAGATTTACCAGCACCAGTAGATTTACCCTTTGTGCTAGGGGAAAGCTCTGCTGCCCCACACCAATTTTGGGTGGAATTCCGAATATTTTTGAGGCCTCTCGAGGCAATCTGGGTGGAAAATGCCAGGAGCCATCTTTTTGCAAGCATCTCAGTGAAGCAGCGAGGGTTTAAGGGTAAATATAAAGGCAGTCAGCAATGCAAGGATATTTTTTCCTGCGTTGCACAGTCATTAAGGGGTCTGCTGCAAAAGCCTGCTTGACTTTCTTCCCACTAATTTACATCATCAGATCATCACACTGCTAAAATCAGGCGCAGAGTACTCGCACACAACTAAATCCCTGCTTCTAATTACTATTTTAGTCTCTTTTTCCTCGTGACATGTTGGTGATAGATCATTATTTTTTCAGCAATTTGTTCGCATTTATATGCAATATAATTGGATCTGATTAATTATTATGATTAATGACTGCAGAATTTCCTTGCAAAGCTATTAATACTGGGAGTATCAAATGAAAGACATGGACAAATTAAAGCCAATGGAGTCCTGTTGCTTGTACTTACAATGCCTGGGCTCAAGTAACCCTTTGCTGCTCCAGCCCTGCAATAAATACCAGGGTTTATCTGGAATTTCCCCACGGATCTCTGCATTTTCCAGTGCTCTAAGTACATAAGTAATGGGGGAGAGATGCAGGTGGAATTCTTAGGTGGACTGCTGTAGTTAAAATTACATACATTTGGATATATTTTGAACGAGCTCAGCAGCATGAATGCAGCTACATCCATTTAAAGTCAAGAAACTGGCAAGAAAGAAAAGCCTGGGCGATATTTTCATGTATATGAAGTGGATTTACCCATTTTTCAGGTGGCAGTGCAACCAAACACCACAATAAAAGCAGTTAATTTCCATTAAATGTCACATTAGCCCATTTCTGAGGGATGTATTTACGTAGCGTGTGCTGTATTTGAAATTACAGCCCGGCTCAGCAATGGGATATTACATGTAAAAAAGCAAACAGTGAGGGAGTAGCTTAGGGGATCGACTTTCCTGCTGCCTCGGGGACCTGCCTTTAAATCTGCCTTTGAGCAAACTGAGGAAAAATCATTTCCCTCTAATGGCAGCAGCACAGGGGAAAATCAGGAGCTGCAGGCAGGGGCAGAGAGCCCGGGAGGAAAGGGCTGGAGCAGGGATGGGGCTGGCTCTGCCTGCCCTGGGACAGCCCCAAACAGGGGATGGAGGGGATTTTAATCTGGAATAAAGTGCCAGCAGTGCTCAGCAAACCCAGGGGATGGAGGGGAGTTTAATCTGGAATAAAGAGCAGCAGCACCCAGCAAACCCAGGGGATGGAAGGGATTTTAATCTGGAATAGAGAGCAGCAGCACTCAGCAAACCCAGGGGCTGGAGAGAATTTTAATCTGGAATAAAGTGCCAGCAGCACCCAGCAAACCCAGGGGATGGAGGGGAGTTTAATCTGGAATAAAGTGCCAGGAGTGCTCAGCAAACCCAAGGGATGGAGGGGATTTTAATGTGGAATAAAGAGCAGCAGCACCCAGCAAACCCAGGGGATGGAGAGGAGTTTAATCTGGAATAAAGTGCCAGCAGCACCCAGCAAAACCAGGGGATGGAAGGGATTTTAATTTGGAATAAAGAGCAGCAGCACTCAGCAAACCCAGGGGATGGAGAGGAGTTTAATCTGGAATAAAGTGCCAGGAGTGCTCAGCAAACCCAGCCTGGAGCAGGGCACAGAGACTGCCAGTGATTCTCGCTGAGGAATCCTGGAATTGTCCCTTGAGCCCAGCCAGGAATGGGGAAAGGCAGCCTGGAGCAGGAGGGGGAACCTGTGGGGATGGGGTTGGGGCTCTCCACCCTCTGGGGGAACAGGGGAGCTCTGCCCACAGCTCAGCCCCGGGAATTCCCCTCCAGATAAATGTGAGAAGAAGATGGGGTGTGTTGTGAAATGAGAAACGGTGAGCCACAGAATATTTTGAAATAAAGGTCACGAGGGCAAAAGTGTAACTCCAGTCCTGGAGTATCAAGTTTGGAGACTTTGATTTCTTTCATTTTGAATTTACGTCTTAACACATTTTAAAGATTAATTGAATCCCCTTATTTAGGATAAAATGGTGGCCCAGGAGAGGGACTGGGGACAAGGGATGGAGGGACAGGAGCCAGGGAATGGCTCCCACTGCCAGAGGGCAGGCATGGATGGGACATTGGGAACTGGGAATTCCTGGCTGGGCTGGGATTGCCAGAGCAGCTGGGGCTGCCCCTGGATCCCTGGCAGTGCCCAAGGCCAGGCTGGAGCACCCTGGGATGGGGAAGGTGTCCCTGCCATGGCAGGGGTGGAATAAATGGGATTTAAGGTCCCAAACCTGCCCTAATCTGTAACCTAATCCCCCTGACCTTGCTCCATCCCGCTCCTGCTGCCCAAGCCCTGTATTTGTCTCACAGCCAAAACCACCTGCTCATATTTCCAGTGGATTTTCAGGTGTTGGGGTTTCTAACCCGATCTCACCCCAGGAAGCTGAGGGGCAGTAACCCTTTCCTGCCCGGTGAAAGGCCCCTCAGAGCCCTTCTGCAGCTCCCTGTGCCCCAGCTGGGCAGTGCCAGCCCCACGCCTGCAGGGATGTGCTGAGTGAGCACCCCCCCTCTCCTCTGAGATGAAAAACAGAGACCTGGGAGCCTCCAGAATGCCTCCCTGCAGAACGATGATTTCGAGATGATTTCGCTCTTCTGTTTTCATTTTTCTTGGGGGGGCTTTAATCATTTTTTTTAATAAAGGCGGTAGAGATGAGTGAAATATCAGCCCAGGAGGAAACAACATTTAGAGCCCAGTAATGGAGCAGGCAAATGTGAGCGTCACAAGCCCTTAGCATCTCCTGCTCTGCATTAGCCCAGCTCGCTCCATCAATCTCCCCTGGCTGGGCTCACCTGCCTGCACACCCCGCCTGACAGCAGTGACAAGCACTGATTCACACACAGGGCCTGCCACAGGCAAGGCAGATGTTGGGGTTGTTTGGGTGTTTTTCCTCCTGAAACTTTCTGAAAGTTTCGTGCATTTTGTTTTGTTTTTTTTTTTTAATTGTTGTTGCTTAATTTAAAATGTCGCATTCAGGTTGCATAAAATTCTAATGGCATCAATTCTAATTGTGGCCTTCCAGTACCTGAAGAGGATGATGGGAAAGATGGAGAGAGAAAATGTACAGGGTCTGGAGGGACAGGAAAAGGAGAATGGTTTCTCAGTGAAACAGAGTGGGGGCAGATGGGAGATTGGGAAGGAATTCCCCCCAGGCTGGACAGGGCTTGGAGCACTCTGGGACACTGGGAGGTGTCCCTGCCATGGCAGGGTGGCACTGGATGGGCTTTAAGGTCCTTTCCAGCCCAAACCATTCTGGGATTCTGGAATTTTATGATTCTGAGTCTACACATAACTCAGGATTTACCTCCTGAGTGCAAGCTTATGTATTTTTTTATAATTCCAATTTAATACAAAATTTGTTAATAATTTAACTAATAAAAGTAAATTAGTTAATTATTAAATTAAAAGAACCTCTCTATGTATTTTTCTACAGACATAAAAGTACCTCCCTTTGTATTTTCTCTATGTATTTCAAAGCCAAACATGCCTGGAAGGAGGGAGGGATGGAGAGTTGGAGGGATGGATGATGGATGGATGGATGGATGGATGGATGGATGGATGGATGGATGGATGGATGATGGATGGATGGACAGATGGATGGATGATGGATGGAGGGATGGATGGATGATGGATGGATGGATGGATGGATGGATGGACAGATGGATGGATGATGGATGGATGGATGATGGATGGATGGATGGATGGATGGATGGATGGATGGATGGATGATGGATGGATGATGGATGGATGGATGGAGGGATGGATGGATGGATGGATGATGGATGGATGGATGGACAGATGGATGGATGATGGATGGATGGATGGATGGATGGATGATGGATGGATGATGGATGGAGGGATGGATGGATGGATGGATGGATGGATGGATGGATGATGGATGGATGGATGGAGGGATGGATGGATGGATGGATGATGGATGGATGGATGATGGATGGATGGATGGATGGATGGATGGATGGATGATGGATGGATGGATGATGGATGGATGGATGGATGGATGGATGGATGGATGGATGGAGGGATGGATGGATGGATGGATGATGGATGGATGGATGGATGGATGATGGATGGAGGGATGGAGGGATGGATGGATGGATGGATGGATGGATGGATGGATGGATGGATGGATGATGGATGGAGGGATGGATGGAGGGATGGATGGATGGATGGATGGATGGATGGATGGATGGATGGATGGATGGATGGATGATGGATGGATGATGGATGGATGGATGGATGGATGGATGATGGATGGGTGGATGGAGAACACCCTGAGTGTGTGAGGGGAAATACCCCAGCCAGGACACGTGGGCACATCCCTGTCCCATGTTAACCACGTCCCCATCCTGACCACACTCCCTGTGCTGACCATGCTCCCTCAGCCATCAGCAGGAACAGGCCCAGGGGTTTTTGTGGGTGATGTCTGAACCACCCCGAGCAGCCTTGGCTGTGCACAGCTCCCAGTGCCCCCAGCCCAGCCCCAGCAGCTCTGCAGGGACACAAACAGCCCAGAGCCCTGCCTGGGGCTGAGCTGGCCCCGCACAGGCACAGGGTGCTGGGTGGCTCCAGCAGAGCCTGGCAGTGCCAGCACGGGCAGCAGCACTGGAGCCGGGGGCACTCAGGGTCACTCTGCAGCAGCTCCTGTGTGCATTCCCAGCACGGGGGGCACTGCCTGCCCCGGGACCCTCGCCCTGCAGGGCACAGGCAGGGGGGATTCTGCATTTGATGTGGGCTCGAGGAGGCTGTGCTGCCCTGGAGCTGCTCTGTGACACACAGCAGTGTCTTTGTGCTCTCCTCTGCCATGAGAGCCGAGCAGGAAATCAATACATTTTATCCATGGAATGTACATAAGTCTTCTTAAGTCGTGATCCATTTTAAGTAACGTGTGGAGGGGCATTAGGCAATTAGATCTGGCTGAGGAACTGAGCATATTTATACATTTTAACGCCTGTCTTTTTATCTTGAGCTTGGATGAAGCACTAAGACCTAAAAATCAAACACTGGATGAGTTTAGATGATCGGGTATTTAATTTAAGATCTCCATCTTAGCATTAGAAACCCTTCCAAATGAAGTGTCTGTGTTTTAAAAATTGGCCATAGCCAGTAGCTGCTGAGTCTGATGTGTAATCTCTGCTTGGCTCTGCACAGAAAGCACTTATTGAAATTCAAGTACATGCTCAGGGCTCGTTAATGGCTATTTTTGCCTCATTAATACAACAAACATCACTGATATGAAAGGTGCTGTTCCCTTACACTAATACAACTGCAAGAGGTCAGAAATAACTTCTCATGCTCTCTAGTTCTTTATCCAACGTGTCAGTGACAGGGAAGTGGAGAGCAAGCAGCAACAGGAAGGTGGATTTACCAACAAATGCTGTGTTAGTGAGACCACCAACGGCCCACCTGGCCTCCTTTGGTGTCCACATTCCAAAAGAAGAGGCTGGAAATTTCAGGAAGGTCCTGAGCAGCCCCTCAGGAGTGACTGGAATGGACAGAGCTGAGGAGGGACAGACACGAGTTTAACTCAGTGAATAACTCAGAATAAACTGCTTAGTTTATTCCAAAGAAGGTGAAGAATTGACTTGGTCATAATTTAAAAACCCAGACTGGTTTGGGTCGGAGGGACCTCAGAGCCCACCCAGTGCCACCCTGCCGTGGACAGGGACGCTTCCCCTGTCCCAGGCTGGGACTGGGGCACTGCCAGGGCTCTCCTGCTTTCCACAAGGGAGCAGAAGCTTTGCTGGTAGAGCTCTGCTGCAGCCCATGATGGGCAGCACGAAATGAAATTCGTGCAGATTTGGCTGAGCCTCACATTTCTGTGTGACCGCTTCTTTTCATCACGATACCATCACAGACTCGGGAGATCTCCATCAGCTGCACCACAGCCCAGAAAGCCTGGCTGTGCTTTGCCTGGAACAAATCAATTCCCATCCACACAGGGCACCCCTTTGTGCTCTTTAAAGCACCAAGCAATGCCTGCCCCGAGAGCCAGGGATGCAATACAGCCCCATTCCTTGTGAGAACGCTTCTTTCCCTCTAATTCCCCACAAAACCACTCTGGTTTTCTCGGCGTTGGCATTAACCTGTCCTTCCCTCAAAGGTGCCCCGTTTTCCCAGCAGCTGCACAGAGCACCCATTTGGAAAAGGCTCAGGGACACAGCAGTTCCAGGGTTTGGGGTGGCAGCACCCCAGCTCCCGACCCCGGTGCCGCTAATACCGAGCTTTACAAAGCCCAGCAAATTGAAACCAGCTCCGGGGGTGGCTGGGGGGACTTCAATGCATTGCTTTCAAATTTCCCTGCAAATAAAAATGCATGGCAAGGAGAGGAGCTGGGAGGCCCTGGGTGTGTCCCCTGAGCATGGTTCAGAGCCCCCAACATCCTGCCCTGCTTTTATGGATTAGAAATCTTGTCATCTGATCACAGAGACCAAGAAAATTGTGGCAAACTTTATCTGCTAAGTGAACCTTAATAACCTCAACTTTAACTTCAAGAAAATTACACTTGGAAACATTTCATAGTCTTGCAGGTTGCAGGAGACATAAAACTCTTTCTTTTCTCCCACCTCTCCAGGAGTTATTAACCCTCCCCACAGAGCCTCGGAGACCTCCAGCAAATTGTCCCCTCCCACAAATCACATGGAATAGCTGGAACGGCTGTGCCAGGGGCTCCAGCGGCTCTGGCAGCACATTTGCACTAAAAGCTACGCCCAGACTCAGATGAAAACCTTCACAGTTCCTTGAAAGAAGGCAAAGAAAAAAAAAAATAAATCCCAGCCTTTGAAATAAAGCTGTGGTGTGGCTGCTCCAGGAACTGTCACACCTGGCTGCTCCCAATTAACAGCTGAGGGTTTTAATTACCTCTCTCCCTAAATACCCTGCTCCTGTGGGGGCAGAAATGGCGAAAGGGAAATTCCAGGCTCAGCTTTGTCAGAAGAGCTTCAAGAGACCCATGGCGTTTTGAGAAGTAAAGAATAAAAGAGAATCTCAGAATATTTAGGTTGGCAAATCCTCCAGGAGCATCAAACCCAACCTGTGACCAAACACCACAATGCCCCCTAACAACATACAAAAAATGATATGGTTTAGTCATGTGAAAATGGGTTATTCAAGTGAGAAGGTAACATTCAAAAAAGAGCATGTAAACATTATTATTATTATCATTATTATTATTATTATTATATCACATTATATATTACACATTACACATTGCGCATTGCACATTATATATAATGTATTATATATTATATATTATATATTATATATTATATATTATATATTATATATTATATATTATATATTATATATTATATATTACGTTATTGTTATTTTATCCTGCACATTTGTGGGTGTGATCCCACCATGGGTTTTACACCTGACTTGGCAACGTTGCTGCTCTGTGCCTGTGCAACACACAGCCCTACCCCCCACTCCCCCAAAAAATACCTTACAAGGGAATGGCCTTGAAAATCAAAGCCCAGAAAACAGAACTGAACGTCTGCTTGTGCCACTGAGTTTGGACCAGAAGCCCCCCATGATGCCATGCCCAGAGCCTGGCAGGTTTACCAGACAGGAAGGAGATGCCTGAAGGTCCCAGTGAGGCAGAGCTGTCCCTGCTCAGTGTGAGGGACAGGGATGCCCCTTCCCCAGGATTTCCCACCCACTTTTGGAAGCGTTTCCTCCAGCAGTTTCATTCTCTGCCTGCTCCCCCCTCTGCTGCCAGGGAACCCCAGAGTTCCCAATATTTTAATTCTCATTAACGACGCTGAGCTTTGACTGGGAGCCCCGAGCAGGAGGTCACAGCTTGTGCAGGACACCCTGGTGCAGCCCAGGGGCACCTGCTCGTTTTTAGGGCCAGAAGAGGCTTTCTCCTAGAGCAGGCAAAATGAAGAATTCACCCCCAGAGCTCCTGGTGCAAAGCTGCCTCGTTTGGTGACCTCGCATCACCCAGAGTCTTTCTCATGTATTAGAGAGGCTTTGGAGGTGTGAGCAGAGAATTAAACAATTGTCAGGAGGAGGATTGCACTCCAACCAGCTCCCCAGGCAGGGGAACCCCCTGCGAGGGAGCCATTCCCATCCCAAAACCCAAACAAGATTCCTGAAAACACTCCCTGGGGAGATCTTCAGGAAAGCCTCCTCATGATGCTTATTCAAAAATCATATTCAAAACTGCCTGGTAAAATGCTGCTTAAAATTGTGGGGGAAAACACAAATTCATTGAACTTTGCACTCAAGGCTGAGACATCTCCAGTGTGTTCGTCACCGGTTAGAGGTGCAAAAAATGCCCTGCTGAGGGAATATCCCAAATATCCCACCCTGAACCCTGGACACAGCAGTGCCCACCTTGAGGGAATATCCCAAATATCCCACCCTGGACACAGCAGTGCCCTGCTCCCAGGAAAGGGATATTCCTGCTCCCAGGAAAGGGATTTTTGTACTCCCAGGAAGGGGTTTTCTGCTTCTAGGAAAAGGGTTTTTCTGCTCCCAGGAAAGGGATATTCTTACTTCCAGCAAAGGGGTTTTTCTGCTCCCAGGAAAGGGATTTTTTTTGCTCCCAGAAAGGGGTATTCCTGCTCCCAGGAAAGGGGTTTTTCAACTCCTAGGAAAGAAGTTTTTCTCCTCCTAGGAAAGGGGTTTTTCTGCTCCCAGGAAAGGGCTTTTCTGCTCCCTGGAATGGGGATTTCCTTCTCCCAGGAAAGGGGTTTTTCTGCTCCCAGGAAATGGGTATTCCTGCTTCCAGGAAGGGGTTTTTCCACTCCAGGAAAGGGCTTTTTCTGCTCCCAGGAAAGGGATATTCTTACTCCCAGGAAAGGGGTTTTCTGCTCCCAGGAAAAAGGGTTTTTCTGCTCCTAGCAAAGGGGTTTTTCTGCTCCCAGGACAGGGGTTTTCTGCTCTCAGGAAAGGGTTTTTCTGCTCCCAAAAAAGGGATATTCCTGCTCCCAGGACAGGGTTTTTCTGCCCCCAGGAAAGGTTTTTTTGCCCCCAGGAAGGTTTTTCCTGCCAGGCACCAGGGCTGGGAGTGCCCAGCACAAAGGCTGGAGGTGCGTGCAGATGGAAGCCCTCGGATCACACAAAGCTGCCGGAGGGGCTGGGCTGAGAGGGGCCCAGGTTATTAAAAGAGGGATCAAACCAGGCTGCAATTACACCCGGCTAATCCTCGGAAAACAGGGAGGTATTTCTTCATTATTTGCACGGGGTGAAAATAACAACGGTGCGGGACGAATGAAAACTTCACCTTCAGATGGCACCCCGATTGTGATGCAGATCCCACCCGGCCCGGGCAGCCCAGGAGGGAACCTGAGCGCGGGTCCCCGAGTGTGACATCAGCGCTGAATTCATTAATTAGGGGCTGCTTTGATGGATTTGGAGCGGCGCTGAGGCGGGAGCTGAAAAGGGTGAGCCATACATCAGGGGCCAGGGAATTCTGCAGGCGATACCTGGGCACGGCTGCCAGGGTGGGGCACAAACTGCTGGGGGAGGCAGTTTTTTTTTAATTTTTAAATACAACCATCGCGCCTCCAAATGTCACGGCGGGCTCTAGCCGGCCGAGGTGGCAGCTCCTTAAAGCCCAGAATTTATGGGGTTGAGATTTTCCAAATGTGAGACCGGAAAGGGAAAAAAACCTGTCTGGCTTTTATTTATTCCCTATATAAATACAGGCAATTTAGTCCTTCCCCCAAACAGGGGCAGATTAGATGAGTTAGACAGCAGTCGATTCATTTTGCATAGGAATGGCTCATTAAAAGAGAGAGCCCCCCGTTTGCGGCGGGCGCCGATTGGGCCCGGCACAAAATGGATTTACGGTGTCACTCAGAGCCGGCAGGACTAATGAGGGAGGAGAGGCTGCAGCGGGGGCACAGCTCTCCAACCCATCGCCGTGCCCCGGCGAGATGGAGGTGTCCCTCATTATGCATGTGTCTCAGGAGCTCCCTTTAATATTTTAATAAATAACAACATCGGCCCAACAAGAAATTAATGAATAGTATCATTAATAATGAGCCTGAGCCTGGCGGTGATAGGACAGATATTAAATTGAAGCACAGTGGTGCTGTCTCCAGAGACTTGGGAATTTTCCAGCGGCAAACAAGGCCGCTGAATGAGGCAGCCATCGCTCTGTGCCAACAGCTTTTACAACAGGTTGGGAGTAATAAAAGAGGATTTTCTGCACGATAAAGTTAAGCCTTAGAAAATCTGCTGGTGTAGATCGGTGTGAAAAGTACTGCCAAACGTGATCCTTAATTAAACTTTAATTAAGATAAAGCTCTTTCCCTTAAAAAGGGGGGCGGGGAGGGGGAGGCAGCAGCAAAAAGAGTGTCAGCTCTTTTCCTACCGCTTTCTGATCTGAAACGATTCTATATTAAATCGCAGAAAACTGTGTTCAAATAAGTTAAATCCACGGAACCCCGGAAATTCAGAACGGGGGATGAAATGCCATCCATGGCCCAGCCATGTGCCTGTTTATCTATATTTATCTCTGTTCCTGTAGCGTTTGGAGCCCGCGGTGTAGGAGATCGGTCACAACTGGGAGCACTGGTGGGAACGTTCCCATCTCCCAGCTGCTCTGGTCCGTGCTGGGCCCACGGAATCCTCCCCATCCCTTTCCTAAAGTTCAGGGTTTTGTGTTTCGCAGCACGGAAGAACATATGTCACACGCACGAGGAACAGCCTGGGGGAACAGAACATTTCCACTTCCCCAGCCAGGCCCAAACCCTCAGCACGAGGCCAGAGGCTCTGCAGGAGCATGGAACAGCTTCAGTACCAGCACATCCGTCTCTAGGCAGCTTCCCAACACGGGGACAGACCCCAGAACAATGTTCCATTACCCAGAACCTGCTTTTCCCTCAGCTGATGGTCAGCCGGAGCAGCGTGGGAGAAGCAGAGGGAGTTTTCCACCCAGAATTACCGTGCAGGGGCTGTTTCATGGCCCAGACCCAGAGCAGGGAGTCTGGGCCCCACAAAAGTCCACGTACAGCCCCCGTTTCTCCCTGGGGCTGGAGCAGCTCCTTGCCCAGCACCACAGCCAGGTCTGCGCTGCCCCTCGGGTTCTTTATCAGATAATTAACCCCAGCCCACCAAAACAAGCACCATCACTGCCTTCTCAGAGTCAGGTCCATCCTCCCGCTCACGGACTGAACTTTCCCAGCTGGCTGTACCTGTTCCAGTGAAATGCTGAGTGCAGGCCTGGCAGGGCTGGGATGGGCTGGAAATGGGGACAGAAGGGAGGGGAAGGGCAGGAAGGCCCCGTTTCAGCCCTGCACAGCAGAGCAGCTGTCTCCTGCAGTACTGAAAACACATCCATTTTGGTGCACCAATTTCCCCAGGTTTGTTTTCCTGGGCCTGTGAAGCTGTGGCTGCCCTGGCGGTGTCCCAGGCCAGGCTTGGGGCAAACTGGGACAGTGGAAGGGGTGGAAGGGGATGGGCTTCACAGTCCCTGGCACCCCAAAGCCCTCTGGGGCTCTGTTTGACTCCTGGGCTCTTTGTTTGCATCTTCCCTCCCCGCTGGACACGTTTCAGAGCTGATTTCCCCAGTAATGCCTCAGTGAAATGCAGCAATGGGGAATTCCTGTTCCAGGTGCTGTGGGAAGGTCAGGAACCCTCACCAGAGGAATTGTTTTGACTCCAGGGTGAGCTGTGCTGAAAGCAGAACACAGCCTTGCCTTGGGCACAAATACTGATTTTTGGGGACTGACCAGGGCAGCTCTGACAAAGCCAAGGCTCCTCCCTGCTGCCCGATTTCCTTCACCATTGCCTCCACAACCAATATCAAATTTTCCTGCTGAAAATCTCAAAGTGCTCTTTGCAGCCTGGCATCCCTGCTCACAAATTCCTGAAGCTTTGCCTCAAACCCAGCCGAGTTCAGTAAAATCACAGTTCATACAGAGCATATGGACAGCAAAAGAAATACTTTGTACAAAGACAAAGTACAAAGAATAGAGGATTTTTTTTTTGTTTCTTCCTCTTTTTTTCCTCTTTTTTATTTTTTTTTAATATGGCTCCACTTGAGATGTGCTTTTTTTTTTCCATTTCTTTCCTTTCAGTGTCTCTAAGCAAAGTATCTTTAAGGGTCTGTACATGCAGGGGCACTTAACCTCCACAGGCTCCCTGCTTTGATGAAAGTTTTTATTTAAGCTTCAGAAGGCAAGTCAAGCCTGGATGACACGGCGCTAATTCTTTTCTAATTCAAAATTTAAACCAGGCTGTTTGACTTGAATCAGGGGTTGAACACGCGTGCTGGAGTGAGTGAGATCTGATAAACTCAAAGGCGAGGAAAATCAAGGCTTGGAACAGCTATTATTCTCTCAATTAACCAAGATACTGTTATCTGGCCACTTTTAATAAATTTAGTGATAAATTAATAATTGGGTGGCAGCGGAGCAGCCAGCGGCTCTTGGCAGCTGCCACCCAGGAGAGGCAGCTCCAGGGAGCTGCTCCTCGGCTCTGCACCTGCCTTGGGTGGGACTGGGGAGAAGGGGCTCAGTGTTTGGGGCTTTGGGATAACAGGTGGGATATTGCCTCCTGTTTTAAAGCTCATGCCTCCCCAGCAGGTCCTGAGCTTCATACTGAATTCATTGGAATTTCACCTGGAATTTCACCTGGTCCATCCCAACCCTGCCCATCTCCCAGCAGAGTCCAGGGAGGCTCAGGAACCTGCAGGACCCTGACCCACATCCTCCCCAGGCGCCAGGGATGGGCACACAGCCCCAGGGCTCTGCAGCATCCCCTGGCACCAGGGATGGGCACCAGGGATGGGCACACAGCCCCAGGGCTCTGCAGCATCTCCTGGCACCAGGGATGGGCACCAGGGATGGGCACACAGCCCCAGGGCTCTGCAGCATCTCCTGGCACCAGGGATGGAGCACCAGGGATGGGGCACCAGGGATGGAGCACCAGGGATGGAGCACCAGGGATGGGGCACCAGGGATGGAGCACCAGGGATGGAGCACCAGGGATGGGGCACCAGGGATGGGACACCAGGGATGGGACACCAGGGATGGGCACACAGTCCCAGAGCCATGCAGCATCCCCTGGCACCAGGGATGGGACACCAGAGATGGGCACACAGCCCCAGGGCTCTGCGGCATCCCCTGGCACCAGGGACACCAGGGATGGGCACCAGGGATGGGCACCAGGGATGGAGCACCAGGGATGGACACCAGGGATGAGGCACCAGGGATGGGACACCAGGGATGGGCACCAGGGATGGGCACCAGGGATGGACACCAGGGATGAGGCACCAGGGATGGGACACCAGGGATGGGCACCAGGGATGGGCACCAGGGATGGACACCAGGGATGAGGCACCAGGGATGGGACACCAGGGATGGACACCAGGGATGAGGCACCAGGGATGGGACACCAGGGATGGGCACCAGGGATGGGCACACAGACCTAGGGCTCTGCAGCATCCCCTGGCACCAGGGATGGGCACCAGGGATGGGCACCAGGGATGGGCACCAGGGATGGGCACACAGACCTAGGGCTCTGCAGCATCCCCTGGCACCAGGGATGGGCACACAGACCTAGGGCTCTGCAGCATCCCCTGGCACCAGGGATGGGCACCAGGGATGGGCACACAGACCTAGGGCTCTGCAGCATCCCCTGGCACCAGGGCAGAGGGAAGGCACCTCCCCAGTGCCACCACCTCCCCAAAATGCAGGGAGGGGCAGCCCCCAAAAGCCTGCTCCCTGCTCTGGGTTGGGAGTGCAAAGCAGCCCCTGCAGTGCAATTTTGGGTGGAATCCCTCTGCTCCTCTGCCCTGCGTGGCTGCAGAGGGCCGGGGCTGCTTTCCCCGGGCAGCAGGAGCTGTGCATCCCTGTTTCCCTGGGAGATAATGGTTCATTTTTAGGCTGTTAGAGCAGAGATCACAAGGTCCCGCCCTCGGCAGCCACGTCTGGTAACTGCCTTTCACTCCCTGAAAGCACAGGCAATTTTTCCATAATAAAAACTGGATTAGCATGTATCAAGAAGAGGTTCCACCAGCTGTCACTTTGAAATCAGGCTACTCTATCGGATGGGCGAGATGATAATGGATAAACCCATAAATGACAAGCAGTTTTCCTGTATTTATCTAATAAGTGCCTAATGCAGGCGAGCATCTTCTCTAATAAAACAGGAGGACGGAGGAAGAGACAGGCTGGGGCTCTGTTTGAATTAAATCCAAACTGAGCAGTAGTGGCACAGGCAAATACTGCAGGAAAATGGCTTTTTTTTTTTTTCATCCTTTTAGAAATTCTATTTTTAAATGCACCATGGACACAAGTTAAATCAAAGCCTATTAAAAATAATTTTTTAAAGTTTTCTGAGATTCAGCTCATTTTGATTCAATAGAGCCAGAGTGTCTCTGTGTGTTTGTAAGCTAAACAGAGAAACAGGTGTCTGGAAATGAACAGGTGTGTTTAAAACAAGAGCACGGGGCTGCTTGGATCAGAATGGTGGCAACAGCTTCAGAGAGGCAGGAGAATTCTTATTAATCTGCAGAATATTAATCAACGATTCCCTCACTTCTGTATTGTATTATTAGTGATGACACAGCATTAAAGTCACTCCAGGGGAAATGACCAAGTGTATCAGTGGAATTAGCAGCTTACTGAAGGCAATGCACAAAAACTGGGGCTAACTTGGCTAAATTAATGAAATAGGGAAAAAATACCATTAAAAAAGGACTGACGGCTGGCTAATAATGAGAAGATAAAAGAGCCTCTCCAGCCTCCCAGGAAGGAATTCCCAATTCCCAATCTCCCATCCATCCCTGCCCTCTGGTGCAGGAACAGCTGGGGAATAATGGGGAGAAGGAGCTGGAGATGGCTGGAATGGGGAACAGCTGGGGAATAATGGGGAGAAGGAGCTGGAGATGGCTCCATGGAGGAACAGCTGGGGAAATACAGGGAGAAAGGAGCTGGAGATGGCTCCATGGTGCAGGAAGAGCTGGGGAATAATGGGGAGGGCACCACCCATCCTCACTGCCAGCCCAGAGCTCCTTGGCTGGCTCTGGGAATTGCAGCTCCTCAGTTTCCCCCTTTGTTCAGCCAGGCCCGTGGGAAGGAGCAGGGTGTGATGAAGTCAGTGCCACTAAAAGGGGTCCTTTATTGCATTTTTTGAGTTGTTTTGGGGTGGTTTGTTTTAAATCCCAGATGACTCAGGGAGCAGGAATTGCTGGCAAGAAAATGCAGGCACCAAAGTCCTCCATCCTTCCAAGGCAGCTCCCCCTCAAAGGCTGCCAGCCCCCCTCACCCCAAGTGATAAACATCACCTATTTTATAAATACTGATTCACAGCATGATTAGGAGTCTTCCCAAGCCTTCAGCAGGGACACAACTAACAGTGTGCCACAAACATCAAGTGCTCCTCCTCACAAATGTGATAACATTTACTTCCTAAACAAATTAAATCTGATATTTCAGAAAAAAACACACACAGCCAACCCACAACTTCTCCTGCCCTCAATTTAACTTTTCCCCACGAACAGGCTTCAAGAAAATGACACTTGGTGTGCACTTAATAGCACTGGAAAGCAGGGAGCAAATCCCCCTGCAGTATTCCTCACTCAAAGACCCCCCACCCACCCTGCAGAAAATGGGAATCTTTGTGTTCCCTCAGGAGGCTGCAGAGAGGAGGAACAGGGTGGACCAAGGGAAATGGGAGCTGTGAAATGAAACAGCTGCCCAATGGCAGTGCTGAAAATGGATGTTTTTAGTAGATTTGGTGCCTGGCACCAGCCTTTGCTCTCATTATCCTGTTGCATATTTAAGGCAGGAGCACGAGCACCCCTTCCACACTTGGTCAAATATGGGACCAGCGTGTTCCTCCCAAAAATCAATGTCAGCTGAGCTGCTCTGTGAGTAAATGTCATATTGCAGGCAGCCCAGAGCAGCAGAATGTGGGGTTTGTGTGAGCTGGAACATCCCTGCAGAGCCCCAGGCTGTCTGCAGGGGCTGCAGGAGCTGTCCTTGGAGCTTTGGGAAAGCAGAAAGTGTGGGGAGGACATGGTGTCACAGACATCCTAGATGGAAAATCCTTTCCTTAGGATTGTTCCTCCTGAGGAGCTGAGAGGCCTCAGGAACAAAATGTAACCAATGGTTATCTGCTGCTGTGGGATGCAACAGGTGCATCTGGGATTGGGCTCATGGGGTTGTTTCTAATTAATGGCCAATCACAGCCCACTGGCTCAGACAGAGAGCTGAGACAGAGCCTTTGTTATCATTCCTTTTCTAAGCTAGCCTTCAGATGAAATCCTTTCTTCTATTCTTTTAGTATAGTTTTAATGTAATATATATCATAAAATAATCAATCAGCCTTCTGAACCATGGAGTCAGATCCTGGTCTCTCCCCTCATCCTGGGACCCTGTGAGCACCATCACAGACACGGGGCTGCTGCTCCTCCCTGGCAGGTCCTGACAGGGCTCCATAGCACAGATCAGGGTCTCTGTGCCCAGATTGAGGTCTGGGCAAGCAGAGGAAGTGGAGTGGACAGAAATGCAAGGTGAATGGATTGACATGGGCTAAAGGGCAGCCGGAACAGGCAGGCACAGTCATAAACAAAGGCTTTTCTGCAGGGGAGAAGTGACTGGGCAGAGGTTGTTGGATGGGCATGAGGAGCCTCACTGTGTGCCACAGGCATGGGGAAGGACAGGAAAGGTAAATGCAAAGTGATGGAAACTCTGCTGAGACCCAGGGCTGCAAAATCCCTGCCAGGCCCAGGAAGGCCAGCTGGGTTTGCTCTCTGCAAATTAACCAGATGGGGAATACTCATCAGTGCAGTGTGCCAGAGCAGAAATGCTGGGGCTGCTCACAGAAGAGGCTGTGCTGGGCTGGGTTGAATTGTGAGCCTAGGGAAGGGGTGAGCCATCCCTGCTCCAGGAGAACGTGGGCAGCTGTGTGAGCTGTGCAGAACACGGGGCTCACCAAATCATGGAATCACCAAATCCCAGAATCACAGAATTACAAACTCGCAGAATCCCAGAAGCACAGAATTACAAACTCACAGAATCCCAGAATCCCAGAATCACATAGAATCACAGAATCACAAAATCCCAGAATCACAGAATCACACAGAATTAGAGAATCCCAGAATCACAGAATCCCAGAATCACAGAATCACAGAACCACACAATCACATAATCACACAGAATCACACAATCACAGAATCACACAGAATCCCAGAATCACACAGAATCACACAGAACCACACAATCACACAATCAATCACAGAATCTCAGAATGATGAGGTTGGAAGAGACCTCTGGGATCACTGAGCCCAACCTGTGCCCTGACACCTCAGCTATAGCACCAAGTGCCATGTCCAGGCTTTTTTTAAACACATCCAGAGATGGTGACTCTACCACCTCCCTGGGGAGAGCATTCCAGTGCTTTGTTATTCATTCTGTGAAAAATTTCTTCCTGATATCCAGCCTGTCCCTTCCCTGCCGTAGCTGGAGACTGTGTCCTCTAATGTGCAGGCTGGAGCAGGATGGCTGAAACAAACATTCACAACTTTGTGAGCTTGAAAAATACCAAATGAAATGAATTCCAGGGTGGAGGTGAGCACAGGGTGGTGCTGGGAATGGGGAAAGTCCTGCATGGAAGCTGCAGCAGGCTGAGCCTGCCTGGAAGTGCTTCATCCATCCACCTTCCCTGGGATATCGCTCTGCAATTGTGACTAAACACAGGATTACAGATTAATTTGGCTCTAAGCAGCCCCTGCAATACACTGTAGATCACTGTAATGAAGACAAGAATCTCTCCCTCTCCAAGAGGAGCAGAGAGGATTTCAGCCCTGGAACAGGAGCTTCTCACCTTGCTGAATATTTCCATTGCACTCGTGATATCAGAAATAAGCTTTGCAGATTCTGACTTTTAGAAAATTATTCCCTTGAAAGGCTCTTTATGTTTTCCTGCTCTTTCCTAGCAATTAATGCATTGGCTTTGGAGGAGGATCTGTGATGTTATGCAAGTTAAACCTGTAAAAATGGGGAACTGTAATTAATAAAACCCCAAACAGATGCATCACAGCACACACACGTACTCCTATAAACACATAAAATACTGGGTCTGCATGGAAATAAATGCACACCTTGAGAGGGGTGATCTGTCTTCTCTGTTAATTGTCTTTATCAGATAAATATACAATTAGATCAAACAAAACCATTATTTTGCCAGCTTGCAGACAGGAGTGGTGACAGCTATTCACTAATATCTGTAAATGCAGAAGGGGGAATATTCCCATCTAATTTAGCAAATGTTTGACAAAGCCTGCAAAAAGGGTTATTTCCTCAACATATTTAAAAATAAAACCCTTTTGCTTCTATCAAAGTGTTGGCAAGCATGTGCTCAGCCTGAACATTTGCAAGGATGCTACAAATGGATAGAAATCCTGGACACCGCACAAACTCTGTCTAACATAGGTGATAGGCATTGGAAAATTATTGTAAATAAAGCACACACAGATTCTCAGAACTCTAGCTGCTCAGAGTGACCCCGAGATCGGGGAATTTTAAGGAATTTTAAGGAAATTTAAGGAATTTTAAGGAATTTTAAGGAATTTAAGGAATTTTAAGGAATTTTATTTTTAAGGAATTTCAAGGAATGAACAGACTGTCTAACATAGGTGATAGGTATCGGGAAATTATTGTAAATAAAGCACACATAGATTCTCAGGGCTCTGGCTGCTCACAGTGACCCTGAGATGTGTCAGAAATTCTCTTTTCCCAGCCTGGCGCTTGAAGAAGGAGTCAGAGCTCTTCAGTTCTCGGTCTCAAGGTTGTTTATTGTTCCTTATCTATAAAATTCTTTCTCCTGTCCAGCCCAGGTCCGCTCAGCAGGACAGACAGAGGCACTCTGCCTGCCCCAGGGCTGTGTTATCTTTTTATACTAAAAACTACCTGTACAATATTTACAATTCCTTCCCAATCCCCATCACCTGTGTTAGACAGTGAGCTTCCACTCTAAACCAACCCCAAAGTGCCACCATCACCCAGAGGATGGAGGCCAAGAAGAAGAAGAAGGAGAAAGGCTGGACATGCCCAGATTCCTCCATCTTGCCCCCTGAACCCCCATTCTAAAAACCCCAAAATCTATTTTTCACCCTGTGATAAATTCACTATCATTCTACTTAAACTGTTGTGGCTTGCAGATCCTCATACAAGGTTGGTAATTTGTTCCATGGGTCATAATCAAAACCACACAGGCATTTCGGGCTCTGTGCCAGGGTCCCTGAGCCCCTGGCAGGGTCCTGGCAGCCCAGTCCCCCAGAGGGATGTGCTGGGTTCCAGCCCAGCCCCGCTGTGTCTGTCCCTGCCAGCCTCCCTGCAGGTGCTGGCACTGCCACAGGGCCACCCCCTGCCCTGGGTGGTGACGAGGGGACAGCTGGGCCCCGTCACCGCAGCCTCCCGAGGCATCTGGGGATGCATCCATCTCCCACCACGGCTGCTCTAAACAATGAACTTGTAACATGGGGAACTACATCTAAAATAGTAGGTCTGGCTAATAAGAGGCATTTTTCTCTTGTAAAACTCTCCATTAAAGCCACTTTGCTTTGTTAACTTTCATGGCATGTATCCTCAGCATAGCCTTCAACACCTGAAAAATTAGTGGAAGAATTTGACTGATTATAGAGGCTGTTTTCCTTGTTCCACTGCTTCTTCTAAAAGGGATACTCAGCAGAACTTGCCTTTTTTTTTTTTTCATTTTGTGCTGTCTGCATGAGTAATTACCTCCCTGATTTCTGAGATGCAATTGAGTAGCTTCCACATTAGAAAAATCCCAAGATTGATAGAGCCATCTCTCCTAAAGGATTAGTTTGCTGCTGTAATTCCACTGAGTAGGTCATTCAAATAGCAAAATGTTACCAAGCCTAATTCCTCCTGTTTGTAAAAGCCAGGTATTGATACCTATTTAGGAGAGGCTGGAAAGGGCTCTTTGCCTTTGGAGGGGAAAAGGGGCTCCCGTTTCCTGCTGGGGAAAAAGAGCTTTGTGTGCCTGGGGTGGGTCAGCTCAGGGGCTGCTGACGCCAGAGAAAAGAGCAAAGAAAGGGTGATGATTGTGCAGACACGTTGAGACATGGGGCACAGCTTTAGGAGTCCACTAGGATTCCTGTTTGGAACTGGAATTCCTGATCCACAAGTTTAGGAATTCCAGTTTTGGGAATTTTAGGAATCCAGAAGGAGTTTCTGCCAGGATTTAAGGACACTGGGACAGCTTTGGGATGGCTTTGGGGTGCCAGGGGAGAGCTCAGCACAGCTGTGGAGGAGAGGATTATCCCAGGGATGGGCAGGAAAGGGATTTTAAATCATTTCCCAGGCTCCATCAGGGCCCATGTTCCGGAGCAGGGCTCTGTGTGTGCTCCCAGGCTCCCCAGGGATGTACCCAAAGCATCCATGGGCAGCAGAAATCATTCCCCGAGCTCTGCACTCCCCACATCACCTGCTTTCATACCAAATATTTATGGAGCAGGCTCTTTCATTTATTGGAGATATTCTGGGAAAGGTTTGGAGAGCGTTCAGCGTTCATCAGAACCCACCTGACAAATATTTGAATAATGCTAGCAGAGCTCTGGAGGGCACAGGGAGGCAGGAACTCCTCTAAACATCACAGGTGTAACCAGGAGGGTGCAGAGAGCAGCTGGGGTTGTGATAAGTGATTGTGCCAGTGCCATTTTATCAGGGAAAAATTACTGACTTCCTCTGTCACTCTGCTAGACTAAAAATAAATGTATTAACTAAAACCGACGTCTTAACAAAAGTAAGCACAGTTTAAAAAGCCCTAAAATGCTGAATAACATTTTTTTCCAATTAAAATGCTAAAAGTATGATAATCTCTTTAGTTCACCACGATGCATTTTGTGATAATTCCAGGGGGGAAAAGCCTACCAAATTTAAATAATAGAAAACTTTGTTCTGTGAAGTAAATAAATGTTTTAGTTGCACTGAAGCACCCCAGGGTCCAGGCACACCTGGGCTGATACAAAGCCCTTTTCTCTGTCCCTTTCCATGCAAACAGCTCTGCTCAGGAGAGGCTCAGCAATTTCCATCAGCACAGGATCTGGAAGTTAATTTGAAAGGCAGGAATAAATCTTAGGTGTGCTCTGAAGTCGGTTTGACTGAAATGCAAAAGCTCCTTGCAAGTTGGGGGCACTTTCAGGGACTGAGAAGCGGCTCCCCAGACAAGGCACAGATGCTGCATCTCCTTCTCCCAGCAGCTGTGCAGCACAGCTACCCTGTAGCTAAACATCTGGAGAGACCTGGGCAGGAGAATAACAAACACCTCCAAATTCCACCGGGCACAGCCCTGGAAGTGACTGCAGGGGTAGGAAAAGGGGCTGGAGGGGAGCAAGGAGCCAAACCCCAGGCAGCCCTCAGGGGAGGAATTCACTGGATCCCACGGGGACATCAGCCAGCCCTGCCCTGCCTCTGAACCACGCTGCTCAGGGCAGCAATTCACACCTTACATGGTTTTTACTGCTCCTGCCTTGCAGACTGCCAGTGAAAGCAGGAACAGAAAGCTCCGTCAGCTGGGCTGGAGCAGGACGGTCACAACTGCACATTGGCAGTTCTCAGTTCTTTCTGATCACTTTTCCTTTGGCAAATATTCCTAAAGCTGTGACATTCCTCACCACAACCTCCTCTGCTCTGCCCCTGTCCTGTGAAGGCTCTGCTGCAGTGGCTTGTCACAGCTGTGGGATCCCAGAGAGGTTTGGGTTGAAAGGGACCTTAAATCCCATCCCTGCGCTGCTCTGGGTACCCCCATTCCCATCCCCATTCCCATCCCCATTTCCACCCCCATTTCCACCCCCATTCCCACCCCCATTTCCACCCCCATTTCCACCCCCATTCCCATCCCCATTCCCATCCCCATTCCCATCCCCATTCCCATCTCCATTCCCATCCCCATTCCCACCCCCATTCCCATCCCCTTTTCCACCCCCATTTCCATCCCCATTTCCACCCCCATTTACACCCACATTTCTGCCCCTATTTCTATTCCCATTTCCACCCCAGTACCTCGGGATGGAGTTCAGACATTCTGCAGAAAAATCAAGATATGAAGCAGAAGTGTTTCCTGTGGGGCTGGGGAAGAACAGTGTCAATAACCCTGTTTAACCCCTCTTTTCCTGAGCACATCCCTCGCCATGAATCACTTTGCCATCAGCCACCTCAGCAGGTGGGTGTGAGGGCAGGAGGGACTGCATCCATTGCGTTCCACCAGAGTACCCAAAATTTGTGCTTGGTGAACGGCAGGGAGCTGGTCCCAGAAGTGAGATAAGGCAGGGACAGGAGGAAGAGTCTGCAAGATGCTTCTTTGTTAAACAGAAATCCTGCTATTTACAGGGGATTCTTTGAGAAACCTAATTCATATTTTTTTTCCTCTGAATGAAGGAAAAACATCTTTTTAAAATGACTAATTGGTTAGAATTCTTCAAGATGCCTTTATCAACAGCTGTGCTCCTGGGACGTTGTTAAGCTGACAGCCTGCACTGCCCTTTTGGGAGAATATTCCACCCTGAGCCCACGGTCCAACACTATTTCAGTGATTCCATCACTAAGAAATCAAAAACAACCCTCAGTTTTGTTTTTGCAGTTTCACCTGGGCAAAATGTGGGGTTTCCTGAAAGCCAAGGGCCAGCCTGGCAGCTGGGGAGCAGGAGCACAGCATTTACCTGGAAACACAGTGGGAATCCTGCCTCATTCCCTGTCAGCACTGGCTCCCACAAACCCAGCATGCCCAGGTCTCAGCTCACACCTTGCTAGGGTAAATACAATTCATACAGGGGGTGCCCTGCTGAAAGAGCATCGGGGGTGCTGAGGGGAGCAGCAGGCAGCCCCAGTAAATGCCACGAGCCCTGCCAGGGCCGTGCAGGACAGGCTGCTCAGCACCTCAGCCACCACCCGCTGCCGGGGAGAGACTGGCAAGGGCAGGAGAGAAGAGAGAGATGAAATCAGAAAACCTCTCTATCAATCTGCCAAGCTGTCAGAGGCGCTTGTTCTGAAACAATTCCCCTCATTTCCAATAACTGCTGTCAGGAGCGGATGAAAGGCGCAGACAGCGAGTCTGGAGACAGCCGCCTCCCCTCCCGCGCCGCGCTCCAACGCTGGGTAAATGTGCCCTCTGTGCTGCTGGCAGCCAGGCTGGCACTGCCCTTGCTGCCAGGGAAGGGCTCCCAGCAACGGGAGCAGCCCCCAGCCTGCCCTCAGAGAGGGAGCAGCAAAGTGGGAGCACTGGTGGGGAGGCAGCGCCTGTCTGAGCTCCAGGGGAAATCCAGCAGCACCTCTGGGTGCACATACATAGCCCACAGCACACCCAATAAAACATGAAACCAGGGATTATTGGGAAATTAAAGAAATTAAGGAAAAATCTATCAATCACCTGAGCTTTAAAACGTCGATAGGAGCAGCGTGATGCAGTCAATGTGAAGGGCACGGTCGGGGCTGAGGAGGTGGCAGGGGCTGTCTGGGGACACTGGGGACAGCAGCGATGGTGGCTGCAGGGACAGGGCCACAGGGACTGCGGCATTTTAAACATTCTCCTGGGTATTCCTCAGGAAAAACCAAACCTGGTGTCAGCCGTGCCCAAACAGTCATGGGCAGCCCCAGGAGAATATCCTGAGCTGACCCTCGGTTCCTGGGCTGGGCTGAGCCCCAAGGACTGCTCTGATCCAGGCCCCAATTCAGAGGTGGCCAATGTGAACCTGGCACAGGAGCAGTCCTGTGTGACCGTGGTCACAGGGGTTTTCAGGATGAAGAAGAGACGAGAATGTTGACTCCATGGTCGGAAGGCTTGATTTATTATTTTATGATATATGTTACATTAAGACTATACTAAAAAGAAATAGAAGGAAAAGGTTTCTTCAGATGCTAGCTAGGCTAAGAATAGAAAAGAATGAATAACAAAGATCTGTGTCTCAGACAGAGAGCGAGAGCCAGCTCTGCCATGAGTGGTCAGTAAATCCAAACATCTACAGGAGACCAATCCCAGATGCACCTGTTGCATTCCACAGCAGCAGATAACCATTGCTTACATTTGGTTGCTGAAACTGCAGCTTCTCACAAGGAAAAAACCTAAGAAAGGATTTTTCATGAAAGATACCTGCGACAGTCCTGGGGTTCCCAGCCTCTCCCAAGCTGGGTTCTGCCCCACAGCTGTGGGTGAGAGGTGATGCTGCACATTCTGAATGTTATTTTTGCATTTTTACAGCCTGTGTGAAGCTGGACCTTTTCAGAATAACACCAGCAAGGGCTAAGGCTGCTCCTCCCTCCAACAGACATTGCTGGAAACACTTTCTGTCCCCCCTCCTACCCAGCCCTTCTCTTGCCTCTTTATTTCTTGCCAGCTCCTTTAGAAAAGAATACAATCTCTATGAGCAGATAAATATTAATTTCCCAATTAAACTGTGGGCCCTCAAGCAGCCGTCAACAAAGAGCGCATTAAAGCTCTACACTACAAAAATATAAGAACTTTCTGACTACCTCCCCATTAACAGGCTAACCTATATTCAAATGGGAGAATTAATGCTGGAATGAGTAACCAGAATCCTCCCTCTGTGACGCAAGCTTACATCCGTACATTGTTAACAAATCACCAATATACCACAAATCAAACAAACAGAGTATCTAATGTCTTGTTAACCCCACAGAGGAGCATCCATTGCTTTGGCCAGCAAGACTTCCTGGCACATGGGTGAGTGCCCAGCACAATAAATATTGTAACATCAATGCTTTCATACTCTCTTCCCTCCACTGGTCCATTTTAAAATTATGCTGCTCCCTCAGGGTCCCTCCCCCCTCCTTTGTTTAGATTTTTAATCCAAGGATTGTCATCTCCTTGCAGGTGTCCAACTTGTGCAATCCAGCAAATTACGTTTTTCGTTCCCTAAATTCAAGTGAACATTAAAAGCCCCCTGGGCACAGGAGGAGTTCCCCTGCCCCATCTCCAGCCTCCTGTGGTCACCTGGAGCAGGGAAGGGTTCCCAACACCCCTGAACTGCTGTTTTTGTGGCCTTCCAATTGTTTATCCTGAGGAAGGGAGAAAGCTCAAATCAGTGACACCTCTGTGGCACTGC
Organism: Calcarius lapponicus; assembly: GCA_039654755.1. Taxonomy (NCBI): domain Eukaryota; kingdom Metazoa; phylum Chordata; class Aves; order Passeriformes; family Fringillidae; genus Calcarius; species Calcarius lapponicus. Next base: position 25,901,078 of record CM077470.1, read on the forward strand.
AGTGATTCCTGCACGAGGCTTCTCCTGGCTTTGTGTGAGAGGCACGCCAGGGCTTTGGCCAGTGCCAGTTGTGGATAAAAACCCCAGGGAAGCAAACACAGGCCCTGCTGGGCACTGCTGGGACACAGAAAGAGCCCCCCTGGGCAGGTGTCTGTGTGTGAACCTGCAGCTCGCCCTCTGCAACCTGAATTAAGCAGGCTGTGTAAATGACAGGGGAAGGTGGTTGGAAATGGGGCTAATCAGGATTTTGGGGCTCAGTTCCTCCCAAAGGAGCCTCTGCAAGGGAGGAGAGGAGCAGGCAAAGCAGGAGCTCTGCTCCAGCGTTCCAGCCTTCCCTGCCCCTCCTCTGGGAGTCACCCAGGACACAACAGGAAAACATCAGCAAATCACACAAGGGTGAACGATCAGCCAAAACACACCTCGGAGATGATTCAAGTCAAATTTAACTCTGTCACATTTTGTTATGCAAAATCTTCCCACTGTCCTTAGGAACAGTTCTTGGTATCCCATCACCTGCAAAAAACACCTGACTTTCTAGAATTGAAATTCTGTTTCATCCTAGCTTTCAGATAATTGTCTGTTCCTTTGTTTCAGGCGCAGCTCTGGATGGGGGGCTGGAAGGGGGAGACGCTGGGCTCTGCAGGACACCCCACACTGCTGGCAGGGCCCTCTGAGCACCCAGCACATCAGGGGCACCTCCAGCCTCCCCAGCCCCTGGGACACACAGGCAGAGCCAGGGCTTGGGGTGAGGAGTGCCACGGCTGCATCCTCGTCCTGCTCATCCCTATGGGGCCTGCAGGCAGCTCCAGGGCTGCTCCTGCGCCCCTCAGCCCTGCAGCCCCTGCTCCCCCATTCCCCAACCCTGCCTGGGCACCAGCAGAGCTGGGAACATCAGGAGCCTTGAGGAGGAGGAGGAGGGCTGTACAATCACAGAGCACCAGGCACAGCTGGCACAGGTGAGCTCCTGTAGGAATTCAGCACATCCCTCTGGCTGTCCTGGACTGCCAGGACCCTGCCAGGGGGCTCAGGGACCCTGGCACAGAGCCCAAGATGCCTGTGTGGTTTTGATTATGACCCATGGAGCAAGTTACCAACCTTAGATGAAGATCTGCAAGCCACGACAGTTTAGGTAGAATAATAGTGAATTTATCACAGGGCGAAAAATAGATTTTGGGGTTTTTAGAATGGGGGTTCAGGGGACAAGATGGAGGAATCTGGGCATGTGCAGCCTTTCTCCTTCTTCTTCTTGGCCTCCATCCTCTGCTGTGATGGCACTTTGGGATTGGTTTAGAGTAGAAGCTCACTGTCTAACACAGGTGATGGGGATTGGGAAGGAATTGTAAATATTGTACAGGTAGTTTTTAGTATAAAAAGATAACACAGCCCTGGGGCAGGCAGAGTGCCTCTGTCTGTCCTGCTGAGCGGACCTGGGCTGGACAGGAGAAAGAATTTTATAGATAAGGAACAATAAACAACCTTGAGACCGAGAACTGAGGAGCTCTGACTCCTTCTTCAGCCACTGGGCTGGGAAAAGAGAATTTCTGACACATCTCGGGGTCACTGTGAGCAGCTAAAGCCCTGAGAGGCACCAGGAGCTCTGGGAGCACCAGGAGCTTTGAGGAGGAGGGCTGTGCAATCACAGGGCACAGCTGGCACAGGTGAGTTGGCACAGGACAGAGCCCAGGGCCAGCAGAGAGCCCAGGCTGGCTGTGTCCCTGCTGCTCCTGCCCTCCCTGGGATGCTGTTTACAGGAACCATAGCAACTCCCAAGGCCATTAGCTGCAGTCACAGCAGCTCCAGCACCTGACTGAAGGCTGGGATGTGTGATATTTAGTCTGACCTATAAAAATATCTCTGGAGCAACCTGCGTGCAGAAGTGTCACATCAAATGTTTGTCATCCGCGGGATGTGACACCGGGCACCTGACGGAGCCTCGCCGCAGCTCAGGGGGATCTGCCCCTTTAAAAGGCTCCTGATATTCCTCCCGGGCACTGCAAAACCCAGCTGCTGGTGTGGCCAGGCAGCCCGTGACAAACAGGTCCCCTCTGCTCCTCACTCCCAGCCCCATATCCTCAGTTACCATTTTCAGTTTGATTGAGGTCGTGTGTTATTGCTGTGCTGGCCCGGGACTCCCTGAAATGCCGCCAAGGATGGCCCAGTGCCACCCTGGGAGGCTGAGCACAGGGCAGCTGTGGGATGGGTCACACTGGGAGCTGTGGGCACCTCTGCAATGCCCTGGGGGCTGGGGCAGGGCTGGGGAGGCAGCACCACCCCCTGAGCCCCAGGAGAAGCTGCTGCTCCTGCAGGTGAGCCCCAAACACCTGAGCTGGCCCTCTCCTGAGAGCCCCAGGAGTGCCCCTGATGTCCTCCCTCTCTTTTCCAGTTCTACATCAGGAATACATTATTTTCTTTTTTAATCTAGAGGAGATAATTTAATCTGTTGTCTCCATTTTTTAAAATGGGCCCCAACGACTCCTGGAAACCATTGTAATTTCTCCTGATGCTACTGGTTTTATGCAAGAGCATCATATTCATGTACGGCTTGGCATTCAGAAATGTTGGTGGAAATCAAGCTCTGCTGCTCTCCTCAGCATTTGGGGGGCTGTGGCTGGTGTAGGACACCTAAGGTGAGCTGGCAGGTGAAGGGGTGATTTAGAAGCACTGCTGCTCTCCAAAGCAGCCTGCCATGTCCCACAGGTGATCCCGTCCTCGCCTGCAGAGCAGCTCCAACACCTCCCACACCTGGGCTGCAAAATCTCCCACAGAATGCAGATTCCCTCTTGTTTTCTTTACCACAGAAACAGAGTTTGGGACTGTGCTGGAGTGCCCATCCCTGGAGGCATCCAGGAACACCTGGAGGTGGCACTCGGGGCTCTGGGCTGGGGACAAGGTGGGCACTGGGGACAAGGTGGCACTGGGGACAAGGGGGGCACTGGGGACAAGGGGGGCACTGGGGACAAAGGGGGCACTGGGGACAAGGGGGGCATTGGGGACAGGGTGGCACTGGGGACAAGGTGGCACTGGGGACAAGGGGGGCATTGGGGACAAGGTGGCACTGGGGACAAGGGGTCATTGGGGACAAAGGGGGCACTGGGGACAAGGTGGCACTGGGGACAGGGTGGCACTGGGGACAAGGGGGGCAATGGGGACAAGGGGGCACTGGGGACACAAGGGGGGCATTGGGGACAAGGTGGGCACTAGGGACAAAGGGGGCACTGGGGACACAGTGGGCATTGGGGACAAGGTGGCACTGGGGACAAGGGGGCATTGGGGACAAGGTGGCACTGGGGACAAGGGGGAATTGGGGACAAGGTGGGCACTGGGGACAAAGGGGGCATTGGGGACAAGGGGGCACTGGGGACAAGGAGTCATTGGGGACAAGGCGGCACTGGGGACAAGGGGGCATTGGGCACAGCTGGGACTCCATGGGCTGGGAGAGCTTTTCCAGCCTCAGAGACCCTGGGATTCTCTTTGCAGATGAAGCCAAATCGCAGAGCCTGTCTTGGCAGGGTAAGGTGGCCTGGATCCCTCTCTGAGGAGCGGCCTGGCCATTTCTGACCTCCAAACACACACAGCAGCCTTCAAAAAGTCAAAATCTCAAAATCTCCTGGCACACGTGGGAGAAATGCCACATGAACTGTCCATGGAATTGGGAATTCTGTCCCTCAAGGTCCCTTTGGAGGATGAGCCACTGGGACATAGCCATGCTTAAACTCCTTCCATTGCCTTGGTGTTTCTTTAAAAAAATCCAGTTTGAGTGATCAATAATGACAGGAAGGGTGTTAGAGGCTGTCCTGTCTGTTCCTGGGAAATGGGGCCTCACAAAGGGTACTGAATCCAAAATTCAGTAAGATTTATCTGCTAAGATAAATACAAACACCTCTCTGTGCTCCTGTATAGAATCTAAAATATGACACACATACAAATTTCAACAAATTATTCATAAAAGAAAAAAAAAAAGGAAAGAAAAAACAGGAAAAAAAGGGGGGAAAACCCCAAGCAAGCAAGCAAACAAACAAACAACAAAATAAAAACCCTCAAAAAACCACAATGAAAAAAAAAAGGAAGTTTTGGAAGCTGAAGAAAACCAGTCTAAGGTTTCATCTGAATCTCAGACATTTCACTCCGCTCTCCTGGAAAATCCTGCCTCTGTCAAGCATTTCACCTCTGCAGCATCTGACCTTTCTTTGGAGTATGTAGATTTTAAAATTAATTCATATTCATCCTCCACGTGGTTTTGTGGGGCTTCTCTCTCAAAAGTGGGATATTTATTGTCACAACAACGTTACAGGGCATTAATTAATGTGGTACTTTTAGAATTGGCGCTTGGGGACTGGAACAGAAAGTACCAGCAGAGTGTGAAATCCTGCCCTGGGCACTCCTTGATAGGGGAACAACTCCCAGAATGTTTATTCATTAACTTGCAGCCTCCTCAGGAGCCACCAGGAGCCACAGAAAGACTGAACTGAAGCTGTTACTCCCAGAAATATGGCTTTAAGCAAGAATTTGCTTGATTTTCACCAACATTTCTGAATGCCAAGCAGTACATGAATATGATGCTCTTGCATAAAAGCAGTTGTATCAGGAGAAATTACAATGGCTTCCAGGAATCGCTGGGGCCCATTTTAAAAAATGGAGACAATAGATGAAATTATCTCCTCTAGATTAAAAAAAAGAAACGTATTCCTGATGTAGAACTGGGAAAGAGAGGGAAAACATCCTGTGGTATCTATCAGAAATCCCTGCTTGTTCAGGAATTTTCCACCTTTACAGCAGCATCACTTACTGACCCTAAATCCACCCTCGTGGCACATAAACACCTCTCTGAGGGATGGAGAAAGCTCTCAGCCAAAGAAGTTTGCAGTTCTTAAAATCCATAAATCATTCTTAAAATAGAACCTAAATCTAAAAGCATTTAAAACACAGAATGGCTTAAGAAAGGCAAATTGGTATTAATGTAGCATTTCCACCCAAATCCAGTTTGAGATGATCAAAATATGATCGGCTCCAGTAACAGCAACAAAGTTTAATCCATTTACTTATAAGCTAAATATACTCTGTGTTTTGATAATATCAGGAATGTTTTACATTTCCTCATATTTAATTGTCCTTCAAATCTGTCTCCTAAACACAGAAATGATGATTTTAAATTTATTTGAAAACCAGGGGTGTGTGTCCCTGGGCAGGTCAGGCAGCCAGGTCAGGTGAAATAACCCAGGTATTATCAAAGTTGTGGTTCACAGGTGTTCAAGAATTAAAATGGGAAATTGTAGGAATGACTCTCAGCCTGGAGATGCCGTTCCCTTATTTAATGTCTATTTTTAAATGTGGATGAGGTTTTCTCTGTAAAAAAATAATGAACTTTACAAAATGTCACTTTTACTAACAGAAATTATGGCTCAAATACCTGAATGTGAATATTAAATATTAAAAAAAAAAAGAGAAAAGAAAATTTCATTTAAATAATGCTGAGGTTGTGACACAAGCTGACAAAAGCAGGTCAATGCAGAGTCACAGCTGACACTGCCCTTAATTCACACAACTTTGGGCAAGGTCAGGAGGGCAAAAGTGTAACTCCAGCCTCGGTATCAAGTTTGGAGACTTTGATTTCTTTCATTTTGAATTTACGTCTTAACACATTTTAAAGATTATTTGAATCTCCTTATTTAAGATAAAATGGTGGATGGACTATGAGAGCTGGAGAGGGACTGGGGACAAGGGGTGGAGGGACAGGAGCCAGGGAATGGCTCCCACTGCCAGAGGGCAGGGATGGGTGGGACATTGGGAATTGGGAATTCCTGGCTGGGCTGGGATTGCCAGAGCAGCTGGGGCTGCCCCTGGATCCCTGGCAGTGCCCAAGGCCAGGCTGAACAGGGCTTGGAGCAGCCTGGGACAGTGCCACACCAGGGCAGAGGATGGGCAGGGCCAGGAGGAGCACCCAAAACCCAGGTTTGGGTGGAAACCTCTCGAGTTTAGAGGGAATCCTTTCAGACGGGGATGGAAACCTCTCGGGTTTGGTAGGGAAACCTCTTGGGTTGGGTGGAAACTTCTCGGGTTTGGGAGGGAAACCTCTCAGAATGGGGGGGAAACCTCTCACATTGGGATGGAAACCTCTCAGAATGGGGGGGGAAACTCTCACATTGGGATGGAAACCTCTCAGAATGGGGATAGAAACCTCTCAGAATGGGATGGAAACCTCTCACATTGGGAGGGAAACGTCTCACACTAGGAGGGAAACCTCTCAGAATGGGATGGAAACCTCTCAGGTGCTCCTCAGGCAGGGACAGGCCACCTGCACGTGGCAGCTGCTCAGCACGCCCCGCTGCAGGGACAGATCAATGCATTGGTGATCACCTCTGCAGGTCACTTCCTAATGCAGCGATCAATCAAATTTCCTTCCATTCTTTCAAAATTAAGCAGAAAGAAAAAGAGATTTTAGTTTTCTTTTCTTAGCTTATTTTTAACAGAGGCACTACAGAATTATGATGGTGTCCTTTTGGTAAACCAAAATGTCAGACACATATTATTCTTTTAAACATCTCCTGGCCTTTCTCTGAAAGGTTAAGGTGGTTTAAATAAATTTAGTCAAAGTAAATGACAGCTGAGGAAGAGTATTAGAAAACTATACTTATCAACAACCTCTTTTCCTTAAATTTAAACAAGTCATTTACCAAACTGCAGTTTAAGGAGATCATGACAATATATGCTGTTCCACAGGAAGATGAAAACAACTTTAAATGGTGAAGAAATGTTGGGTGGGAGAAATTACACACAAGTTAGTGAATGTTAATGCATGGTCTGAAAGTTGCAAACCACGGTTTTTAAAATAATGGGGCAGCAGCCTGGGCTTTCACGTGAGCCCTTTAAGTGGGAGTTGTCCTTTTCCTGCTTTTACATCCCACTGACGACAGGAACTGAGATGGAACAGGCAGGAAAAGTGTGGATGCAGACCTCACGGCAAGAGAGTCCCTCAGACTGCCTCAGGGCTGGACAGATGTTGCTGTTTGCCACAGGAGTGCTGCTTAAAGCAGTGGATTTTAAATGCATTTATAGATTATGCAACTTTATTTTATAAAATGCTACTTTAAAAGTGATTCTAACGCCCGTGAGCATTTCAGATGCGTGTCTGCAAAAATAGTCCAAGTGGGAAAGAAACCAACCCAAACCCAGCAGCCAAATCAGTGGCTCTTCAAGATAACTCAGCAAGAGATCATTTGCTAATTAACATAGATAATTGGGATCTTGAACTCATCACCCAAATCAGATGATGATTAAAATACAGTGAATCTCAGAATCCCAGAATGGTTTGGGTTGGGTGAGACCTCAGAGCCCATCCCATTCTAACCCTGCACCTCCCACCATCCCAGGGTGCTCCAAGCCCTGTCCAGCCTGGCCTGGAGCACCTCCAGGGATGTAAATAACGCACTGTGATCGTTTTTCACGCATCAGTAATGAGTTTTTCCCATTGCCATCTGCTGAGGAACCAGGAGCAGTGGGCAAACACCTCGGAGGAGCAGAGGCAAGGCCTGCTCCTGTCACCTTGGCCACCTCCTTCTTCACCCCAAAAGCCAACATAGGTCACCCCACTGCAGCAAGTTCCCACTTTCCTGCAATGAATCCCAATCCCAATCCCAGTGCATGGCCCTGAACCTACCGCCCACACAGACAAAGGGAAATGGGGTCATTTACTGGGCCCCAGCTCAGGCACATCCTCAGAGCTGGTTGCACCAGGACCTCTGGCAAATTCCAGGAGGAAGAGGGGCTGCCTTACACCATCCTTTTTCTGGGCTCTTTACTTCACACATAACACAGGCGGGACCAAGAGAAAAAACCCTTGTGAAGACAAAACCACACATTTTAGCATTTGTGTTCGCTGATCTACACCCAAGCAAAAACCTCCTGTCCAAAGACTTATTATTATTTTTACTTACTTTATTACTATTTTAATTACCACATAATTACAACCCCCTGCTTAAGCAGTTCCCTTCAAACTTATCAGGAAAGCCACAAAACCCAACTTCCTGCAGTTCCGCCAAAGCATGGCTCCAATGGAATCGGCGGCAGAAATTTCAATTTCACTTGTTGGTAGGAAGGGCAGAATCCCCCGTCCGCGGGCCCAGCACGGAGGGCTTGCAGCTTGGTGCCGAGTTTCCATAGAAATGCATTGATTAGAGGCTAATTCCCGTTAATGTTGTGTCCCTGCAGCACGCTCTGCTTGCGCACACCGCCAAGCACCTTCCCTCGCAGCCGCCCTCCGCTTTTGTTCGGCTCAGTAGGTTTCCTAACTGCTGGGTTTTATTGAGTTAAATCAAGCTGTCACTTCATCTGCCTGAAGGATGACTCAAATACAACACATAATAATAAAAGAAAAGTAGGATAAAATAATCTTGTCAAGCCAGAAAAACTGATTGCTTGAAGTTGTAGCCTTCAATCAATACACTAATTCCACAATTTATACCTCTTTCAATTGGAGAGGAAAGAAACCCTGATATGGTATTTCTTGGCTCACTGACCAACTTTGACCTTCTATCTATGTGAATGTGGGATTAGCAAGTGCTGCTGCTTAGTGAAATCACCTATGAAAACAGGGAAGCAAATCAGAGCCATTTGAGGCTCAAACTAACTTTATTAATTCCAGCAGGGCCAGGGGTGTTTATTGCTCAGGCGCTCTGGGCTCGCAGCAGAGGCCACGGGGCTGCTGGCTTGGGGTTTGGTGCTGGAGAGGAGGGGGAGCAAAGCTCTGGGACCGAGGCAGGGCCACCAGCAGGGTGTGTCCCCAAAGCCACCCCCGCTGTCACCTGTCCCAGGGAAATCCCAGCAAAAGCAGGCTGTGGCTGCTGGTGCTGCTCACAGGTCCCTGCCCGGAGTCAGGTGGACAAAGACAGCTTATCCAGGCAGCTTTAGAAACCAATTTCTCGAGGAATAATGACCCACTTTTTAATTTGCTATTTTTTTCAGTGGCCAATCATCACAAACCCCTCTTTTATTTGCAAATCGCCGTTCATCTGCATAGCTTTATAAAAGAACAATCGAACTGTTGGGTTAAAAATTTGGGATGCTCTTTGGCTGTCAGGTGGCTGCTTTGCTTTCAGAATTCCTCCCCTGCGGGCACAGTCCAGGAAATAAAAATTCTTTGTTTAGTGAAGCTTTTGTACTTCACCCTGCCACCTGCTTAGCTCAGGTTGTGGCAGGCTATCAAACAGGGCTGGAGGCAGGAGCCTCCCTGCCCTGTGCCTCCAGAAGGAAAAGGCAAACCCGTGCAGGCTGTCAGATCAGCTGTGGTGGGGAAGAGCCAGTCCACACTGCTTGAAATAATAAAAGTAATTAAGGCAGTGCAATAGGATACAGCTTTCCTTTGCTTGGGAAAACGTGGTGTTTAATTAACACATCAAATTTTCCCGCTTTCCAGGGATATTCCCCCTTTCCAGGGATATTCCTTGTGTCTGTTTTCAGTGATTTCAGCAATACCTGCTGGCCTGGGAAACAGAAGCTGAAATAAAGGCATGCCCAGCCTAGGATGAGCTCTGAACACAGCCTGGAACTGCCCAAATCTCAAATCTGCATCACAAGTGGCAGCTCAGGGAAATGAATCCCAAAGCTCCCACATTCCAGGAGCTGCTTCCTACCCTTCTGTCCTTCCTTTGTCCCACTGGTGGGGTCAGAAACAGGGCAGTGCTGGTGCCAGAGAGACTCAAGGAAGATGTTCTTGCACAGTGAGGATGGGCAGGCCCTGGCGCAGGTGCCCAGAGCAGCTGTGGCTGCCCCTGGATCCCTGGCAGTGCCCAAGGCCAGGCTGGACACTGGGGCTTGGAGCAGCCTGGGATAGGGGAAGGTGTCCCTGCCATGGCAGGGTGGGATGGGATGGGCTCTAAGGTCCCTTCCTCCCCAAACCATTGCAGAATGTCCTGACTCCAAGTCCCACTGAACAGCTGGAAACTGAACCCAGCGGGTAAAACCAAGCAGCCAGGAGCAGAGTGCCTTTCACCCCTGCAGCATCCCTGGGAGCTCCTGGATCTCTGCAGGTAAAACCAAGCAGCCAGGAGCAGAGTGCCTTTCACCCCTGCAGCATCCCTGGGAGCTCCTGGATCTCTGCAGCCACAGGGGCCAGGAGCACAATGCAGCTTTCCAGCTCCTTCTAGCAAGACACCACTTTGATTAACCTTTCCTTTGCTCACAGTTTACTTTGCTTAGGGTAGAACACGCTGCTGGAGACGTTGTCTTTATTTTTTTCCGGGCAGTGGATGGTATTTCCCCAGGCACCAGCCCAAGCAGCAGAAACACCTCCATGGAATACCAAGCAACCACCAGAGCACAGCCCTGGTGTGGCTGCGCTTCCCAGCAGCTGGCACCAGCCCCCTGCCCCGCTCCAGGTTAACTCAGAGCTCTTCTCAGCTCCCTCTGCACCCCTGGCACAGGGCAGCCCCTCCCTCTAATAGGGGAGCAGAGTTAATGATGCAGCGTTAATGGAGAGAAATCAAGCACGCAAGTGTCAGGTGGTCACCTCACCCTCCCAGCTCCTGACTCAGAAACTCTGAATTATTCAAACCTGCCTCTGCTTTAACAGGCAGCAAAAAGAGAAAACACCAAGGGAAAATGAAGAAAAATGCAAAAAAAGAGGAAAAGTTTACTGGGTATCAAAATTCTCCCTTATTGATTATAAGCAATAAATAAAAAAATGCTCCAGGTGAGATCTTAGTCTCCCCAGCACTTTGCCCTCCCTAATTTGGACCTACTCCATCAGAGGTATAAATACCTGCAGGAAACAAGGGTCTGCACCAAAATAGTCCCTGCTTTCCCTTCTGCTTCCCCTTCAAGGGAAGCAGAATAAAAGGAGACATTTGCAGGAGAGGAGGCACAGCCCCTGAGCCCGCTGATCACATTGTGCCTGGATTTCTGCTGCGATGAGGGATGAAGATGCATCTCATGCTGATCCTTTGAAGCTCATGGAGATGAAGGTTAAGAGGCATTTGAAGTTGTTAGTTTGTTTGTGGCCAGGGAGGGAGGCGCTCGGTGCCCTCAATCCTGCAGGCTGAGGGATGTCACCGGGACTCACCTCTTGACATTCAGTCCCATGGCAGGAACAAAGATTAGAGGCAGGGTCAGCTGTGCCAGTCCAATTTCACTCAAAGTTTTATTGCCGACACCATTGTTCATCTGATTGTTCCCAAACACTTTCTTTTAACAGAAATGCCGAGATTCAGCCTTATTTCCAGCCATCGATTACAGGGCTGTCAGCTGAGCAAATACTGGGCTGGAAATTGCAGTGTACTTGAGAAAGTAGGGGAAAAACCCATCAGAAATGAACCAAAATTGCTCGTGGAATAAGCAAATAAGGGAGATGGGCTCTGGGCTGAATAAACAGCCCGTGTGGTGTGTGCACAAAACAGAGGTGCCTGCCCAGCCCAGCTGCTCTGGGAGGCTCTGCTAAGGAGAAACAAGCACCTGAACACTCCAGGATCCCCAGGAATCTTTCTACCTGAATACTCAACCTCTGCTGCCAGCAACTAAAAAGCAAATGCTGTTAATTTAATGCATATTAATGATCTAAACCATGGGAGTTTGGCTGTTTTGAAAGACTGCCCGGCCTTGGCTCAGCTGTGGCACCTCCATCGTCCCCATCACCCTTGAAACACTGAGGTGTCAGCTCCAAACCAGCCTCTGGCTCCCCAGTACAGCTCAGGAACACCTCAAGCAGCTCCACATCTCTCGGGAAACAAAACACAGCGAGCAGCAGCAACCACACAAAATTAGGAGTGATGAGTAAATGACAAAAGCCTTAAATGGGCACAAAATAATTCTGTTCCAGGCCTGTGCTCCAATAATTTCACACTGAAGCCAGAGACTCCATCCCAGCCCAGGTTTCTGAAGGCTGGTGAGAAGACTTCTGTCTGGTGTGTTCTGCTCTCAGCAGTGGCAGTGACAGGGCTGCTGCCTGTGGGATGCACAAACTCTCCAGCAGAGAGCAGGGACCCCAGACCCATCAGCCTGAGCCCAGGGATGGGGCAGGGGGAGGCAGGGGCCGGGGCAGGTGCTGAGCCCGGAGCAGCAGCAGCCCCAGCCCAGGAGCTGTCCTGCAGAGCTGGGGCAGAGGGAGCTGGAGGGAGGGCTGTGAGGGCACACAGTCACTCCCTGCACTGCGCAGGGTGCCAGGGGCAGCACGGGCAGGAGCAGGATGCTGCCAGCCCAGCACTGCCCGTGGAGGGGGACACGGGACCCTCCTCACCATGGGAACACCTGGATGGGCCCCAAGAGCCCCAAAACCAGGGCGGGGAACCCTCTTGGTGATTGTCAGTGTCAGTCCCACCTGGCATGGACCCCAGATCCTTGGCTGAGCCCAGTGAGCCCAGCACAGCCCCAGGGCAGGGGGGAGCCGGGGCTCCATGCCCACACTGCCCTTGGCAGAGCCACTGGCACTGCCCAGCCCCTCCTCACCTCCCAGCCTGGCTCACCTGAGCTCCAGCTGATGCTTTCCCTTCTCCCAGTTAAATGCTGCTCTCTCTTTTGGTGCTGGCACTTGGAATTTAAGGAGAGAGCGAGAGAGTGACAGGGACTATATACAGCAGGGCAAATATTTGTTGTATAAGATAAACACACAATTATCTAAAATGTAATCTTAATATGACTTATTAAAATAGATTACATTTTAATGTGCACTGCAATTTGCACATCATCCAGCACAGCCTGGGTATGCAGCTTCCCCTGTGCCTCTCCCCTGACAAGCTGCAGTGCTGCAGATACAGGGCAGTGAAAAGCCCGCCGCTATCTCCCTCTAAATGGCTCCATTCCGTGTTGATAGTCAGATACAGCCCTCACCTTTATCCCAGCTTGTTTCTGACCCACTGAGTTCGTGTTAATCACCCCTGTGGGCACCAATAATTTCCCCATATGTGGAATTTGATAAGTTAGAGCACCCACTTCATTTCAAGAAGATTCCAGCTGGCTATCCAGTTATCGCTATGGACAGCTTCAAGCACTTCCATGCTGCTCCTTGTATTCTGAGCTTTATCAAGTGCTTTGCACTTTTTGTCTTTTATCTCTTAATTGAGACCTGACTGCAAGAAATGCCTATCTCTTAAAGTGTGGTGCATTAAGTATTAACTTGAACTGCTTTGGCTACTTGAGGTACAGAAAAACCTTAAGAAGCAGGGAAAAGGGTGAAAAAAAAAATCCCCAAATCTCTATTTAGAAAAACTGTGTAAATGCTACAGTGTAATAAAAAAAAAAAAAAATCTTTTTCTTCCTTCTCTGCCTCTTCCCACAAGTAAAAGGAAAAATAGGAAAGGAAAGTGTGTATTACAGACAGAAATCAACTCCATCTACTTGTTTGCTTAACTGGAAATGCATTAAAATGCAAAGGGCCTGGAAAAGGAAAGCGTTAGGAAATGAATGTGTATGAATAAGAAATTATTTCACAATTAAAGGTGGTAAAGAATTCTTTTCTCACCGAATGATCTGTTCAGTCCATTCAGTTGTCAACAGCAGCAGCTGAATCTCCTCATGGAGGAGCCAGGCGGGTGTGGGGTTGCCACAGACACCCTTTGATGGGGAATATCTGTATTTTTTTGAAGCATCCCTCCCAGAACGACTCTGAGCAATGAGTGTGGAGTCTGGCAGAGCCAAGACAGCGTGGAAGACGCAGGTTCTCTCTTGCTGCTCCACTCTGCACTTACTCCTTCCCCGCAGATGTGCTTTGCATTCAGCAACGGCCCCAAGAGCACAAGTGTTCCACTCCCTGTTGGTGTCCGGAACCCAAAACCCGATTTGGGTTTGTGCTTTTCACCATTTTCCTGGGAAGGAACCTCCATGCAAAGCTGCTCTCAAAGTGCCTGAAGGAGCTCTCCTCGTGTCCCTGGCAGGAAGGGGCAGCAGGTGAGGGTCAGTCCCTTCTCCCAAGGAACAAGAGGCAGGGTGAGAGGAAATGGCTCAAGCTGTGCCAAGGGAGGCCCAGGTTGGACATCAGGAGGATTCCATCCCTGCAGGAGGGGTTAAGCACTGGCCCAGGCTGCCCAGGGAGCTGCTGGAGTCCCCATCCCAGGAAATGCTGGGAAAATGAGTGGAACACACCCTGGGTGTTTCCCAGGGTGGTTTGGTGGGCACGGGGGGATTCAGCTGAAGGTTGGGCTTGGAGGTCTCCTGCCGTCTCAGTGATTCTGTGACTCTCCAAACTGAACATCTAAGCTCAGAATATGTTTGAAGATGTTGGCCCTAATCTCCTGGTGCAGCAATTTTATCCTCTGTAAAATGGGGTGAAAACATTCCAATGTCAGCTTAAAACTCCTGGACCAGCACTGGTCCCAAACTGTAGTGCCCTGGCAAAAAGCCTGGGATCCACAAATTGCTCATGAATGACCACTTCCTTTTTAAAGCAAAACTGAGCAAGGCATGAACTGCTTCTTCTAGCCCAAACACAGTTTCTCAGGAGGACAAGGCAATATCTTTGTGCCAATGAACCTGCAGCATGGAAAAGTAGAGGAAAAGCAGGACTTGTCCTTCCCAGGAGCCCTCTGCCTCCTGGAGCCCTGCCCTCCCCACTGCAGGTGTCATCACAACCTTCTCCTGCACTGGGTGAGGAGCACTGTTATTTCTCTGCACATGAACAAGAAATAAATAATAATAAATTGACTTTTCAAAGGCTTTTTGCCCATTCAAAGAGCTCAGGTGAGGTCTCACCCTGACCCAAATGCATCCCCACTCCTGCAGCTGCAGGTGTATTCTGCCACTGGTTTATAAAGATTCCAGTTTGCTGCCCCAAAAAAGCCCCAGGCAAGGCAGACAAGACCAGGACTGTGTGGGGCAGCTTAGGAGAAGGAAATATTGATAAGCCAAAAGGCATTTTTCCTTTCAAAGACAAGGGCAGCAGCAATAATCCCGTAGTGAGCGAGAATATTCCTCACCTTCCTCTCTGGGGGATGTTACTGAAATCAGAAAAGTAAAGCAAAGGCCCTGAAAATGAAGGTAAAATGACATATAACAGCACTTCAAAAGGGTTAGATGAAGGCACCTGCAGTTCCTGAGGGGCAGAAGGACCACTCACAGAGTGGGAAATAAAGAAAGGAGGATATTTTGGCTGGTCAGGAGTAAAAGCAGAACGAAACCAAAGCACCAAAGAGGTACAGGGCACAAAACGGTATTAAAGGGAATCATAAAGGGAATTTTTTTACATGGCTAACACTGAATAACTGAACTCAAATTCCCTATGCAACAGAAATATAAGGCATCAGAGAAGATACAGTTCACCTGCAAGAAGTCAAACCCTTTGCCATGGCATCAGATATTTAACAGCATCCCCAGATATCAGAAGGCTTTTACTAATTACAAATTCCCATTTATATCAGAGGTCTACAACAAAGAAAAAACTGTGAAGAACCCATGATCTGTTATTCTTTTCTTGCCAGTTCACAACCTCCTTGGGTTAGTTTTGGGGAGACTGTAAACTCAATGCATGAAGTGAGTTGGCTGCCACAAACTTGTACAAATCCCTCCAGTGAGTGAATCCCTGGCACACACTTGTACAAATCCCTGCAGGAATCCCTGGCACACTGCTGTACAAATCCCTCCAGTGAGAGAATCCCTGGCACACACTTGTACAAATCCCCTCAGCGAGTGAATCACTGGCACACTCCTGTACAAATCCCCTCAGTGAGTGAATCACTGGCACACTCCTGTACAAATCCCCTCAGTGAGTGAATCACTGGCACACACTTGTACAAATCCCTCCAGCGAGTGAATCACGGCCACACTCCTGTACAAATCCCTGCAGGAATCCCTGGCACACACTTGTACAAATCCCCTCAGTGAGTGAATCTCTGGCACACACTTGTACAAATCCCTGCAGGAATCCCTGGCACACACTTGTACAAATCCCTCCAGCGAGTGAATCACGGCCACACTCCTGTACAAATCCCTGCAGGAATCCCTGGCACACACTTGTACAAATCCCTGCAGGAATCACTGGCACACACTTGTACAAATCCCTGCAGGATCTGTACCACTCACAGGTGGTGGGACCATACACACCCTTCTCCTGCACTGGATGCAGAGCTGTGTTATTTCTCTGAACGTTGACAAGAAGTAACAGACCAAAGGGCCATATTTTAAGAACCAATCTGATAGCTAAGACTACACAAAATGTAAATCCTGCAATCAGATAAATCCTCCCAGCACACAGAAGAACAGGAGCACCCCCAATTGCAGGGATTTCATCCCCCCGTCCCTGCTGAGCTCCCTCAGCCCTCCACCCCCACAGAAATGTCTCTGCATTTGGCACATTTCCCACAGCCCCCAGGCTCTGTATTCCCCAAGCCCCCCGAGCCGTTTGGCTGTGGAGACGCCTGTGTTATTGTCAGATTCAAGAGTTAAATATTCCAGGAGGAATTTGTTCCTGCACGGTGATACATAATGCCTGAAAACCCCCTGCACCAATATTGCTCTCAAATTGGCAGCAAGTGAACAAGGGACATGAAGGATGCTTCAGCACAGTAACCTATCCTTCCTTCTCTCCTGGGAGCCACTTGGCCAGCTTTCATCCTCATAATTATAATAAATTTGACATTTCATAGATAATATTGATTTCTGTATTTTAGCATTTCACCATAGGTGACAGTCTAGCGTCAAGAATGAAATTTCTATTGATCTCCAGCGCATTAATCTCTCATGTGTATGTGATCATTTTTATAAGACCTTTTACTGCACATAAATCAATATTTCATATTTCCAGCTATGCCAGAGGAGATGTCATATTTGTAAACTGTGAGTTGACACCTGCAATTCCTTCCTGTTCAGCTTCAACTGTTCAGTAACAGTCGATTCAGGGTTGGGAAAGGATCAAGCTCCAGAAACAAGCGAGATGAAAAAGAAGGATGTAGAATACAGTAATTAGCTTAATGAACAAAGCAGCGGAGTAAGTGAAATAAAGCTGTGTTTCTTCTGCTTACACTTGCCTCATGAATACAAACATCTTTAGGGAGGTTTGCTAAGCGACTGATAACGCATTTTAATATGTTTAGAGCACATTATAGTATAAATGTATTAGGGAAATAGAAGCTGTTAGGAAATCAGGCAAACCCCTAAATTAACTGCCTTGCTTGATTCACCCTTATATCCATCTGAAATTATCCCTTTCAGTCACAGCATTACCAGCTATTCTAACTTGGAGATGGTACAAGAACTATTTAGTCACCGTTTAAACTCTATAATTTAGCAAACAATAATTAGAGTAATAAAATTCTCCTCTTTGAGCTGAAATATGAACTTCCCACAAACAGCAAATTGTACCAGGAGAAGAAAAAGAGTAAATCACAATGAGACCTGGTTCTCCTCTGTGTAGAGGTTTAAGTGAATCAGTTCAAAATCACATGCATAAAACATCTTTAGATAATATAGAATCCATAAATAAATAAAACTGTCCAGCTGCTTTGGGATTTGCTAAATTAGTTAAATGAGCAATTACAGCGTGATGTCCAGTGGCCCCAAACCCCCTTCCAGCATTCAGCACTTTAAATTATTTGCTGTGTTAACAGTGACCTCCTCTAGTTTGGACAGTAGAACAGTTTGGGGTAGCAGTGGATAGTCTGTGATTTAACAAACAGAGTCACTTAAAGCTACATCCATAATCCATATGTAGACACAGATCCTGATAACAGCGCCATGCCAGTTCAGTCCCGGGTGTGGGGACAAAAATCACCAGTGTGAGCTGCCCCAGCTGGCCTGGAACAGCCCTTCCCTCAGCCACTGAGGAGTTCCAGGGCATTTCCAGGGAATGCAGTCAGGACTCAGCCCGCTGCTCCCCTCTGCACAAACAGAACCACCACAAACGTTTTCGGAGCCACACTTGGATGAGGGGCCCGCTGTAGGAAGCTCCTGAGCCCTCCTGCCCAGCTAAAGGCTGATTTTGAAGATCCCATTCTACCCCGGTTTCCTATAAGCACTATTGGCATGCTATTATTTCAAATTACACGTCACTCACAGCACAGAAATGCTGCTCTTGCCAGGGCCTAAAGGCCGATCCTTCCTGTCCATCTCTGAGCACGTGCCCATGAAGTGTGTCGCCATGCGCCTGTGTTAGCACGATGACAGACACCCTGTCAAAGTGTGGCTGCCTGCCCTGCGTGACGGGACCCCCGAGGCTGTGTCAGCTGCTGCTGGAAGGGGCAGCATCAGAACAGCATCTGGGCAGAGCGGGCGCTGTTGGGGCGAGGGAGGCGCAGGGTGAGAGGCGTCCCCTACACACAGTTCAGAGGAGCCTGGGGACCTGTGTCCCCACAGGTCAGAGGAGCCTGGCGAGAGCCCTCCCGGCTGGCAGCCTCCATTTGTTTGGTAGGGATGAGTTCCAAGTGTTTGCAGCCGCACACGAGGCAGCAGTGCAGCACAGCCCAGCAGTGCAGCAAGGCCCAGCAGTGCAGCAAGGCCCAGCAGTGCAGCAAGGCTAGTGCCAGTGCAGCAGGGCCCAGCAGCGCAGTGAGGCCTGGGAGTGCAGCAAGGCCCGGCACTGCAGTGAGGCTGCAGCAGTGCAGCAAGGCCCAGCGGTGCAGCAAGGCCAGGGCAGCGCAGCGAAGCCCAGCAGTGCGGTGAGGCTGCGGCAGTGCAACAAGACCCAGCAATGCAGCAAGGCCCAGCAGTGCAGCGAAGCCCAGCAGTGCAGTGAGGCTGCGGCAGGGCAGCAAGGCCCAGCAATGCAGCAAGGCCCAGCAGTGCAGCGAAGCCCAGCAGTGCAGTGAGGCTGCGGCAGGGCAGCAAGGCCCAGCAATGCAGCAAGGCCCAGCAGCGCAGCGAGGCTGCAGCAGGGCAATGAGGCAGCAGCGCTTACAGGGCTGAGCCAGTGCCGGGCTCTCAGCCCCAGCCGTGTGCAGGGGTTTTCCTTGGGAAAAACTCAGAGATAGTGTGATAGATGAGTAATGCGATGATTGAGTCTCACCATTAACAGACAAATATCATGTATATAGGTTAAGAAAAGTTTACAGATTTATAGTTATGTTTTACCCCATTGTGCTGTTATCAAGGGACAGCTGGCTTTGGAGCATTTGGGAGGGTTGGCTTGTCACTGTGGCAACTCCTGACCTACAATCAGGATTTGAGGAAGTGATCTCCACCACTGGACAGCAAAGGAGTCGATGGACAGAACCTTGGGAGGGGCTAAAGGGTTAAAATGCCAAACCTCCATTATGTGGGGGAGCACACGGTGGGGAAAATCCTCTGCTCCCAGCACCCTAATATTTTATCTACTCAGTCTGCTGTTGTATTGTTGATAAGGTTTAATAAACCTTTCTAAATGTCTGAAAAGTGAGCAGCTATTTCTCACAATAGGGAACACAGCTCAGCAGGAACCATTCCACACGTGTGCTGTGCACAACCAAGAGAACAGGCTGCCCAAAGAAACTGGGGATTCCCCATCCCTGGCAATGTCCCAGGCCAGGTTGGACATTGGGGCTTAGAGCAACCTGGGACAGTGGAAGGTGTCCCTGCCCATGGCAGGGGTGGGGATGGATGGGGTTTAAGGTCCCTTCCAACCCAGATCATTCCATGATTCCATGAACAGCCATCCTCTCCATGCAGCAGCTGGTGCCTCCTGTTTATCTGGAGGTGGCAGAACAGCCATGGTGGGGGCACAGCTGCTGCCACCCAGCCACATCTGCACAGCTCAAACCACAATCCACCCTCAGCACCAACTGCAGTGGAATGAAGCGACCTCTCTAGTGTGAGAGCAAACACTCAAACATGGTTTCTTGGCCCTGCCCTTTGATACTCCACAGTAACTCAGTGCCTACTCAAACCTTCCCTGCTGGGGAGTAATATTTACTCATTCTGGTGTTCTTACCAGTGCTGTCATAGACCAAGTACAACCTGCTGAAAAAAAAAAATAGTAAGTTTCACCTGAAAAATATGTATTTCTGGTCAGAACTGGTGTCATTTAGTTGCACCCACGTGGGGTGGCAATCCCTGCTCCCAGAGAACCCCACGAGAGTTTCACAGGAGCTCTTTGCAGAAACTGCTCTCAGAATGAGATTATCCCTGTGGTGTCAACACAGGCTGTTATTAACACATTAGGTGAGAAAAAACGTTTTGTGTTATTAAATTAGTGAGAACATAATTCACATTTGGTTGGACTTTGCCTCATCATTTATGAACAGTAAATACTCCAATACTCCCAGAGCTGAATTAACTCCGCGTTCCTTAGCACAAGGAGCACAAGAGCCCCTCATTCAGCTCCTCGTCACCAGAGTGACCAGATTTTGGACGAGGGACAGATTTCCAAGCAAAGTTTAGACTCCTCACAAATAAATTCAGTGCTACATTATGATATTCCAAGCATCCCACACTGATCATTGGCTCTGTCAAGGTCCAATCCAACCCAAAACATTCTGGGATTCTGGGAGTCCTTTATTAACTTTTCCTCACTTTACTTTAGGTTGGATGAGCTTGGATAGTGGGAGGGGTGGAATGGAATGGGATTTAAGGTCCCTCCCAACACAAACCAGTCTGGTATTCCATGATTCTATAAAACTTTGGCACATCCTCTGCCATGTGGGCACAGCCCACAAACACCACGGCGAGCCCAAGACAAAGAATGGAACAACAGTGGGGATCATCCCCTGGGAATGGAGGCACCTTCCCCTGGCAGGGGTGTTCAGGTGAACGTAATGAAATCCTTGTGCCTGGTGCATCCCCTCATCCCCCGGGGATTTCTAACTGCTTCCAGCCCTTCTGGAGCTGAAACCTCACAGCCAGAGCACGCTGTTGTCCATGGGGTCCCTTCCCAGCTGAGCTCACCTTCTGAGCCCCCGTGCCCATGAAAACAGGGAGCATGGTGCTGTGGGAGCAATGTCCCAGAGAAAGGCTGAACCCAGGGAACACAAGGGGGGTGAGCAGATTTTCCCACCCTGAACAGGAACCCTGAAGGCACCGAGATGCTGCTGGAACCTTCCCAGGGGAAAAAGCCTTCCCAGGAACAGACCTGTGGATTTAAAAATCAGTTTTGATGTGACCTAATGGCTTTTGCTGCTTTGAAAAGAACATGAAAGAGTGACAGCAATATTGAATTTTTAAAATCCTGCTCTGTCCACCTGCAGAGCTTTTCTGGCATTCTTTAATAAGGACTTTTACCATGTCATTATACATTTTAATTACACTGTTAAATGTCACAATCACACATGCTAATGACATCATTATACCTATTTACACCAATTATGTCATTTGATGCAATTACAGTAATTCTGCCAATACACACAAATCAATAAAAAGGTTTTGTTTGCATTTTTAAATGAGCAATCACAAAAGAATAAATCCACTTTCTAAGAAATGCAGGGCAATGACTCAAATACTGAAACTAAAGAAGTGACATTTGAGGCCTGGTTCTTATTTCCACCACTATGAGCACTAAAAACTTCCATACCCAAATATGACACAATCATCCTGGTGTCACCTGCAGAGGTTTCCAGGAATGATTTTACACTTTCTTCCAGGTCATCCTGGCAGTGATAAGTGACAGAATTCCGCAGCAACTACATTTGATCTATAAATTCATGGATCTCTTCTCCAAACTCCCACAGCAAGTGCAGTTTCACAGGAGGACAACTGCAGAATCATGGAACACCACATTGTTTTGGGTTGGAAGGGACCTCAAAACCCATCTCATCCCACGCCTGCCATGGACAGGGACACCTCCCACTATCCCAGGTTGCTCCAAGACCTTTCCTGGAACACTTCCAGCACCTTTCCCTGCCCAGGCCACCACCTGAAGGGTGACATCCCATTGCACACAGAGCTGAGCATCACAGAATGGAGGTTTTGATCCTTCCCAAACTGCCCTGCTGCAGCCAAGGCCCTTTGCTCATGAGCAGGCTACAGCACAAACTGGGAGCTTACAGCACACACTTCCAGTAATGTTTGCCAGGCTTTAAAACTTCTTTTCTGTGCAAAGACTCATATCTTACAAAAGGAAATCCAGTGAAATTGGAACGCATCAGTTAGTGCTGAAGGGAATCAGAGAATCAGCTCTGCCCCCTTCACCCATTTCAGTGCTCAATGCCCACATTTTCTCTAAAATAACTCTTTTCTACACCTGCTTACAGGCTCCTAAACACACTTTAACCTATGTGTAAAGGAAGACCATAAATTCCAGGTCTTCCCCCAAAACAGAAGGCTCTCTTTTCCTAAAGCATTGCTGGCAGCCTACACAAGTATTCATCAGTCCAAGGCTGCTCTTTCCTCTCTCTCCACTACTGAAAAAAAGATATATTATTAAGAGATTTCATTTTTTCTTAGTATTTAACATGATCAGTTTCTGTGTCTGGATGGTTTGAAATATGTTCTCCATTGGACAGATAAGTCTTGGGCAAATGACTGACCTTTTGAAATAATATTTATAATTTTAGAAATGTAAAACTTAACATTCTTTAGTAATCCAATATTAAAATACATTTAAGTTGATCTATTAAATGCTACGATTCAAACTTTAAAAAAAATGTGCAATAGAAAAACATTAACAACATGTGTGGTTTGGAAAAATTCATTTATACAGCAGTTTGCAATGTCATGATGTATTTTAAATAAAAGAGCTACAGACAAAGGTATTGATTTTAGAGACTTAACTAAATAAACAGTATGTAAATTCTGTCTTTTTCTATAAAATTGGATCAGAACGCACATATTACAGTGTCTTTTTCTGAGGGAATGACAGCGATTGAATTTGGCAGACATTGGAATTTGGTTAAAGAGTTAAAGACCTTTGCTCTTTGGTTTGCAGCGCGGGCGAGCGCCGGGAAAGGACAGCGGCGTGGGGGGCACGGCCACGGCTGGGGGCAGCTGCCCACGGCAGGTGTCACTGCCACCGCCACTCGGGGTCCCCAAACAGCCCGGCCTGCCCTGCTCGCTGCCCTGGCGCCACCTCGGCCGTGACAACAGGGACAGGAGGGACCCCGGGAGCACCTCCCGGCCCGTCCTGCTCTTCTGGGGGTGCCTGGCAGCGCTGCGCCCAAAGGGGCTCCTGGACAGGCCCTGCTTGGGATCGTCCTGGGGAAAGTCCCTGTCACAGACACGTTTTGTGAAAAGTCCTTTCCTTAGGGTTTTTCCTCCTGAGGAGCTGAGAGGCCTCAGGAACAAAATGCAAACAATGGTTATCTGCTGCTGTGGGATGCAACAGGTGCATCTGGGATTGGGCTCATGGGGTTGTTTCTAATTAATGGCCAATCACAGCCCAGCTGGCTCAGACTCTCTGTCCCAGCCACAAGCCTTTGTTATCATTCCTTTTCTATTCTTAGCCAGCCTTCTGATGAAATCCTTTCTTCTATTCTTTTAGTATAGTTTTAATGTAATATATACCATAAAATAGCAATTCAAGCCTTCTGAAACATGGAGTCAGATCCTGGTCTCTTCCCTCATCCTGGGAGCCCTGCGAACACCACCACGAGTCCCTACACAGAAAAGTCAACTTTGGGCTGCTGGGTCTCCAAGCTGAGCTGCTCAGTCTCTTTTCCCAAGCCTCACATGGAGCAGCCCCTGGCACTCAGAGGGTCCTTCCCCTCCCCAGCCCCATCCAAAACCTGCACATCAGCAGTGCTGACCATCACACTTAAAAAAAAAAAAAAAAAAAGAAGAAGATTTATTGATAACCTTTCTAACAAAGGGAAGATCATTCCCCAAGTTCCTTATTAATTTATGCTCCTCTATAATTATCACTTAGAGCAACCACTGGAGCACTAATAAATATATAATGAAAGCAAAAACATAGCACGCTGTGGTGCTTAATCTGAGATTACATATTTATAACAACAAAATATGCCATTCAAGCCTGGTTCAGGGCTTTCTATCGCAGCCCACCCCCTCTGAGGGCTGGTTTTTTTCCCCCCTTCTTTGTTATGTCATTCTGCAGACAGATCCCAGGCTGTTCCCTGTCACCCACCGGAGCAAGCGGCTCAACAGCAAGCACAGTTGGACAGCCCTTAATTAGTGCTGCTCGGGATAGTCAGGATGAGAGCTGTGTCAGCATCTCACTCAGATGCCATCCGGAGGTGCCCTGGGTGCTGCCCGGGCAGGGCAGGGCGGGCTGGGCACCAGGGGCTCAGCACCAGCCCCTGCCCCAGCCCTGGCAGCTTCCCCAGAGCCAGAGGGAAACTGGAAAAGCAGCACTGGGTCTCTCATTCACAGGAACACAGAGCTGGGGGACTGGCACTGCGAGGAGAAACAGGAAATTATGTACTTTGTGTGAAGTGGCCTCAAATGATTCTATCCCATTACACAAAGTATTTATTTCTTTAAGCTTGAAGCATGCAGGGTCATCGGCTCTGCCTAAACGGTGCCAGAGAGGTAAGAACAAACAGGCAAATATCAAAGTCGCTCTTCAGATCCTTAAAAACTCAGCATGGAAATCCAAATGCTGTTATTCAGATATTTGAATATAAAATCCTGATTTCTTATTCAAAAAGAACCAGGAGTGATATTAAAACTTAGCATTTTTATGGGGATTAACAACAGACTGTTCCACGGGATATAACCCATTCTTGGGAAAAGCAGCAGAATTGTACCCCCCTTACATTGCCATGCACCTGGACATGTGCCCAAGGAACCATGTGAAGGCATCCCAAATTTCACAGTTGGATTTTTACCATCTGAACCACTTGCCTTTCACTTTGAATCAGGCGGGAATGTCAGCTGGTTGTGCAGATCATGTCATGTCCAAAGCATCATTCCCACGTTCCTACCCCAACAAATTGTGTTTTCATTTGATTCTGATCAACACTAGACACAAAGTGGGGGTGACAGCATTTTCCAGTGCAAATTTGTCATTGTTTATGAAAGATTCATAAACTGAGAGTGACATCAGGTAATGTCTCCATAATCAGTGAGGAAGCTTGGGCAGTGCAGAGCATTTTCAGCTCAGAATTTCTTCCAGATTATTTTGCTTTGAAGGTTCAGTGCTCATGGTGTGCTCAGACACGAGCAGCAGTCACCTGAGTCAGTTCTCCCAAATTGGAGGGATCCAATTTTTAAAGGGAAGCAGCTACAAATGCTTGGGGAGGTGCAAAATTCATATTTTGTGGGGGAAATTGGGTGAAGTGATGAGATCCATGAGCACCTCTCAGATCTCCTCCCTTGAACAATTAAAGCCATGATCCCGAGAGAACAAACGAAAACAAATGGAGGCTTGGTGTGTGTGTCATCCTTCTCTCTAATGCTCCAGCAGCTCTGCTCAGAGTTCAGGCAGTAAACAGGATGATTGATGGTCTTCCATGCTCAAGTAGGAAAAACTGGAGATTCAGCTCCTTCTCCTGCTCCATTTTTCTTTTGCTGCTGCACCATTAGAGCTGGATGCCATCAATTTAAGCAGGTACAGGATCATACCCTAAAAATAACTCTCCTGATCTCTCAGTTTCTTGTTGGAGGAGCCGTGGGCCTGAGCTCCTGTGTGAGGTGCTCCTCACCCATTCCCATCTGTTCCCATCAGCTGTGGAAAATCCGGTGCACCGACCACCAATGTCACAGGGCACGACACAGGATGGGCTGGCACAAAGCTCCCCTGATCCTGCAGGAATCACCCTGATCCCACAGAAATCACCCCCGATCCCACAGGAATCACCCCAATCCTGCAGAAATCACCCCGATCCCACAGGGATCACCCCGATTCCCACAGGAATCACCCCAATCCCACAAGAATCACTCCCTTCCCATAGGAATCACCCCAATCCCACAGGAATCCCCCCAGTCCCACAGGAATCACCCCAATCCCACAGGAATACCCCCAGTCCCACAGGAATCACCTCCATTTCCACAGGAATCACCCCAATCCTGCAGGAATCACCCTGATTCCACAGGAATCACCCTGATTCTCACAAGAATCACTCCAATCCCACAGAAATCACCCTGATTCCCACAGGAATCACCTCCAATCCCACAAGAATCACTCCATTCCCTCAGGAATCACCTCCAATCCCACAAGAATCACTCCATTCCCTCAGGAATCACCCCAATCCCTCAGGAATCACCTCCATTCCCACAGGAATCACCCCAATCCCTCAGGAATCACCTCCATTCCCTCAGGAATCACCTCAATCCCACAGGAATCACCCGATTCCCACAGGAATAATCCCAATCCCTCAGGAATCACCCCAATCCTCAGGAATCACCCCAATTCCCACAGGAATCACCCCGATCCCGCACCAGGCTGGTTCCCAGCCCCGTCCCGGCGCGGAGCCGCGCTGGCTCTCCAGGCTGGTGGCAGCCCAGGCTGCTTTATAAGGATGAATGAAGATGAAAAGGAAGACAAATAGAAGTGAATGAGGCACTGCTGGCCGTGATTCATGAGAGCCCGCAGTAAGCCTGTTAGCCTCCGCCTGGCTCCCTTCGCCGGGAATAATGGATAGTTACAGTGTGGATGGTGACATTGTCAAACCATCAGGAATTGCTGATTATGGTGCTAAATATTGATCTCTGCTTCACATGTGTCAAAATTCTTTCTTCCCTTAATTAGAACTTCCCTAAGCACCCTCCAAGAACAAACCGAATAGATCAGATCTCCGTGAAAGGGAGTGTGATACCAGAATATAATTGTGACCTCTTGTCTTCCTCCTCTCTCTGGAGTTTTGAGATGACTTCAGCTGTCTATCCTGCCCTTCCCAGCACATGTGATAATCATACTCATTTTTCCCAATCTAACCATAGGAAGATTTTTCCAAGGCTGTGCTTTTCATCATTTCAACCCACCGGGGCTGCAGTCAGATGGCAGCGAAACTTAAAGTGCCAGAAGGTGCCTTTTTCTATTTGTTTGTTTCATGGTACACTGCACCAGGCAATGACCTGTGGCAGGAGTGTCACACAACACGGAGACAGGTTCACCCAATCAAAGGGAGCCTGAAAATTAACACAGATCCCTTCATTTCTTCATGCGGGATCGGGGAAGGGCAATTTAATGGATGTCAGAGTGCTCTGATTATCACCCCGCAATCACGGGCGATAAAAAATTAACTTTTGTTATAATGATTACTCCGCATTATTTGTATTAAAAGCACATTTCCTCATCAAGGGAGTCATGACAATTAGTACTAATTTTGTATTACTGTTCAATCATCTTTCCTACTCTTTACAGTATTTATAATATAAAATAATGAAAGCCCGTGATGTATGGTTTCAATTTGCTCCACAAACTGAGCACTTAAGTCATTTATCTTAGTTTATCTGTAATATACTGGGGCTCGGGGTTTTTTGTATTGTTTTTCTTAAACATGACACGGTGGTACATTTACCTTTAGTTTGATGCGCTTGATAAAAATCAATACTTCATTAAAAGATTCCCCCAAAATTGTTCAGAGCAATTTCAGCAGAGGAGAGGGAATGAGGAAGGGGCTCATCTGCAACCCACTAACATTTATATAACCACGCAGGGCTGCGCTGTCCAGGGCCAGCTTCTGCAGGAGCAGGGATAAAGACGTGCAATTTGTGGGATTGTGAGGAGGTCCCTGTTCTCTCCCCGCTCCCCGGGAAGCCAAAGCAAAACCCACAAATGAGAGAAGAAAGGGAAGCACTGCCCAGGATGGAGCTTCAGGGGGAGTCCTGCAACAAGTGCTCGCTGTCACCCCTTCCCCTTCGTCCCCAGCCCAGGGCACAGCAGCCAAAAATGAGCAATACATTTAATTTTGATGGCTTTGTTTGATGGAGGCTCCCTGTGCTGAATGGAAGCTGATCTTCCCCAGCAGAGTGGCAACAACCATGGAACCAGGGAATTGGCAAGGTTGGGAAAGCCCTTTAAGACCACCCAGTACCAACCAGTGCCAGCACTGTGCGCACCACCAGCCCTGTCCTCGAGTGCCACAGTCACAGGTTTTGAGCACTCCCAGAGATGGTGACCCAACACTGCCCTGGGCATGCTGCCCAATGCTTGACAGCCCTTTCCATGAGGAAACACTTCCTAATATCCAACCCCCAGCTCCCCTGGCTCGCTTGGAGCCCTTTCCTCACAACACAGCACAGGCAGTGCTCCTGCTCCGTGCTGGGGAGGGCAGGCAGGAGGAGCCCCCCTGATCCACCGGCTCAGGCAAGAATTCCCCATCAGGAGTCATGTCTGGAGTGTCCCAGCTCCTCCTGCTCCATCCAGCAGTCTGTGCTGAGCCACAGGACAGGCCAGGAGGGCTCTGCAGCCACAGCCCAGCCCAGAGCCAGCTCTGCCCCAGGACCCCTTCTGAGCCCAAAGAGCTGTCACCAGGGACCCCTGGTGCACCCAGACCCCGTGGTGTCCTCAGGGAAGGATTAGGGCACTGTCTGTCACCCACCAGCTGCCGAGCATCCAGCCAGGCTATTTCTAACTCAGATTCATCCCTAGGAATTGTCCTTGCTGCACATTGCCTTCTGGCCATCAGGAGTGACCGAGGCTGGGGCTGCTCTGCCCCAGTCCCAGGCTCATGGGGCAATGACACAGGACAGCCCATGGCTCTGCCCCTCTTCTGCCAGTCCAGGATGCTGTGCCCAAGTCCCAGGTTTGTGGGACAATGACACAGAACAGCCCATGGCTCTGGCCCTCCTCTGCCACTCTGGGATGCTCTGCCAGCCACAGGCTCTGCACAAGGGGGATCTCACACTCCTGAGCCCCAAAACAGGGACACAAGCTTTATGAAGCCATGCTCTCTGTGTGACTGGAACTTGTTCTGAGAGCCAGTTGTGCTCCAAAGCAGCAGAAATCAGTTTGATCAGGGACCCTGGTGTCACAGCTCTGCTCACCTAAAGATCACTGACCTGGCTCGGGGGCCCAGGGCCCCTCCAGCCCGGGAGGGGAGCTCTGCTGATGAGGCAGAACCACGCACAGGGCTTAAGCTTTTAAAAATATTGCAGCTGCAGCTGAGCGGGAGCGGGGGGAAAACCCATCATTCCTTTATCCACGGCGCAGGTTCCGAGTAATTCAGGGGAGGCAAATACGATGCAATCAATAAAGCAGCTCCGTGCCTTCCACACTCACGGCCTCCTCATGAATCTTAACCAAGAGAAATAATAATAAGTGACAGAGAAGGTTTCTGGTACTTTAAATAAGCAAGCGAGCCTTCCAAAGCTACGAGCAACATTCTCTGGATATCAAAAATAATAACTGGTTGTGCAGCAGTGCAGCATGGAAACACAAGGGTATAAGATATACTGTACTTTAAGCTCTGTTTGATGAATCTGAGCACAGTTCCTGGGGGATAGATTACTTTAAACCATGCTCTTTTACTTTCTAATCCTGACTTGATTTGATTTGTACTTTAATACAGCTGCCTGGCAATTCAACAGCAAATAGAGACTATTTATGTAATCATATTGTAAGTAGTGGGACAAGAAGAAACTCTCTAGAACCTTTTTGGAAAATAGTTTGTTGTACTTTTTTATTTATTGAACAGCAGGGCTTCGGGCTTTTCAGTGCTCATTATAATTGGTTTTCTGCTTGAACTTTCAAAAACTGTCATGTCAATACTCAAACAGAATTTTTTTGCTTACTATATGGCTGTGGGCTCTATTTTCTCATGTGCTACTTGGCAAAGTTCTTGTAATATCTTAGAGGCAAGTTCTAGACTTGGAGCTGCTATTTCAGGGACTGGAAGGCAGGGTTATTTTATCTCCCCCATTGTTCTTGTTCGCCTTCCCAGCATTCTGCAGCGCATTTGCTGGGGTTCAGTGGGCTGGGGAGGAGCTGCCAGCCTGCTCCAGGCTCAGCATCTGCTCAGGACGCACTGCTGGGGTGGGCCCTGCTCCTAAAAATGGGTGTGGGGCTCAGCTCCCACCCTGGCACTGTGAGGAACGAACATTCCCAGTGCCAACGGGGGCAGGATTCAGCCAACAACACAAAAAATCCAGAGAGCAGCACTTAGAGCCCCACTGCTGATTTCAGGCATCTCCTCATCCCCAGTCCTGCCCTTCAGCATTAATTCTGAACCCTCATCCCCCAGTCTTACTCCTCAGCATCAATTCTGAATTGTCAGCACCAATTCTGAACCCCCAGCATCAGTTCTGAACCCCCAGCACCCATCCCTGGTGGTCAGTCTCAATTCTGAACCCTCAGCATCAATTCTGAACCCCAGCACCAATCCCAAACACGTTCCTGCCCCTCAGCACCCACAGCCCTGCCCCAAAACACTTTCCACAAACACAAATATTTCTGTTCCTGAAGAACTTCCCCTCAGCTGCTCCATTTGTTCCTTTGCAAACAGCCTGTAAAATTACTGTCATAATTTTCTATGGCGTTAGGAATACTGGAGAATAAAAAAACAAAACAAAACAAAAAAAAAAAAAAAAAACAAAGTAAGAGTTTAATGCCTTGTACAGGAAAAAATGCAGTTTGTCTGCAGTGGGGAAGGGTGTTCTTGGCTGTGCTTTGCTGGGAAAATAAAACTGGTCTAAATAGGAAATGTAGCCAGACTAGTCTAAAGAAGAAAACCCTCTATTTGTGGTTACTTACTGGACTTAGAAAAACAAACAAACAGAAAAATCTTGGGCCAGCTACTGTACGCAAAATTAAATTAAAATAGAAACCCAGCCTAAGAGCCCTGCTTCTTTTGGTACTGATCTTGCAAACCAAGCAGCAAGGAAAGGAGGTGGGATCTGTAACTTCAGACTTTGACAATGGCAAAGCCTCACTTCAGGATGTGCATTTTTGGTGTTCAAAGGTGGCTGCAGGATTATTCCCATCCCCAAGGTGTGGCTGTGCTGCTCAGGGACCGAGGGAGGCTGTGGGTTTAAATGAGCCTGGCTTTGCTGAGCTGCAGAGCTGAGCAGGACTGGACAGGACTGAGAATCTGCTGCTCCACCAGCGCTGGGCTCAGTGAAAACCAGCGCCGTTCAAACACTGCACGCAGAATTCTGCCTTCCACTTCTCCCAGTGCAGGAAGGAAAAGTCAGATTTTTGTTCTGAATCCATATTAGATTAGAGATGAATGATAAATGCCATGCTTAGAATGGCAGGATTTTCCCCAGTGTGCAGCACTGCTGACAGAAGAAAGCAGGCAGGGAACTATTTTAAGTGCATGTCTCTGATTCCAAGGAAATTCAGCGAGTGGGGGGGAAAAAAGCCTCATAGAACAGCAAATGCTCTTTGAAACAATAATGCAATATGCAGCACTTATTAAAATCTATTATTTCTGTCAAATATTGAGCCAGCAGGGGTGTGCAAACACATGCACTGGGGTGGCTGTGTGTTAAGCGGGCCCTGACACATTCTGCTGGGCTCTGGAAGCACCAGAGGAAAATTCCACGCTGCAGAATCTCAGTGGCCAAAATTCATACTAAATTAATATTTAAACTTAAAGCAAACATGCATGGGGATGCTGTTAATAACAGGATGAACAACAGCCTCAGAGCTTTCCTTTTTTAAAAATTACTGTGCATTTCATATTAAAATACATTAAATATAGCATTCTCACTACAGAATTTATATTTGCTTTTTTGTTTTCTTATTAACTCCTGTTTTCTCTGCACTTGACTTATGAAATACTAATACTGCAACTATTTTTTTTCCTTAAAAAAAAAAACAAAAGCTGTACAGTTGATTAAAAAATGACCAAAAAACCAATTTGTCATTTTTCCAGTGTTTCCAGAGACAATAGAGGGTCAATAATTTGGCAGGAGCAGGACAGGGGAAGGTTTATCCAGCGTGGGTGACAGCTGGGAAGGGAAAGTAGGGATGATATCGCAGGTTTGGTTCCTAAAACTATATCAAGGCTACTCTTTTAGTCAACTTGGAAATTTATATACTATACACTAACCCTCCTTTAATATCCTCTCTCTCTTTCCTCTGGGCATTTATTGCTGTTCTTTCTAGTTCAGTAACCAGTGAGCAGAAGGTTCATTAAAACTAATTGAATTGGAAACTTGTCTGCCCTGGGAAATGTTAACTCTTTGTTGTTATCTCTGGGAAATTCCTTTTGTTATTTCCCTCTGAATGATGTGCTTGGGGCTGGAACGAGCAGCAAACAGCACCTGAGCAAGGTTCTCCTTGGCAGCCTGGCTGGGCAGCGCCTTTGGGATGGCTCTGTCCCCTCGGGGTCCCTGGGGACATCCTGGGGGGTGCCTGGGGCTGCCCCAGCCCAGACAGGGAAGAGAGGCCAGGGACCACCAGGCTCCATCCATCCCAGGGGCTGCCAGGGGCTGCCAGGGACCACCAGGGACCACCAGGGATCAGCAGGCTCTATCCCAGGGGCTGCCAGGGACCACCAGGGACCACCAGGCTCCATCCCAGGGGCTGCCAGAGACCACCAGGGACCACCAGGGATCAGCAGGCTCTACCCCAGGGGCTGCCAGGGGCTGCCAGGGACCACCAGGGACCACCAGGCTCCTGCCCAGGGACCACCAGGGATCACCAGGCTCCATCCAGGCACTGCCAGGGACCACCAGGTTCCTGCCCAAACCCCAGCACAGCCCCAGCCTTGGCACCTGCTGAGGGTGGCACAGAAGCCCCGAGAGGACACGGGGTGACATCCCAGGGGTTAAATCACAGGGAAGGACAGGGAGATTCCCAGGGGGAGAACCTTGACTCGCCTCAGCTAATCCCTTGGGAGCAGCACTCCCCAGGCAGCTCAGGACAGGGGCTCCTTGCAGCTCGAAGATATCGATGAAATAAAGCACTTGATAATAGTCACAGTGGTAGATTTCTGACAGCTTTAAAAATCAATTGAAAATAACAGGCAACCCACTGTTGCTAATAAAAGTAAATATTTATGACTGATTTGACTGAGCTTCAATACCAGTCAATCACTTTCTAAAGGATCTTTGCAATTCATTAACCTCTTTTTACTGGTCTTGTCCCTGTTGGTATTAGCCATTAAAAGGGAATAAGGGAGGGGGGCTTGATTTTTCTATTCTCATCATTCATAGCTTATTTGTTCATTCCCTCCATTCCCATACGTTGCTGTTAAATTGATTGTCTGTTTAGTCATATGAATGATAAAGTAGCTCTGCCAGGAAGAATGAAAGCCTCCATTAATTCCTGAGGAGGGTGGGCTGCTTTGGTTCAGCCTCAGCCTAAACCAAAACTACTCCCATAGTTTCCTGCCACATCAGTAACTAAATTTAGCCCTTAACATATTGCTGATAATAAGAGCCATAAGTCTCCTCACAAACTTTTCCACGTCAAAACTTCAGGGAAAATCACGTTTGTGAATATCTCTTAAGGGCCGTTGTTGTCAGCCTGCTCTCCCTGCCCCGTACCGTGACGCAGCAGGAATGGAGACAGCTGGCTCCACCTCAGAATTCAACCCGGACTTGGAAAACCAGCGGTGCCATGCCACAGGGGAAGGGGAATTGCACCAGCAGGAATTTCCCCATGGAAAGGGGGCTCGGGGATTGGAGCTGCCCAGGGAGGTTTGCAGTGCCCATCCCTGGAGGTGCCCCAGGAATTCTGAAGGTGGCACTCAGGGCTGGCGACAAGGTGGGGATGGCACAGGTTGGATCTGATGATCTTGGAGGGCTTTTCCAGCCCCAGGGACCCCAAGATTCTCTAGGAATAGACACAATTGCTCCTTCAAATCATCAACAATAGGAGGGTAGGTCTGATTTTCCAACCAATATAAATCCCACGTTTGTTTGTGTGTTTTGAAACTGGTGAGCTAAAGCATTGCCTAGACAGCATTAAACCAAACCCTTCCCACAGAACCTTCCCTCTAAACCACCCCAGGGGGACAGGGGGGACCATGCACACGGGAGGGACGTTTCCAGGTGAGCTCCCAGGGGTGCAGCCAAAGGAGCCCTCATTGACACGGGTTGCTTTGTAATTAAGAACCAGCCCTAGGAACAGAATCTGTGGGACCTGAATTAGAAACAGATCCTGTGTCATCTAAATTAAAGGCGGCAACATCACATTTTACATCCCTCCAAGAAACCCTTCCTTCCTCACTCAGATCCCCAAAGGAGGGTGTGAGGATGAAGGCAGCCTGTGCCCCCAGGAGCCCCCAGCACATCACATTCCCAGCTGCACGTGCAGAACCCTCTGCTGCTCCCCAGCACCAGCTGAGCCCTGCTAAGGCTGGGAAAGAGAACAACTGTCAGAGCTGGGAGGCCACAGACACAGCCTGAACCCCAGGTCAGGCACAGCAGGACCTGCCTGTGCCAGGCCAGGCCCTTGCAGGGTCACTGTGTCACCTCTGGGGGTGGCACTGGCCATTGTCTAATGCCATCAGCAGGGACAGCACCCCCTGAGATCAGAACAACCCCTCCCTCAGCAGCGGGAGCAGCTGAAGGCGATGCTCAGAGTAACAGATGAACTCCTTGCGGTGGAAGTTTTGTGATAAACACCCAGCTCCTTCTCTGTGTGTGAGTCACCCCTACACAAACTTCTGTTGATGCTAATTTAGCACTTTCATTTATAAGTTGCTCTGATCCATTCAGCAGCTCGTTTTCAATATCAGGGATAACCACAGATTGCCCACGGACTGTTCTCGAGTCTGTTGGCTGCAGCATTTCTTTTTCTGTCTGATTAGTCACTTCAGCCACACGCTGCTGTCTCTGCTCCCTGCAGCTCCCTACAACTCCAAGGCTCGTGTCCCCAGCTCAGAACTCAGCCCAGCTGCAAGTGCTCTAGAACTGTGGCAGAGAATTCTCAGTTAAATAACTTCATGTCTGGGGTTTTTTGCCTTGACAATCCAGCCCAGGCTGAGTTTCAGAGTGAGGCACAGCTTCATACCTGCACTAGAGCTGAGAATGTGCTTTCAGCTGCTCCTTAAGGTTCTCACTTGCTGAGGATTTCATTATTTCAGGTCTCTCCCCTCTTCACTCCAACACTCACCCCAAGTTTTACTAAGAAGGACAAGGTTGGTGAACAGCAAAGCAACTGCTACTTGTTAAACTGACACTAAATACGGCAAGCTTAGTTTAAACTAAACCCTGAAAGACAAGTTCTTTAGTGTTCCCTCTGGGATTTAGTGTCACCCTGAATGGCCACGTCACACCAGGAGCTCCGAGCAGCTCCCTGCACCCCTGGCACTCTGGGGGTCACACCTGAGGGTCCTGAGCTGGGAGGGGGCAGCTCCAAACCCCCAGCTCAGCTCCTCTGCAGAGCTCTCAGGGAAAGGCAGGACCTAAATGGAGCTCGACAATGTAAATTCTATTTAGATGGCACCTCAGACAACGAGATAAAGCTCATAAACTCCGTTTTATCATCCTCTTTCTTTGAGGATGAGTGAAATCCTCTTTCCTTGTTTGCAGAGCGTGAGAAAGCCCCTGAGAGCGAGGCAGAGTGCACACAGGCTGGGATGGGAATGGGAACAGGGAGGGCACTGCCCTGCCCTGCTGACTTCATCCAGGCTCTGCTCAGGGCCAGCAGGGCCCAGGGGCTGCCAGGGCCAGCCCAGCAGTGGCTCTGGGGGGCAGCAGCAGCACCATCCCACCTTCCCTGTGCCCTGGCACCATCCAGCCCTGGGCATCCCTGCACATCCCTGAACCCAGCATCCTCCCCTTCCTGCAGAGCTGCCCTTGCACCTTCCCTCTGGGACACTGAGGAGCACTTTGCAAACAGCCCTGGGACTCCAGACTGGCTTCCAGAGAAACAATCCATCTGTTTGACCCAGCCCAGCACCAGGCACAGCCCCGGGAGCGCCCAGAGCTCCTTCCCTCCTCTGGAAGTTCTGCTGCCTGCAAGGGGCTCCGAGCTCGAGTTCTTGTAGATAAATACAGAACATACTTACAGCTGCCAATGACAGATGTTCAGTGTAAATATTATTCCAGCAGATTTCTTAATCAGATGGTGTAATGCATGATAGTGTCATTTAAAAGAAAAAAAATATGGGTGAATACAGTGAAAAAATTACCATTTGAAAGGCAGAACTATTTTTGGCAGAATTCGTAATGAATTAATTTTTCTCGTCAGCAAAAATTATGCTTAAAGAGACACAAAACTTATTTCTTAGTTGTAAGAAAGCGAATAATTAAAAATTATATACATGTTCACCTTTATGTTCAGGTGCAGAGGAGTCCCACACACCATGACCTGTATTTGTTCAGCACCATGGAAACCATTTCACTCCATTATCCAAACATTATTTACATAAAACCGAGGGGGAAAAGGTAAGAGAAAATAAAAGTGACACAGGCAGAAATAATGACAGCGATCGGATTCATGGTGGAGAAGTGGGCAGGGAACCAAGAGGGCTTTAATGAGATTTACATTCACGGAGGGGAGCGGGTTCCGAGCAGCTGACTGCATCCAAATGGGGTGGGATGGGAAGGCAAAGCCAGGGAGCGGTGCAGGACTGGGATTGCTCCTCCCTGCCCAGCACTGCCCCATCAGAGGGACAAACCCCGGTGAAACACAGGCACAGGGGACAGCAGGGACAGGGACGAAGATGGGAATGGAGAATGGGAATGGGGAATGGGAATGGGACAGGAATGGGGACAGGGATGGGAATGGGGAATGGGAACAGGAATGGGGATGGGAACAGGGAATGGGGACGGGAAGAGGGACAATAATGGGGATGGGGAATGGGGACAGGAATGGGGACAGGAATGGGGACAGGGATGGGAATGGGAAATGGGAACAGGGACAGGAATGGGGACAGGGACAGGAATGGGAATGGGAACAGGAATGGGGATGGGAACAGGGAATGGGGACGGGAAGAGGGACAGTAATGGGGATGGGGAATGGGGAATGGGAATGGAACAGGAATGGGGACAGGGATGGGAATGGGAATGGGAACAGGGACAGGAATGGGGACAGGGACAGGAAAGGGGAATGGGAACAGGAATGGGGATGAGAACAGGGAATGGGGACGGGAACATGGACAGTAATGGGGATGGGGAATGGGAATGGGGACAGAAATGGGGACAGGGATGGGAATGGGAAATGGGAACAGGGACAGGAATGGGGACAGGGACAGGGACTGGGAACAGGGACAGGAGCCCACACCGTGTTTGGGAAGGACAGCTGGACAGACAGCTGGACAGCCACCCCGGTGTCTCAGGCTGCAGGGAGGGTCCCTGTCCCACAGCAGCTCCTCAGCAGGGTTTTCATGCCCCTGCCCCAAAGCTGCCCCCAGCACCCCCAAAGGCTGCTGGCAGTGACAGCCCCAGCCCTGGGCACCCCAAGCACCCCACACTCACTAAAATGCACCTCCTTCACCACCTGCTGAAGCTTCCCAGCATTATTCCCTCCCTCCATGGATAGCAGCACCGGAGACCATCAGCAGATCCAGGGAATAGCAAGGAAAGCTGCACTGAGAGCAGACACCTCCCTGTGTGCACAGCTCCGCGAGAGCCGAGCCCAGGGTTCTGCACACGGGGAAGGGAAGCAGAGAACAGGCAGGGGACAGGCAGGGACAGGCAGGGGACCTCCCCAGCCCTGGGCCCAGGGGACACCCCAGGCTGAGCCTGGCGGGGCAGCAGCTCTGCCCTGGCTCCAGGAACCAGCCCTGGGCTTCCCAAACAATTTACAGCTGAGTGCCGGAGCACGGAATGCTTATTGTCACTTAATTAAAAGAATTTCATTTTAATGCCTTTTGCCCATTTAGAGCCAATTAATGCAAGGTGCTAAGTGCTCTTAAATCACATTGCAGCCAAGGCTGATCAGCCGTTCACAAGAAGAACCTTTTCTGATTTGATTCTCAGCTGAGATGCTGAAGTGCTCTTCCAAGCGCCTTCTTTGGGATGGGGAGTTGGAGGGCAGCAGAACCGGAGGCTCCCTGTGGCAGCAGCACCTGCAGAACGTGGCAGAGCAGCTGCTGCTACCCCGAAACACACACGGAAAAGAACTTCAGTGCCAGGGCAGGGACACCTCCCAGACCCTGTCCAGCCTGGCCTTGGGCACTGCCAGGGATGCAGGGGCAGCCCCAGCTGCTCTGGGCACCTGTGCCAGGGCCTGCCCTCCCTCACAGACAGGAATTCCTTCCTCAAGAATTCCTTCCTAATTTCTGAATAGCACAACCAAAGTTCTCAGCAGCAAAGAAAAACCCAAACCACCTGACCAGCTTCAGAATTCCACCACTGGAAGCTGCTCAAATTATTCCCAGCCAAAACCACGTTGGACCACGGGTTTGTGTGCAAACACCAGCGGCACCTTCCCTGTGCTGCAGCAGGAAACACAAACACACCCGGATTCTGTGTCCCTGTCACACAAGCACTGGGAGGGACCGGTCCCAGGATGAGGGAAGAGATGAGGACCTGACTCCATGTTTCAGAAGGCTGATTGATTATTTTATGATATATATTATATTAAAATTATTAGTATATTATATTAAAATTATTAGTATATTATATTAAAATTATTAGTATATTATATTAAAATTATTAATATATTATATTAAAATTATTAGTATATTATATTAAAATTATTAATATATTATATTAAAATTAATAACATATTATATTAAAATTATACTAAAAGAATAGAAGGAAGGATTTCATCAGAAGGCTGGCTAAGAATAGAAAAGGAATGATAACAAAGGTTTGTGTCTCAGAGAGTCTGAGCCAGCTGACTGTGATTGGCCATCAATTAGAAACAACCCCATGAGCCCAATCCCAGATGCACCTGTTGCATCCCCCAGCAGCAGATAACCATTGTTCACATTTTGTTCCTGAGGCCTCTCAGATTCTCAGATTCAGGAGGAAACATCCTAAGGGAAGGATTTTCCATAAAAGATGTCTGTGACAGGACTCAGCTCTCCCGGCTTTCCCTGTCCATGAGTTCCTACCCGCTGGTGCCTCTGGGCTCACCCCTCATTTACAGAGGTGTGCCAGAGCCCAGGGTCCTCACAGCAAAAAGGTGTCAGGGAGGAGCAGCAGCAGCAGCACCAACAAGGATAAGGCTTGCCAAAACCCTGTCCAAACCCCGTCCAAACCCTGTCCAAACCCTGTCCCTGTGGTGCAAAGCCAGGCTTGGGGGCCTCAAGGCCACTGGACATTAAAGGAGGCAGTGAAGGACAGAAGTCACCCCAAAACTGCAGAAACTGGAAGGTAAACTTCACCAGCAGCTACCTGAACACTGGAAAGGAGACCAAGCACACCACAAACTGCTCGTCACTGACTGTACAGAAGCACAGCAGGCTGTGTGAAGTCCCAGAACTCAGTGTTCTGTCATGAAGAGCCCTTGCTACCTGCAGAAGCCTGCCCAGAGCCTGAAGGCAGTCAGCAGCCACTGAGGTGCCCCTAAGCCCAGTGTGCCCTCGCCTGGGCATGGCCCGGCTGCCCCGGTGGCTCTGGTGAGCCCCAGCAGGGGCCGGTGCCCAGCTGGGCTCTGATCTGGGTCAGTGTTCCCTTGGTGGCCACTGCAGGATCAGCCCCTGCCTTTGCAGCAGCTCTGCTTTGATGTCTGCTCCACAGCTCTGCTTTCATGTGGCAGTGGGTGTGAGGAGCTCGGATCCCAACAGGAGAACACTCACCAGCCCTCTGAGTGCACCCCATAGCTGCAGGCACCCCAGCTAGGTGATGCTGACTACCTGGAGCTGTAAAAATGGGTTCCCAAACCACACTGCTGTGTGCAATAATGAATAACCATAAGCTAAAGCATGCCGTAAAGCTGGGGGTTCAGTGTTGTGTGGCTTAGTTTTTAATTTTTATTTTAAAAGAGATGTCTGATGTATTTTTTTTTAATTCCCTTTCTCAGTCTTCAGTTGAGGTGCCAGATGGGTGTTTTCAGCCGGGCAGACTCCGCCTGGCGGGTTATTTGCCTTTAGGGAGGAAAAAAGGCCAGATAAGCACGGGCAAAAATCTGTAAGAATGGGGTTTTGTGGGCAGGGCCCAGAGCAGCCCCTTCAGGGCCCCCACATTGCTGAGCTCGGGGTGATCCCGGTGAGCAGGGCACCTGGGCAGCCCTGCCCTGCAGCCGTTCCTGGAGCAGGGAATGCTGTCCCAGGGAACGCTGTCCCATGGAATGCTGCCCCAGGAATGCTGTCCCAGGGAACGCTGCCCCAGGGAACGCTGCCCCAGGGAATGCTGTCCCAGGAACGCTGTCCCAGGGAACGCTGCCCCAGGAATGCTGCCCCAGGGAATGCTGTGCCAGGGAACGCTGCCCCAGGAATGCTGTCCCAGGGAACGCTGCCCCAGGGAACGCTGTCCCAGGGAACGCTGCCCCAGGAATGCTGTCCCAGGGAACGCTGCCCCAGGGAACGCTGTCCCAGGGAACGCTGCCCCAGGGAATGCTGTCCCAGGAACGCTGCCCCAGGAATGCCCCACAGCCCCGGGGAGCCCCGGTCAATGCACAGAGCCAGGCACACCCCGATGGCATCAATTGCTATTGGATTTGTAATTACCTTCATTTATCAAATGTGCTGCGGGGCTGATCAGCATCACCACCTCAGCAGAGCCATGAAAGCCATCCCAGCCCGAGCTGTGGCTCAGGAGCTCACACACAACCTGCAGGCAAGGAGCTGGGCAAAAGAAACTTCTCTTGGAGCTATTTAGAGACCTGATTTTCACTAAATATCATCACACAACCTGCAGGCAAGGAGATGGGCAAAGAAACTCCTCTTACAGGTATTTAGAGGCCTGATTTTCACTAAATGTAATCTTCACATGCTTGTTAGGCCCCCATAAAAAATAATCTCGGGCAAAGCCTTTAAACCTCCCCACCTGCACTACCAATGGGTAAAAGAGGGGAAAAAAATGAATGGAAGGGAAAAAAAAGAAAGAGTCAAACCCCTAATTTTGCCTCTGTAAGTACAGATTTTATCCCTGAACCACTGACAGCCTGAAACCTGGGTACAGGTGACCAAAGAGTAGAGAACAGGGCAGTGCAAGGAATGTGACTGTAATTAAACACTCGGTAACAACAATTAAACACACACTAACCTCAAAAAAGTCCCAGAATCCCAGGATCCCTGAGGCTGGAAAAGCCCTCCAAGACCATCAAATCCAACCTGTGCCCAACCCCACCTTGTCCCCAGCCCAGAGCCCAGAGTGCCACCTCCAGAATTCCTGGGACACCTCCAGGGATGGGCACTGCAAACCTCCCTGGGCAGCTCCAATCCCTGAGCCCCCTTTCCATGGGGAAATTCCTGCTGGGCCCACCCTGAGCTGCTGGGGTCTCCTCCCAAAGTGTACCTGGGGCCAGGGAAGCCACGGCAGGCATTAATGCACACTGCACAAACAGTGCAGGTGCTAATTGATAGCAATCCACTAAAGGAGGATTGGCAGCATAATCTCAGCTGTTATGATCGATCTGTGAGTTAAATCTGGGATCAATTCCCCTCCAGACAGGGGGGTGCTGCAGCCTGGGGTGCATTCCAGCACTGTTTGCAGCCCACCTCGCACAGGAGCAGCAGCACCTGAGGCACCCCAGGGCTGCTTGGCTGTCCCAGAGCATCGATCACACCTGAGCTACAAACTCAGAGTTTGACTGCAGCAGGATGGGGCTGGGCTGGGCTGGCTGCACGCGTGAGCCATTGCAGGACCCCCCTGTCTGTCAGCAGCAGCTCTGAAGGGCGAGCCGGTGCCATGGAAGGGTTCTGAGCGAGCAATCAGTGTGAGGCTCAGGGCTGCACAGAGCCCTTTGGCCATGGCCAGGAGCAGCTCCAGCCAGCCCAGGCTGTGACCCACGTCCCTGTTCCCCTTCCCAAGGTCCCCCTGCAGCTCTCTGAGCTTGTCTGCTTTGGTTAAACGAGTTCTCAACAAGCTCTCCCCTCCCCACGGCGGTGTCCCTCTGCTGAGGTGGCAATCACAGCCGCCCTGCAGCCCCACTGCTGCGCTCCTGAGAGCGGGGAGAGCAGCACAGCCAGCCTGACAGGCTGCCAGGGCTGCACCACAGCTGCTCCCACTGCCCTGCCAGGGATCCAGGGCCATCCATGGAATCACCTGTGCCAGGGCCTGCCCACCCTGCCAGGGAACAATTCCCAATTCCCAATGTCCCATCCATGCCTGCCCTCTGGCAGTGGGAGCCATTCCCTGGCTCCTGTCCCTCCATCCCTTGTCCCCAGTCCCTCTGCAGCTCTCCTGGAGCCCCTTCAGGCCCTGCCAGGGGCTCTGAGCTCTGCCTGGAGCCTTCCCTTCTCCAGGGGAACATTCCCAGCTCTCCCAGCCTGGCTCCAGAGACCCCCAAGGGGTACAAACTGCCCCCTCGGGCATGGCAGGGCTCATCCCCGGTGCCCTGGACAGCAGTCAGGGGTTCCATTTTCACTGCCTTGAGAATTGAGGGAAAAACCATTGCCCCCAGTGCTGCCTCATGGGGCCGAGCTGCCCCATCCTCCGTGGGAGCTTTATAAGGAGCTGGAGTAGCAGGGAGGCTGCTGGAGGGCATAAATAAATGGGTACATAAACGGGTAAATAAATGGATAAATAAATTGATAGATAAATGGATAAATAAATGGATACATTTATAAATAAAGGGACAAATAAGCGGACAAATGGAACGAACGGGCACATCCCGGTTCCGGCGGGCGCGCTCCGGGCGGGGCAGCGGCGGCGCAGCCCCAGCAGTGCCCGGCAGAGGGCGCCAGAGGCGGCACCGCCCCGCCCGCAGCGGGGACGGGAACGGGACGGGAACGGGATGGGAACCTCGGGATGGGAACGGGATGGGAACGGGATGGGAACGGGATGGGAACCTCGGGATGGGAACGGGATGGGAACGGGATGGGAACGGGATGGGAACCTCGGGATGGGAACGGGATGGGAACGGGATGGGAACAACGGGATGGGAACGGGACGGGAACGGGATGGGAACCTCGGGATGGGAACGGGATGGGAACGGGATGGGAACAACGGGATGGGAACAACGGGATGGGAACGGGATGGGAACGGGATGGGAACGGGAACGGGATGGGAACGGGATGGGAACGGGACGGGAACGGGATGGGAACGGGACGGGAACAACGGGATGGGAACCTCGGGATGGGAACGGGACAGGAACCTCGGGATGGGAACCTCGGGATGGGAACCTCGGGACGGAAAACTGCAGGTCTCCAGGCAGAGCTCAGAGCCCCTGGCAGGGCCTGAAGGGGCTCCAGGAGAGCTGCAGAGGGACTGGGGACAAGGGATGGAGGGACAGGAGCCAGGGAATGGCTCCCACTGCCAGAGGGCAGGCATGGATGGGACATTGGGAACTGGGAATTCCTGGCTGGGCTGGGATTGCCAGAGCAGCTGGGGCTGCCCCTGGATCCCTGGCAGTGCCCAAGGCCAGGCTGGAACACCCTGGGACAGTGGGACAGTGCCACCTGAGTGGCGCTGGATGGGCTTTTAAGCTCCTTTCAACCCAAACCGTTTTGTGCCTCTCTGGTTCCATGACCTTGCAAACAAGAACACCACCACAGACAAATCTGCTCCTCTGCAAATGCCCTCGCTGTGCCAGCAGGGACAGCCTGGCAGGAAAAAGCCCTTGGCACCTCCCAGTGTCCCTTGGTCCCTGGCAGAGCATCCCATTGCCCCCCTCCATCCTGCACCAATGCACACCTTTGCCTTTAAATAAGGAAAACAAGCCCAAGCCCGTGTAAACCCGTGAAATTCAGACACTCCAGGCTCAGGATTTATGGCTAAACACCTGTAAATTCTTCCAAAACAACACCAGTAGTTGG
Source organism: Calcarius lapponicus (assembly GCA_039654755.1). Classification (NCBI taxonomy): domain Eukaryota; kingdom Metazoa; phylum Chordata; class Aves; order Passeriformes; family Fringillidae; genus Calcarius; species Calcarius lapponicus. The sequence continues at coordinate 25,944,505 of CM077470.1, forward strand.
TCCCAAGACAGCCTGATTGTCTCATTTCAGACAAGCACAGTGTTTGCCACTTCAAGAACACTCAATGACATCACAAAGACAGCAGAGCAAAGTTTGGAATAGATGCAGATTGAGAGAGAGAGAGAGATAGCAATAATTAAACATCTGTTGTGTCCATCCACCTTAAATCTCACCTAAATCCTCCACCCTGTGCCACAGCTGAATCAGGTATGGCCAGGCCTCATGAACAGGCTTTTAAAACCATCTTTGTTCTTTAGCCACCTTTCCACAGCAGCCCCCTCCCAGGAGCCAGCCCTTTGCCAGGGAACACAGTTCATTAAGCACGAGAGGGAAGCTGCAATGAGCAGTGCCAGCCTGCTGCCCTGCCACCAGGGCTCACAGCACAGCTGGGGCTGCCTCACCCTCCCGTGCTCCCATCCAAACATTTCGTATGGAAAGAGAAACAATCATCGGGTGAGAAGCTGCAGAACCCAAAGAGCTTCCATAGAGCGTGGGATTTTTAAAAATGCCAAAGAGAAACACAATAAATACACGCCAAGGGGAAATGGGGGGTGGCAAATCATTGAAGTTTGAGGGATTGGTCCTGGGAAACATTCCTTGTGATGGCATTCACAGGGTCCCAGGGTGAGGGAAGAGATGAGGATCTGACTCCATGTTTCAGAAGGCTGATTGATTATTTTATGATATATATTACATTAACACTACACTAAAAGAATAGAAGAAAGGATTTCATCAGAAGGCTGGCTAAGAATAGAATAAGAAGGAATGATAACAAAGGCTCTGTCTTGGACCCTCTGAGTCAGCTGGGCAGTGATTGGCCATCAATTAGAAACAACCCCATGAGCCCAATCCCAGATGCACCTGTTGCATCCCACAGCAGCAGATAACCATTGGTTACATTTTGTTCCTGAGGCCTCTCGGCTTCTCAGCAGGAAAAACCCTAAGGAGAGGAATTTCCATTAAAGATGTCTGCGACAATTCCCCTTAAGCAAGCAGGGGAAATGCAGCCAGCCTGGCAGAGAGGCTGTGTGGGTGCATCCCACCTGCCCTGGGACAGCCCTGCCACTGCCTGGGAGCTCGGGAGCTTTTGGTCATTGGGCCTGAAGGAATTGTGCTGACATGCACCAAGGTAAGCTCAGCCTTGGCATTCACCTGTCTGCTGCCTGTGCAGGGACCTGGGGGCTCAGAGCCTGAGCAGGGCAGTTAAATCATGGGCACATCAAAGCATTCCTGTTCTGGGGCTCAGAGAGCATGGGTGCATCAAAACATCCATGTTCTGGAGCTCAGAGAGCATGGGCACATCAAAACATCCCTGTTCTGGATCTCAGGGAACATGGGCACATCAAAACATCCCTGTTCTGGATCTCAGGGAACATGGGCACATCAAAACATCCATGTTCTGGGGCTCAGAGAACATGGGTGCATCAAAATATCCATCCACATTCTGGGGCTCAGAGAACATGGGCACATCAAAACATCCATCCACATTCTGGGGCTCAGAGAACATGGGCACATAAAAACATCCATGTTCTGGAACTCAGGGAACATGGGCACATCAAAATATCCATTTTCTGTTGCTCAGAGAACACGGGCACATCAAAACATCCCTGTTCTGGAGCTCAGAGCTTCCATCTGCTGCCTCCCAAGCGCTGCAGGACGGCCACATTCACCTGCAGAGCTGCCAGCTCCCCGATGGGCAATTCCCTCTCCCGAGGGCTTTTGGTGCCTCAGCCCCCAGGAGCATTTTGGTGATTCAGGTAAAGGCAATCCAGCAAGGGAGTTTCACTGCAGGGTGGGCATTCCCAGGGGAATAACGCCCGGATTGCTTCAGAATGGATCCCCCCAGGCCGTTTATTCAGTGAATCCCTGTGCCTCTCCCACCTCCAGCAGTATTTTACCTTAATTGATCACAGTCAAATTCCTTCCATTGATCCCGCATCCCTCAAAGTCTGCTGGCCTAAAGACTAATCCTTCTGAGCTACTACCTTTCACACAAACCTCAGGTGGGTTTCCAATCTGATCTGATTACCAGACCCTTGATATTCATCACTTTCCATCATATTTATCATACTTGCTTCATTTCCTAGGAGAAAGGGTCTGATTCATTAAAAATTATATGCTCCATTTAAGCAGGTTTTCTGCATACTTTACCCGGGAAAAAATGCTGAATGCATTTTTTTCCACATAAAAGTATGTCCTTTTTGTGATTTATCAACCTTTTATGCCCTGCCTATCGGCGGCTGCCTCTCAGCCACATACCCCAGTGGTGCAGGACTCCTGCAAAGGGTGAGAGCAGGCATTGCCGGCTCAGAAACCACCAGGATTTCAGACAGCACAAACGCCACGTGCTCTCGGCCTTTCTGGTATTTCTGTGCCTTTATTCAAGCACCGTCATCCCCGGCTCCAACTCCCCGGAATGGTTTAATTAACACTCAACCCCATCTCCGTTTGCAGGGAGTGTTTGTGGGTCAGGTGCAAGGCAAACCCAGCGAGGGCTGGCGTGGGTTTTCCTGCAGGAGCAGAGATTCCCACACGGCTGTAATTCCTCTCTCTTTATTGCTTTGGAGGGTTAAGCCATCGTTCGCTGCGAGCCGTGCCACAGTTAAGGAGGGAAACTTTTAATAACGTCCAGGATGGGCTTCACCCCTGGGCACAGAGCTCAAACAAGGCTCAGGCCCACCTGAAGCCTTCAGGATGGAGTTTACACAGCCAGGCACCTTTCTCAGCCTCTCCACAATCTGACAAATCTCAGAGCCGAGAGGAAAAAGCCTTTTGAACACTCTCCTGCTTTTGGCTCCTTTTCCAGGTAGGAAAAAGGGGTAAAAGGAGGAGCAGGAGGCTGAAGATCAAAAGGAAGAAGAAGAGGCTGTTCTCAGCCCTTGTGCCAGGATCTCCGAGGCTGGAAAAGCCCTCCCAGCCCATGGAGCCCCAGCTGTGCCCAGCCCCGAGTGCCACCTCCAGGGATGGGCACTGCAAACCTCCCTGGGCAGAGAGGTTCACCTGCAATCCGAACCAAGCATGCCCAGGATGTCCCCGGAACTCTCCAGCACGGCCTGGCACGTGTTTGTCACAGAAAAGAAAATGCCACTGATGAAATATCAGGGGGATGAAGCAGAGCAAAGGACAGCTTTAGCATCGCTCTCCACACAAGCCTCGGCAGATATTCCTCATGCAGCACGAGGCTCCTGCTCTGCTGGAAAGTGTCCTTGCCCGTGGCAGGGGGCTGGAACTAAAGGAGTTTTAAGGTCCCTTCAACCCAGGCCAGCCTGGGATGCTGCTGCTGTGACATTTAGACAGGGCTTGAAACCAGGGCAGCTAAACCAAACCTCTCCTTCGTCATGACCCAGCACAAGAGCCTGCCTCAAGCTCCTTTAAAGAGAAAAATTGTCTTTTTCCTGCAATTTACAGTCAGCTTCCACCAGAAAAGCCCCCCAAAATCAGGCTGTCTGCTTGCAGTGCCAGGGGCAGCGACTCCATAGCCCCTTCCTGGCATCCAGATAACCCTGGCAGGGCACAGCCTGTGGGAGAGCCTCAGTGCCAGGGGATGCCAGGGAGCCCCAGGCCGTGCCCAGGAGGGCCCAGAGCAGCAGGGACCCGTCTCAGAGGGGGCAGAGATGAGGAATTGTCAGGAGCACGCCGGGCCCCCGAGCTGAGCACGAGCTGTGTGCACCAGAACAGGGGCTCAAGCTGTTCTGTGACTCTCAGCTCCATTCTGAACGGGTAATTATACAGCACAGGAGCTGGCAGTGCGCACACAGAACAGATTTAGCTGCGACAAAACGCTCCTGTTGCCACAGTGCAGGCAGCAGGGCTGCAGCCCCCTCCAGGGCAAGGTGTCCCTGCCTTGGGGATGCCAGGGATGGGCTTGGAGCTCCCTCCCACCCCAAACTCGCTGGCATTCTGCTCCCCGGGGCAGGAAAGCAAAGCACAGCCACGACAAACTGTGCCAAACTTCCCCTCTGTACCAAACACAGCTGTGGAAATGACCATCTGCAATCCTGTGTGGAATGAGCAGAGCCCAGCCACGCTGCAGCCCAGGCTCAGCTCACCTGTCCTGTCTGCTCCTAAAGCAGGGCTCCAGCAAAGCTATCGGGCAAGCATCTCCCCTGCTCTGCTAAAACTCACTCACTGCTTTCACCTCGAGATCCCCTCTGGTACCGGCTACACACCTTGTTCTAATTATTTATTATTTATTATTTATTATTTATTATTTATTATTTATTATTTATTATTTATTATTTATTATTTATTAACTGCCTCACGCTGGGTTTGGGAGGCCAGGCTTCTGACCCCACACAGAGTCCCAGGCTGGGAAGGACCTTAAATCCCATTGATTCCACCCCATCCATGGGCAGGGACAGTTCCCATGCCCCAGGCTGCTCCAAGCCCATCCAGCCTGGCCCCGGGCACTGCCAGGACAATTCCCACAGCTGGGCACAGCAACAACAGCACAGCAGCTCCTGTGCCACTCACAAACCCCTCAGGTGCCACAGCAACCCCTCGGTTCTCTGTGCAGTTCACAGGCACTGCTTCCTTATTTTGGGAGAAATTACACTTTGTTAAAGCTACAAATTAAATTTGCAGGATTCCTCTCCTCTCAGCTTCCAAAGCTCCTTCTGTGCATGCCTTCCCCTTGTTTTGCTGTCCAGAGTGTCAGTGCCCCCACAGGAGTAGTTTACAAGGTTGTAAGCATTCCCAGTGTCCCTGCAATTCCACCTGATCCATTTTTCAGGCCCCTCCTTTGTGCTGACACCCTCCCAGCCACACCTGCCCTTGGTCTGCACTCACCACTTTGTGCTTTTGTGCTTTGCATTGTACATTCAACATAAAACGTTTGGTTATCTTTAAATGGGAGACAATCCAGGAGCCACCCCAACGTTCCCTGTGAGCTTCCCTGCCTGGAGCACAGGGCAGCATCCCTCCATGGAGGCAGGATTAAATCATCCAGTGTTTGCTGGGAAAGGGCCTCCGAGGAGGAGCAGAGCCCTGGGTGGGAGGAACACGAGGAGATTCAGAGATTAGGAGGCCTAATGGAGTTTGGAGGGGCTGCATTCTGAATCTATCAAACCCTGACATTTGAGGGAGCTTTATATTTTCCTTTAAGAGTAGTGCAGACCCCAGTGAATTATATAATGGAATATGTCTCCCCAATGTAATCAAAGTTGACCTAACAGATTTGTCTTTCTGGTGCTACAATCCACTGAAAATCTTTAAGGAAATCAGAGCAGGATTCAAACAACAAAGAGGGGAAAAAAATCACTTTTTAAATATAAAACAGGCCTAGAGAAAGCAACTCCTGCCCATTCGGAGTGGTTTGGACTGGAATGCACTGCTCAGCATGGGACACCCAAGGGCAGCCAACACCACACCTGGGCACAGCAGCCCTGACCCCAATGCTCCAGGAGAGGCTGAATAAACCCAGCTTAAAGCACAAAAACTGCATTGATCAGGCTTGAGGAGAGGACTCCTTCCTCATCCAGAGGAACAAAGGCAAAGGACTTCAGGCTTGCCTCAGAAATGCACTTCAAGAAGCATTTTCCCACTTTTCCCTAAAGAAATGGCTCTGAATTGGCACAACATTGAACCGATTTGATTAAATTCCTCAATGTAAAAACATCCAAATGAGCCTCCCCCCAAATGGTTTAATCACACCCTAAGTCAAATTTACCTGTGGCTAAAACATCTCAATTTCAGGATTGCTGTTAACTGGAGAACGTAATGCTGATTTCTACAAAGTTTAGAGCAAGGAGTAAAATTCTAAAAATCCAAATTTCTCTCACCAAGCAACTGAGCAGAGGAACCTGGATCAGAAGGCAGAGCCACTGCTGGTCCCTGAACACACACAATAAAACCAGTCAGATCACATTTGTTAAAACATGTGATTCAATTAATTTCGCCATCTTTACTGAATAATTCACTTGATGAATCAATTCTTCTGGTAAATAAGCACTTCCACGTTCCATTGACCTCTGTGTGGGCACAACTGATTTTTCCTCTTGGCATTGATGTCCTTTGGGGCCAGGAGGGAAGGTGGCTGGGTCAGGAGGCAAATCCAGAGGAGCCACTGGAGAGCCCCTGGCACTGAGGTGTCACAGACATCTTTTATGGAAAATCCTTTCCTTGGGATTGTTCCTGCTGAGGAGCTGAGAGGCCTCAGGAACAAAATGTAACCAATGGTTATCTGCTGCTGTGGGATGCAACAGGTGCATCTGGGATTGGGCTCGTGTGGTTGTTTCTAATTGATGGCCAATCACAGTCAGCTGGCTCAGACAGAGAGCTGAGCCACAAGCCTCTGTTATCATTCTTTCTTTTTCTATTCTTGGCCAGCCTTCTGATGAAATCCTTTATTCTATTCTTTTGGTATAGCTTTAATATAATATATATGATAAAATAATCAATCAGCCTTCTGAACCATGGAGTCAGCTCCTCGTCCCTCCCCTCATCCTCAGACCCTGTGAACACCGTCACCCTGAGGGACCCGCCCGTGCCCAAGGCAGCCCTGGCCAGGGGCAGGGAGCCAGGAGAAGGGTGAAGCCGAGGCCGGGAGAGGAGCAGCCCCAGGGAAGGACCCTGGAAGCTCAGCAGGCCCCAGGGAACGGGGAATGACCCCTGGGAGAGCCCCACACCGGCTCCAGCCAGCCCAGGGCACTGCGATGCATTTGGAGACTTCCCCTTGTTTGGTTCCCCCCAAGAGCCCCTTGGCCATGCAGGAGGATTTGGGGGCTCTTAAGGACAATTTTTTATTTGGCTGCTTCTCTGACTAGTGAAAAATGTTATAACATTTTTAAAGAGGAGGCTTTCCAGTAAGCACCTCCAATTTCCTTAAAATGTTTGCCGTGGAACCTTTATCTCGGAGAAAAGCTAAACATAAGGACACAGAGACAGAGAGGAGATATTCCTGCATCTATTTGAAGAAACCTCATCCATAAAGAAGCAAATTGCCATGGTAATTATCACTCCCTTCCTTGTAATGGTAGGAATAACCGTGCCTGGGTTATACATATGGACCCACTCTCATCCCATGCGCTCATCCTGCCTGCAAAGAAATGATCTTTTATGGAGCACGAGAATTAAATGTGTTCTGGCAGGGGGAGCGAGGTGCTCAGAGCTGGAGCTGCTCCCGGGGGGCTGCAGGGAGCTGCCCCCACCCCAAACCCGGAGCGGCAGCGTTCGTTCCCAGCCTCCAGCCGGGCTGAGCATCCCCAGGCGGGCACAGGCACGGGCAGCTCCCCCAGGCTCCCTCCCAAAGACGGGCAGGGGCTGCCCTGGGGCACCAGGAGCCGAAGGGCTGAGCGGGTCTGCCACGGGCTGGGCTGGGGAGAGCGCCTGGTGTGAAACTGAGACTCAGATCTGCCTCGGTGTCCTTTGCAGTGAGTTCTCTGGTGCAGCAGAGGGTCTGCTCCCAGGGCCAAGGAGCTGCAGCGCTGCTGTGCCTGCTCCCGTCGGGCACTGGGGATGGAAAAATCACCAAATCCTGCTGGACAGCGAGCAGGGACCTTCTGGGAGTGACAGCGCTCTGCCCGCCCAGCTGGGCTTCAAACCCTGCAGGACAGACACACGGACAGAGCGACCCTGCAGGACAGACACACAGACAGAGGAACCCTGCAGGACAGACACACGGACAGAGCGACCCTGCAGGACAGACACACGGACAGAGCAGCCCTGCAGGACAGACACACAGGGTAACCCTGCAGGACAGACACACAGACAGAACAGCGTTGCAGGACAGACACACGGACAGAGCGACCCTGCAGGACAGACACACAGGGTAATAACCCTGCAGGACAGACACACGGACAGAGCAACCGGCAGGACAGACACACGGACAGAGCAACCCTGCAGGACAGACACACGGACAGAGCAGCCCTGCAGGACAGACACACGGACAGAGGAACCCTGCAGGACAGACACACGGACAGAGCGACCCTGCAGGACAGACACACGGACAGAGGAACCCTGCAGGACAGACACACGGACAGAGCGACCCTGCAGGACAGACACACGGACAGAGGAACCCTGCAGGAGAGACACACAGGGTAACCCTGCAGGACAGACACACAGACAGAGCGACCCTGCAGGACAGACACACGGACAGAGCGACCCTGCAGGACAGACACACGGACAGAGCAGCGTTGCAGGACAGACACACAGACAGAGTCCCAGCTGGCTGCCCTGGATCCCTGGCAGTGCCCAAGGCCAGGCTGGACAGGGCTTGGAGCAGCCTCGGATAGTGGAAGGTGTCCCTGCCCATAAAAACCAACCAACAAACAATAAAAATTCCCCACAAAACCAATAAATAACCTCATTTTTAAGTTTCTGTCCTTTTCTACTGAGCTAAAGGACAGGTGGCCAGGCCACACCTTTGCCAGCCCAAGCAGAGCAGGAACATTTCAACTCAGTTCTCCCTTGGTTCCACCATGGAAATGCTCCCCAGGAATCTCCCCCAGAGCCCTGAGCCCCAGCCCTGCTGTGCAGAGAGCTCCTCACCCCAAAACTCAGCTCCTTTCCTGCCCCCTCGCCCCAAACTCAGCTCCTTTCCTGCCCCTCACCCCAAACTCAGCTCCTCACAAGTGCTTTCTGTGGTTTGCACTGCGCTGGCTTTCCCTCACGGATGCTCCCAGCAGCTGCCCTTTGGAAACCTGGAGCTGGAATCTCTCCTTAGTCAGATTTCTCTGCCTTCTGCAGGGAGCAGCAACGGCTGCTGCGAAACTGTTTGTGAACAGCGAGAAAAGGACGTGGATTTCACTTACAGCACCAAAAAAAGGGGGTTTTTGTCACGAGTACAGCACACGGGCTCAGGGCTGGAGAGCAGGGCTGCACCTGCAGCAGGAGTTGCTGGGGATTGTTTTGGTGAGCCCTGACTGCTCTCCATGGGCAAGGAACAGAGACATTGGGAATATCCTACGCTGAGCACTCACCCTGCCTTTCACTCCCAATACTCGTGCGTGTGTGAGGAAAACACTAACTTTTTTTAGAAGTTTTTTCCTCAGATTTTTGGCCTCAAGTTTACATTTTTTAAAAGCAGTTAGAAAAAAGAGCCCCTATTCCTATTAATAAATGCAAAACTAGAATGTTAATTCGGGCTCTTAGTGCTTCCTAATCTGTTTTTTTTTCCCTCCAAAACCAGCTCCAGGATGAGGCTCTGTCCTTCTGGAGGTGCCACCACCCGTGTCCTTCATCCCCACTCACATTCCCGGGGGTGCCACTCTTGAGGACCAAAGAGGGAAATGATCATTAACAAGATCCCTAATTGCATTTTGGGCTGTGCCGGGAGGGCGGAGGCAGAGGAGGGGACCCGTTCTGTGCATCCCAGTGTCGCAGACATCTTCTCATGAAAAATCCTTTCTTTAGGAATTTTTCTTCTTGAGAAGCTGAGAAGCCTCAGGAACAAAATGTAAACAATGGTTATCTGCTGCTGTGGAATGCAACAGTTAAATCTGTGATTAGCCTATCTTAGATGTTTGTGATTAACAGCTAATCACAGCTCAGCTGGCTCAGACAGAGTCTGAGACAGCTGCCTTTGTTATCATTCTTTCCTATGCTTAACTTAGCCAGCCTTCTGATGAAACCTTTCCTTCTATTCTTTTAGTATGGTTTTAATGCCATATATATCACAAAATAATAAATCAGCCTTCTGAAACACGGAGTCAACGTTCTCATCTCTTCCCAAACCCAAAAGCCCCTGTGAGCGCGGTCCCACCGCAGCCCTGCTGTCCGTGTCCCCAGGACACACGTCCCGTTCCCGTCCCGTTCCCGGCTCCCGTGGCCCCGTGGCCCCTCTCGGCTCCGGGGAGGGCTCAGCCCCGATGCGCTGTGACAGGTAAAGGGCACCGTGCGCGCTCCGAGCGCCGCCGCCGCCGGGGATGCGCCGGGATGCGCTGAGCCCTCCGTGCGCCGGCACAGAGCGGGGAATCGGCGCTCACGGCAGCTGCGGCTCCCCTCGGCCTGCCGGGGATGGAAACCGGGAACGGGGAGAGCAGACACGCCACGGGCTGCCTGCAGCGGGGCAATGATGCACCTTAAACAAAGCCCTCTGCAGGAAATCCAAACACCCCACAGCAGCTGCAGGAGAGCCTAAATCACAGGGGCATCCTAAAAACCCCTTCTGATTTTGCACTGATCCAGCCTAAATCGTGGGGGCATCTTAAAACCCCTTCTGGTTTTGCATTGATCCAGCCTAAATTATGGGGAAATATTAAAAACCCTCCTGGTTTTGCACTGATCCAGCCTAAATTGTGGGGGCATCTTAATCCCTCCTGGTTTTGCACTGATCCAGCCTAAATCATGGGGGTATCTTAAAAACCCTCCTGGTTTTGCATTGATCCAGCCTAAATCATGGGGTATCTTAAAACCCCTTCTGGTTTTGCACTGATCCAGCCTAAATCATGGGGGCATCTTAAAAACCCCCCTGGTTTTGCATTGATCCAGCCTAAATCGTGGGGGCATCTTAAAAACTCCTTCTGGTTTTGCACTGGTCCACTCAGGAGGAAAAGTTTACATTCTCACGGACCACACGCATGAAAGTCCAGAATGCCTTCAGGCTCTGTGTGTCACAGAGAGGTTTGGGCTGGGAGGGACCACAAAGCTCCCGTGTTCCAAAGCCCTGCCCTGAGCAGGAGCATCCCCTCCTGGAGCCCAGGCACCTCCTGGCCACGGGCACCAACAGCTCTGCTCACTTCTCAAAGAAAAGGCTTCAATATCTTGCTTTAAAAGTTGCATTTTGATCCATCTAATGGGTTTTGTACTTAATAGAGCTCTCAGACAATGCCACTGGGCTCAGCAGGGCTCCTGCAGCCACACTCCCAGGAAGAAAAATGCTGTAAATAGTGCATTGCAGGCCTCTATTTCAGGATGCACGAGGTTGGAAAGTACAAGAAAACTATTGCTGCAATAATTTCTACTTCTCCGGTTCCGTCTGAAAAATCTCAGCGCTCGCTGCCCGGCCTTTGCAAGGCTCGTGTTTGTGTTCCAATTTTTCCCACAGATTTGATGACGACTGTTTTCGCCAGCAGAGCGGCCAGACTCCCTCACAGAGCAATTACACAAGGAATTAATTATAGCAGGAGCAGATGAGAGCAGCACCGAAAATAACTGCAGGTCAGATCGATGCCGTGGGTCGACTTTACGTAATCAGACTGGGCACCCCAAAACACTGGGCACCCCAAAAACTGGGCACCTGTGACGGTGTTCACAGGGGTCTCAGAATGGGGGAAGAGATGAGGATCTGACTCCATGGTTCAGAAGGCTGATTGATTATTTTATGATATATATTACATTAAAACTATACTAAAAGAATAGAAGAAAGGGTTTCATCAGAAGGCTGGCTAAGAATAGAAAAGGAATGATAACAGAGGTTTTTGGCTCGGACAGAGAGCCTGAGCCAGCTGGGCTGTGATTGGCCATTAATTAGAAACAACCACATGAGCCCAATCCCAGATGCACCTGTTGCATCCCACAGCAGCAGATAACCATTGGTTACATTTTGTTCCTGAGGCCTCTCAGCTTCTCAGGAGGAACAATCCTAAGGAAAGGATTTTTTTATAAAAGATGCCTGCAACACACACCCCAAAAAACTGGGCCCCCTCCAGGAGCAGGAGGTGACAGGTTCAGGCTCCAGGGTGGGCGTCCCCCACACCCCCAGCCTTGTCCAAACCCCTCGGGCAGGGAGGGAAGGGCTGAGGGACAGAGCAGGAGCTGCAGCCAGGGCAGAGCCACCTGCACGGGAATCCTGCTGATCTTCCCAACAGCCACGGGGAAATCAAACTGAAAATAGGAAATTTGCCTGTCGGAGAGAGGCCAGAGGAGCCAGGAGCTGCTGCAGGGCTGGAGCCAGGCTGGGAGAGCTGGGAATGCTCCCCTGGAGAAGGGAAGGCTCCAGGCAGAGCTCAGAGCCCCTGGCAGGGCCTGAAGGGGCTCCAGGAGAGCTGGAGAGGGACTGGGGACAAGGGATGGAGGGACAGGAGCCAGGGAATGGCTCCCACTGCCAGAGGGCAGGCATGGATGGGACATTGGGAACTGGGAATTCCTGGCTGGGCTGGGATTCCCAGAGCAGTTGCATTTTTTGGAATTTTGTTTGGTTTTCTGTTTTGGTTTTTATTTTTTTTTTCTTTAGTCTCCTTTAACATTTTGAGTTCACTTGTGCCCAAATCCAGAGGCATTCAGCCCCAAAGCCAAAGCAGCTGGGTTTCATAAACATTTGCTGCCGACACTTATGTTGATGAGGATTTTCTCCTTCTACAGCTTTATTTTCCCCAAAAAAAAGTTGATATTCTGCACTGTTCTAACTCGGGAAAATTGAAGGGCTTTTTTGGAGTTATTTGGTGGATTTTATTTTTCCCCCACACCACTCTCTGGCGGGAATCTCTAATTTTCCCTTTGGAAATCAGGCACATCTAGAGGCAAGGCAGAGAAAAGCCACATGGTAAACTTAAATACAGATGTGCTCTCCCAACACCTGAAATGAAGCCATTGTTATTGCACCATTCAGGAATCCAATGACTCCTAACCATAATTTAGCTAAGATCAAGTGTAAAATCTGTTTAATAATACCCGGTACATCCTCTATCCTGGAGATTATATCCTGCATTTGCAGGGCATTGACTCCATAATCTAACAGGTCTTTTCCATCTCTGACTTCTATTAGCCTATGAATTATAACAAAAGGACCATTAGGCAAACCATAATTGTGGAAACAGCCTCTGACACGTGAGACTAACTCCTGCCATGGCAGGGAAAACTAAAATTAAAACACAGACAATTGGAGGGAGAGCCCTTTATCCAAGAGCCAAGTCACTTGATTAAAATCAGGAAACAAAACTCAGCAAGTCGCAGAAAAAGCTTTTCTTTTCCTTCCTTGTCTCTAGAGAACAGACTTTGGGCAGCACGGCAGGTGCTGGTTTGTCCCAGGGCCATGAGCACAAAGGGCCAGGATGGCATCAGGGGCTGGGGAGCTCCAGCCCTGGGACCCTCACCCTCAGCCCCACAGCAGGGCAGGGACAGCCCGGGGTCCCACCCACGCAGGAGGGTGCTGGGAGCAGGGCTTGGGGCACCTGGGATGGTCTGGGACCAGCAGGGCCCCCCAGCACGGGAGCGAGCCATTCCCAACACCTTCCCAACCAAAACCCAGCTTTGGCACTCCAGGACAGCTCTCTAGCTTCATTCAGAAACACTTCTCACACGCCCAGCTGCTCCTTTTCCCCATTGCTCCTAGCAGGACTGTTCATGCAGAACACACTCCTTAGAGGCAGCTCTGCGGGCTCATCACCTGCACACAGAGAGAGAGGGACCCATCCCTCACCTGCACAGAGAGAGAGAGGGACCCATCCCTCACCTGCACACAGAGAGAGGGACCCATCCCTCACCTGCACACAGAGAGAGAGGGACCCATCCCTCACCTGCACACACACAGAGGGACCCATCCCTCACCTGCACACACAGAGAGGGACCCATCCCTCACCTGCACACAGAGAGAGAGGGACCCATCCCTCACCTGCACAGAGAGAGGGACCCATCCCTCACCTGCACACACAGAGAGGGACCCATCCCTCACCTGCACACAGAGAGAGAGGGACCCATCCCTCACCTGCACACAGAGAGAGGGACCCATCCCTCACCTGCACACAGAGAGAGAGGGACCCATCCCTCACCTGCACAGAGAGAGAGAGGGACCCATCCCTCACCTGCACAGAGAGAGAGAGGGACCCATCCCTCACCTGCACAGAGAGAGAGAGGGACCCATCCCTCACCTGCACACACAGAGAGGGACCCATCCCTCACCTGCACACACACAGAGGGACCCATCCCTCACCTGCACACACAGAGAGGGACCCATCCCTCACCTGCACAGAGAGAGAGAGGGACCCATCCCTCACCTGCACAGACAGAGAGGGACCCATCCCTCACCTGCACACACAGAGAGGGACCCATCCCTCACCTGCACACACAGAGAGGGACCCATCCCTCACCTGCACAGAGACAGAGAGGGACCCATCCCTCACCTGCACACACAGAGAGGGACCCATCCCTCACCTGCACACACAGAGAGGGACCCATCCCTCACCTGCACAGAGACAGAGAGGGACCCATCCCTCACCTGCACACAGAGAGAGAGGGACCCATCCCTCACCTGCACACAGAGAGAGAGGGACCCATCCCTCACCTGCACAGAGAGAGAGAGGGACCCATCCCTCACCTGCACACACAGAGAGGGACCCATCCCTCACCTGCACACAGAGAGAGGGACCCATCCCTCACCTGCACACAGAGAGAGAGGGACCCATCCCTCACCTGCACACAGAGAGAGAGGGACCCATCCCTCACCTGCACACACAGAGAGGGACCCATCCCTCACCTGCACAGAGAGAGAGAGGGACCCATCCCTCACCTGCACACACAGAGAGGGACCCATCCCTCACCTGCACACACAGAGAGGGACCCATCCCTCACCTGCACACAGAGACAGAGAGGGACCCATCCCTCACCTGCACACAGAGAGAGGGACCCATCCCTCACCTGCACACACAGAGAGGGACCCATCCCTCACCTGCACAGACAGAGAGAGGGACCCATCCCTCACCTGCACACACAGAGGGACCCATCCCTCACCTGCACACAGAGAGAGGGACCCATCCCTCACCTGCACAGAGAGAGAGGGACCCATCCCTCACCTGCACAGAGAGAGAGGGACCCATCCCTCACCTGCACAGAGGGAGAGAGGGACCCATCCCTCACCTGCACACAGAGAGAGGGACCCATCCCTCACCTGCACACAGAGAGAGAGGGACCCATCCCTCACCTGCACACAGAGAGAGGGACCCATCCCTCACCTGCACAGAGAGAGAGGGACCCATCCCTCACCTGCACACACAGAGAGGGACCCATCCCTCACCTGCACAGAGAGAGAGGGACCCATCCCTCACCTGCACACACAGAGAGGGACCCATCCCTCACCTGCACACAGAGAGAGGGACCCATCCCTCACCTGCACACACAGAGAGGGACCCATCCCTCACCTGCACACACACAGAGAGAGGGACCCATCCCTCACCTGCACAGACAGAGAGACCCATCCCTCACCTGCACAGACAGAGAGGGACCCATCCCTCACCTGCACACAGAGAGAGGGACCCATCCCTCACCTGCACACAGAGAGAGGGACCCATCCCTCACCTGCACAGAGAGAGAGGGACCCATCCCTCACCTGCACACAGAGAGAGAGGGACCCATCCCTCACCTGCACACACAGAGAGGGACCCATCCCTCACCTGCACACACACAGAGAGAGGGACCCATCCCTCACCTGCACACAGAGAGAGAGGGACCCATCCCTCACCTGCACACACAGAGAGGGACCCATCCCTCACCTGCACAGAGACAGAGGGACCCATCCCTCACCTGCACAGAGAGAGAGGTGGCCACAGCTGAACTGCATGTCTCGTTGCAGTCAGATCCTGAGGAATACCCACACAGAGGGCTGCTGGCCAAGCAGAGCCCATGGAAAAGCACTTGGCAAAGTCCCTCGAGCTCAGCAGGGCAGGGTCACCCTCGCTGCCAGCCCCGCTGCCCTCCAGAGCCCCCAGCCTGGGCAAACAGGCAGGACAGGATCCTGCAGGGCCAGGAGAGACAGGGGGCTCACCAGGAGAGCGGGCATTGCCTCTGGCCCAGCCCCAGGCACCCCAGAACCGCCCAGCCCTGGCTCTGCAGTCACCGCCTCAGCCAGAGCACATCCCCACTGCACACTGCACACGGTCACTGAGCTTGCAAAGGACTCTCAGAGCCAAAAATGTGCCCCTGGCCTGCCCTGTTTAGTTCCTCTTTCAGAGGGAATTTGGTGGGACCCTGCCTTGGGATTCCCAGCCTGTTCCTGCACTCCCAGCCCTGGGCTGGGATCCAGCCTGGAGCACAGGGTGCTGTGCCTTCTGCACCAAAAGGAGCAGCTCCTGCTCTGCTTCTCCCCCTTCCTGAAGGAAGATGTCCACAGTATTAATCCCCATTAAATACTATTAATGAGTTTGGGAAGGAGCTGGAGCCAGATGCACAAAGCCAGGGTTCCCTGCTGGAAGCAGAGGGTCCAGCACAGACACGTGGGAGTGCTCCCAGGGCTTGCACAGCCTCTGATCCCTGCAGCAAACGAAAATGATCCCTGCTCCAGCTCTCCATGGCACAGGCACTCCTGGGATTGCAGGGTTGAGGGTTTCCCTGCAGCCCCTGGTTCACTGAACCTGCCGCTCTCTCCCCTGAGACGTCTGCAGAGGCAGAGAGCACAGCTTTGGAATTCATTTTAGCACCACCTCACTGATAGCGGGGGCTTTCCCCTGGTAACTTTGTCATGAAATCATATTTTGTTTGCACATCTATTAAAATACAACTCTAACCCAAATGTATTTTATGGAATATGCATTTCTCACCGTGGCCCTGCTGCTCCCTTACAGATGAGGAAAGCATTGTGAACACATGAACTGTATTTGTTTGTGTCAGGAAATGCAAGGAAATAAAAATGTAACAATTCTTTCAGTTCTGTAAGTTTCATTTTCAGGAATTAGCACAAAATCATTTTTACAGAGGTTTTCAGGAGAAAAGACATCAGCATGTGACTTGAAATTCATTCGTAATAGGCCCAGGTGAGTTTTATTGTCCTTCTTTGTGCTCTCTGTTACACTATTAATTACATAAATATCATTAATATATGAACTTGGGGTGCTGTTCTTTGGGACCCTCCATCACTTACATTTTACAAATATTTATATAAAATGTGATGCTGTGCTGACCAGCCCTGAGTTCCAGCAGTTTCTCAACGCCACATACTCACACACCTATGGCTGCAAAATTCATGACCAGATACTGGAAATCACATCAGTCAAAAATCACACCCCTGCTCTTTGGACACAGCCAGGGAAATACCCGATTTTACAGGAAAATGGAAAAAAAAAATGTAAAATGAGAGTCACTTAATGGCAGCCTTAGGCTCAGGGAGTCACCCTGGGGTGCTCAGGATGCTTTTGGGGTGCAGCATCCCCCGTGTGGCTCAGGGAGTCACCCTGGGGTGCTCAGGCTGTTTCTGGGGGTGCTCAGGATGCTTTTGGGGTGCAGCATCCCTGCACAGCCCCACCGCTGCTGCTCTGCAGGGTGGGGGCACACAGAAAAGAGTTCTGGCTCTTTGTGTCATCCCTGGGGCGCAGCAGTTCTGGCTGGGGTGCTGCAGCTCACCATGGCATTTGTACGGGACATTAAAATGAAATAAAAATTAAAGTTTTGGGTTTTTCCTTGTAGCAAACGGGATTAGTCAAGAGAAACGAGCTCAGTAATGTTATGTGGTGCTTATTAACACGTGCAGGTCCCTGTGCCTTCAGCAAGGCACACAAAGCTGGGTTTGCAGCGCTGTAGAGCAGAGCCACCCCACCAAAGCCATGGATGAATTCAGCCAGAGCTGAATCAGCCCAGCACACAGAGCAGCCACCAGGGCCTGCCAAAGGGACCCCCGTGGCTGGGCAGGGCCCCAGGCTCCAGCCCCACAGGAAAGCTGAGTGTCCACACACAAACCCTGCTCCAACAGTGCTTCTCCTCAGCAGGAGCGTCCATCTGAACCAAACTGCTCCAGCCCAGCAGAGCAGCTCAGCTGGGAGCCAGGAGCTGAGGAGGAGAGGCTGCAGTGACCCAGACACCTGAGGTTTGCTGTGGAAATCGCAAACGGATGGAAATTCTCATCCTAATGGCAGTCCCAAAATTACAAGGGAGGTTTTGTTTCTGACAGAGAACGATAAAGATTCGAATAAAACCAGGGGTTCTCTGGCCAGACAGGAGGCCTGCTCAGTGAAAGGCGCTGCTCACACGCTCCAAAGGCAGGTTTCTCCAATGCCCCAGCCTGGCACCCGGCCCTGGTGCAGCAGAGAGCAGGCAGGAGCTGCAGCCATCCCGAGCCTCCCCTGGCCCCAGCAGGGCTGCCCTGGTTCCACCCCACCAAAGCCCTTCCTGCTGCAGCAGCTCCAGCTGTGCTGGCGTCCCCAGGCTCTGCAGCCCGGACAGGCTGCCTTGGGAGCAGAGCACAAATCACCTTCCTGTGTAAAGCAGCTCTCCTGGCCACCCCTGCCGGGAGACTGTTGCATTTAACCCCGCTAAAATGCAACAATCCCACCAAAATGCAATCATGCCACTCTTTTGATAGACACGTACTTTGAAACGAGATAAATTTAAAAAAACAAACCCACAAAGCCCCAGTTTCTCTACATTGTGCCACGGCAGCAGAGAGGGAAACTCTTCACTGCTCAACCAGGGGAGCGGAGACAGGAGGAAATCAGGAAAACAGAGAAAGCACACCATATAGGAAATGTCAAATATGTCAAAACATTCATGAATACCAACATCTCCCTCTGCACCATCCCCAGCTGCAGAGGTTACTCAGGGCTAACGTTTCACAAGTGCAGATTATGCAGCACGGGGTTTACTTATAAATAAAAAGTCAGCTACAGGTGCATCCGAGGTGCTTTCTGCATGCAGCCAGGCCGGGCATTTCTCCTGCTACAGAAAAGCCAGGAGGGTAAAATCACATAAAACACGAATTTCCCAGCTCTGGCCTCCCCGGCCGCCAGCTCTGCCGGCTGCTCGTGGTGCCTGTGGCACACGGGTGAGGAGGATGAGGCAGGGACGCACAGGTGAGGAGGATGAGGCAGGGAGGGACACACAGGTGAGGAGGATGAGGCAGGGACGCACAGGTGAGGAGGATGAGGCAGGGAGGGACACACAGGTGAGGAGGATGAGGCAGGGACGCACAGGTGAGGAGGATGAGGCAGGGAGGGACGCACAGGTGAGGAGGATGAGGCAGGGGCCGGGAGCAGGAGCAGCGCACAGCTCCCGATCCCGAGGCACAGCCGGGAATCCTGCCAGCCCACTTTGGGGGCACTCGGAGCCCAGCACACCCAGGGCATCACCACAGCGTGCAGAGCCTCCGAGAAACGCGGCTGGGATGGCCGAACGCGGCGGGCAGGGCGAGCAGCGCACACCTGGCCCGAAGCCAGCCCCGGTTCCTTTGTCAGGTTCGGAAATCTCGGCATATTTGGGAGAGCTGCGCCTTGGTGCATCCTCCCCAGCAGGAGGAGGAAGGTGGCCGGCTCTGGAGAGGAGCAGGGAGCCTCCTGTGTGCGCACCAGCGTGACCTCCAGACACAGCAAACACACGCCGCCCTCACACCTCACGGAAAACAGCGCGGGCAAAACAGAAAGTTGGGTTCCAATCAGCCCAGCGGGCTGGTAAGGAGCCACAAAACCTGGAATTGCGAGGGAACAAACCGGGATGGGTCTGGCTGCTCCTCACACGAGCCCAGCAGAACGAGCGGTAACAAATTCCAGCAGCAGCGCGCAGCTAAAATAATTAAGACGGCTATTGATCTGGAATATTGCAAGCCCGGAGAAGTGAAACCTTTTAATAAATCCTCCCATTGATACCACCAGTTAAAAAATCATTCCTTCAGCTCCGCGTTCTGCCCTGAGCTCCCGCTCTGAACGTTTTTCCCGACGTCTCTGTGCAGTGCTCAGCGCTCCCCCCTCGCTCTCCTGCCTCGCCGGAGCCCGCGGAAGGAGGAAGGCAGGACGGCAGGGAGCGCGGGGGCCGTGCCCATCGCTGCAGCCCGCACCGAGGCCGAGCCCCCCTCTGCCCGCCCCCAGCCCCGTGCCCAGCCCGAGCCCACCTCGGTGCCCGTGTCCGGCCCGTGTTCGCCCCGGGCTCGGCTCCTCCGCTCCTCCCGCAGCGGGACGCGGCCGGGGAGCTGCGGGCCCGGGCAGCTGCGGGGGAGAAGCCGCGGCAGGTGCGGAATGGCCGCCTGGGAAGGGTAAATTCATAAATTCTGCTCTGCCCAGGTGCGGAGGGTTAAACCTGTTAGAAAAGTTACTGCAAAGGGCGCTGATTAACGGGGGGGAAGCAGCTGATTCCTGAGAGGATTGGAAGCAGCTGGGGGATGTTTAGAGGGGGATCGAGTTGTTAAATTCTTTCTATAGGCAGGTTTTGGTCCTTCTTTTGCATTTTAAACCCCTTCTAGAGCATAGACATTTGCACTTCCGTATTTATTTACGTGTATTGAAGGAATGTCTGTATTCTCTCTATATATTCGGGCGTCTCTGTATTCCATGCGCACTGTTTAGGTTAAAGCCAGAGCCACTCCAGCCCCGCGCCCGCGGCGATCCCAAGCTCCAGACCCCGCTCGGGATGAGTGAGGAAACACCCGCATTGCCCCAGCCCCGCTCCTTGCCCCCCACAGCACCGACTTTTATTTCTCTTTACAACTCTTCATTCTCGGCACTTTTCACCTGACCGAGCCGGAAGCGCCTTCCCCGGCAAACCGGGTACACCGGGGGCTGCAGATCCCGGCATCCCGGGATGGGCGTGCGGCTCCGGGCTGGGGACGGGGATGCGGCTCCGGGCTGGGGTACAGCACCGGGACGGGAACGGGGAGGCGGCACCGGGCTGGGGATGCGGTTCGGGGATGGGAATGCGGCTCCGGGACAGGGATGCGGCTCCGGGATGCTGCCCGCCAGCCGCGGGGGGAGGCTGCGCCTCGCCCGTGTCCGTGGGGTTTTGGGCACCGCGGGACGCGCGGCACAGAGGAGCAAAACCGATCCCGGCCGTGCCTCCCTCACCCTCCCACGGGCGGTATGCTGTCTCCCGAGGCGAGAGGCTGAAGCTCAGTCCCCCCCGGACGAACCAGCGGAGTTTGGGTTCCTCCTCCCTGTCCACGCGCGGGACTCCGTGGGCGCATCCCGGTCCCGGGACCCGCGGGGCTCCGGGCGCGCTGTCCCGAGTGCGGTGTCCGTGCCCCGGGCGCGGTGTCCGTGCCCCGGTGGCGGTGCCGCTGCCGCGGGGCTCCGAGAGGCGCCCCCGAGCCCAAGCTCGGCAGGAGCCGGGGCTCGGCAGAACGCCGGGTCCCCGCGCCCCGCTGCCCCCCGAGCCCCTCCGCCGCCGCGGGAGCGGGTTTGGGAATAAACTCCTCCACGAAAGGCGTTTTCCTGAGGAATTAGCCCCCCGACGAAGGGATGCGCCTGAGCAAACGCCGGCGCGGGAGGAGGGAGGGAGGAGGGAGGGAGGGAGGGATGGCGCAGGGTGCGGGTCCTGACGCGGGGTCTGGGTGCGGCGGGGACCGAGCGGTAAAAGCCGGGGAAGGACCAACCTCCGAGCCGCGGCTCTTCCTCCTCTTCCTCCCGCGGAGCCGGCGGCAGCGAGCGGGAGCGGCCCGGCCGTCGCCGCTCCGGGATCGCCGCACGGGCAGAGGCTTTTGTCCCCTGGGTGCGGCGGGGCTGGCGGAGCAGCTTCGCACTTCGGCAGAAAGGAGACGAAATTCGATTCGTTTACATGTTTTATTGTTGTAAACATTAAAATTGTCTTTCTCAAAGAAAGAGTTCTCGGGAGAAAAAATAATAATAATAATAATAATTATAATTATAATAATAATCCGCGTTTCTAACTGTCGTACACCATATTAAAAAAAGGCAGCGACTTTCCCGTGTGCCAAACCGGGGTATACAAAGAAAAATACTACAGAATATGGCAATATTAAAAATATTACTCGAACATAAAATAATATATTAACCGACAATTTTTAGACATAAAAAAACAAATGGAACAAAACAAACCAAGAATTCAAAGTGCTCAGTAATTTCCAGGGAGTTATGTATAGTATAAGCACTCTGGAAACAGTCAAAAGCTGCTGCATGCAAGATCTGTTTAGCTTTAGACAACAAAATAATCAAGATATAAACTTCTTCTTTAATCAACATCAACAGTACATACAACACTTACAAACAAGGGGTGTCGGGCGGTGTTTACAAACACTATGTGTCCCTTTGGGGGGGATTCCGGGGGTAACACTTGTGC
This sequence comes from Calcarius lapponicus, assembly GCA_039654755.1. Classification (NCBI taxonomy): domain Eukaryota; kingdom Metazoa; phylum Chordata; class Aves; order Passeriformes; family Fringillidae; genus Calcarius; species Calcarius lapponicus. The sequence continues at coordinate 25,966,360 of CM077470.1, forward strand.
CCACCTATTTTACAATTGAGAAAATGTTTGAAGCTTAGATAACTACCAGTCTTTATAAAAGCTACCAGACTACATAGTGTCTGAAATACTATTTATAGAATATAGACATTACTGAAATAGCAAGTGCCTATAACATTGTCACCCTGGAATCATCATGCTTCCCTGGTATGGACAGATTGGGTTTTCTTTCTTTCTTTTTTTTTTTTATTCTCCTTTTTAAAATTTTTTTCCCCCAAACACATTTAGCTTTTATTTTTGATTTTTTTTTGTTTTTGTTTTAGAATTATTTTCCACGTTTCATCATAAATAGGCACAGAAGAATTTTAATTTTTTTTAAAAAAGCCAAAATGCATCTGATAAATTTACAAGCCTTCGCCTTCATTAATGCCACGCCACCCACGCAAGGTTTGGGGTCTGGGTATATTACAGCTTTCTTTTGCTGCAGAGAACTTTAGTCTTTAGGAGGGTGAGGCTTGCGGGTCGCCCGGGCGCTGGGTTCGGCGCCGCCAGGCAGGCTTGTCTTTGCACCAGAAGTCCTTAATCATAAACTCATTTAGAAGCCGATAATAAAAAGTTTATACCATGGTATTTGTGTAGTCCATGAGCTGCATCCATGGTGGCCCAGAGCCAAAATGCCCATCGCGTTCTGCCTGCGGGAGCTGGCAGCACCGGCCGGGTGGGAGCTGGCACCCAGGGGTGCTGCTCTGGGCCCACACCAGCTCCCCTTCAGGCAGGTGGAGCTTCTCCTCGGGTCAGCGGAAGCGTGCGGGAAGAGTCTTAAAAAGGTAAAGTGTCCAGGAAAAGTTTGTCAATTATTGCTGGCGGTGGCACCAAATCCTCCAGTTTCAGGTAGAAAATGCGCTGCAGCCCCTGTGTGCAAAGCGTGCGGAGTTCGGGGAGCTTCCCCAAGAGTTTGGACAAATAGTTGGGGCGATTCAGCCCCCCGTTATTGAAAGTCACGTGGTCTTTGAGGCAATTTACAATCTTGTTCTGAAGCTCTTCCACCCTCTTGGGCTCCTTCAGGCCGTGCCTCTCTGCAAAGAGAAGGGTGCGGGACGTCAGGGTCCGGCTCGGAGCAGGGCGGGCAGGGGGCGGGAGGGGGGACACTGACCTGTCACCATGGCCAGGGCAGCGATGCACGAGAAGGCAGAGATGTCGATGTTCATGTTCTGCAAGTTGGAGGAAAACTCCACGATGGAATCGATCCACTCCCCAAAGCCACGGATGCACTGCAACCGGTGCAGGACCACCCCGTTGCAGAAGATCAGCTTCCCCTCCACGGGGTTGGACCTGCAAGGAAGGGGACAACCCCAGCATGAACTGATGGATGGATGAGAGAGGGAGGGAGGAAAATTAGGTAGGAAGAGAAAACGGAGGAAAGGAAAGAAAAAGACAAAAGATAAGAGAAAGACAAAATATAAGAGTAAAGAAAGAGAGAATGAGCGAAAGGAAGAAAGCAAGAAAGACAGAGAGGGAGAGAAAGATAAAACAGAGAAGAGGGAATGAAAGAGAAAAAGCAACAAGAGAGAGCAGGAAAGAAATAAAATAATAAGAAAGGAGATGATGAGGGAGAAAATCTAAACAACTAATTACTTGAGGAGCAAAAAATGAAGGATTTAAGAGGCACCTAATTACCGAGGAGTTAATAAAATGCAGAGCAGAGGACCCTGAAAGGGTCTGACTCCCTGCCCGAGCCCGCTCACCTGTACGCCAGCCGCAGCACGAACAGCTCCAGGAAGGCGGACTCGAAGAGCAGGTCCTGGTCCGTCTTGGGCAGCTCGGTGAAGCCGGGGATTTTTTCCGCCCACCCTCGGATGATCTCCATGGAGCCGGTCAGGAGATCGTAGAACTGCTGGATGTGCTGGGTGTCGTCACCGCTCAGCTGGTAGTCGGGGTTAGCCTGGAACTGGAAATTCATTTTAAAAAGCACTTAATGAGGTTCTCTAAAGTCTATAACCCGTGAAATTGCTCACCCCGTCCCTGGCCGGGGAGCGGGCTGGGATAACAATTAAAGCTCTCTCTGACCGGTGAGGAAATTAGATGTTCCGGGGCGATTAATTCGATTAGGAACGGCGCTCCGAGGCCGCCGCTCTGCGTGCGCGGGGGGCCCGATCCCGGCGGGGCCGAGCCGGGCTGAGCCGAGCCGAGCCCCGGGCGGGCAGGGCCGGGCCGAGCCGAGCCGAGCCGAGCCCCGGGCGGGCTCGCGTGTCCCCCGCACGGCCGCGGGGCCGGACCCCCCTCCCCGGGCGGCGGCGGCGGGGTCCCTCCGCGAGCTCGGTGCCGCTTACCCGGGAATAGTCCAGGCTGGTCATAGCCGGGTTGGAGTCGACATGGGCTCTCACCAGCGCACTGATCAGACTCACCGGGGGAGAGGGGGGAGAAGGCTCCTGGGGGCTCTTCGGTTTGGACGGCAAGCGGCCCCGCCGGCCTTTGAGGCTGTCTGTGCGCACCACTGCAAGAGACGGGGGTCAGCCGGCGCCGGCCCCGCGGGGCGCGCCCGACGCGCGGACACACGGACACGCGGACACGCGGACACGCGGACACGCGGACACGCGGACACGCGGACACACGGACACTCACCCTCCTTGACCATGCCGACGGCCAGGCACTTCTGGAAGCGGCAGTACTGGCAGCGGTTGCGGCGGCGCTTGTCCACCGGGCAGTTCTTGTTGGCCAGACACACGTACTTGGCGTTCTTCTGCACCGTGCGCTGCGGCGGGCGGGCAGCGGCCTCAGCGCCGGCCGGGAGCGCCCCTGCCCGCCCTGCCCGCCCTGCCCGCCGCTTCTTTCGCCGCCTTTCCCCCTTGTTTTGCTTTTCCCTTTCCCCGCCTTTATTTTCCTTTCCGTTTTGCCGCTTTGTTTCTTTCCCTTTCCCCTTCGTTTTCCGTTCCCGCTTTCACTTTTTCTCCTTTATTTTCCTTTTTTTATCATTACTTCTCCTCTTTTTTGCCTTTATACCCCTTCCCTTTTTTCCCCTTTATTCTCCTCTCCCTTTTCAATTTTTCCTTTCTATTATTTCCTTTTCCCCCTTTTCTTCTTCTGCCTTTTAAGATTTATTTTCTTTGCCCTTTATTTCCTTTCCCTCTTTATTTTTTTATTTCATTTCCCCCTTTATTTAGTTTCTCCTTTTTTCCCTTTTATTTCCTTTTCCTTCCCCCCCACCCTTCCTTTTTTGTTTTTTTCCCTTCCCAGGGCATTTAACGGGAGAAAATTGACAGCGTTAACATCCAAGCTAACCTCGCAGCTCCTAGCCGCGTTTTATATGCCAAGAGGAGGGAAAGAGACGCTCGGTAAATACAAATCCGTGGGCATTCATATTATTTACATTCCTCGGAGACCTCCTCTATTTAAAACGATAAGATTATTCAATCAGGATGGCGAAATAAAGAGATCACTTAATTTTACCGCGGGGAATTCCGTTCCACACGGTTAGCTCAGACGCTCTCCCCTGTCCTAAGCGGTTTCCATCCGCCGCCCCCCGCGCCGCCCCGCACGGCCCCCCGGCCCCGCTCACCTTGAAGAAGCCCTTGCAGCCCTCGCAGGTGCGCACGCCGTAGTGCTGGCAGGCCGCGTTGTCGCCGCACACGGCGCAGAGCCCCTCGTTGGACGGCGAGCCCCGCGAGGGCGGCGAGGGCACCTGGCTGTCGAGCAGCGGCGGCGCGGGGCCCAGCTGCAGCCCGGGGAAGGGCACCGAGGGCTGCTTGCGGAGGCCGCCGGGCACGGCGAAGGGCTGCCCGTCCACGCCGGGGTGCGGCCCCGCGGGCTCGGCGCCCATGGGCACGTGCAGCGGCCCCTCGAAGCGCATCTGGCAGCTGGACACGGGCGTGCCGGGCGGCGACTGCTTGAAGGAGAACAGCGACAGGCGGGACACGGGCGTCTTGCGCTGCTCGATCATGTGCGTGGTGGCCACGTAGTTGGGGTGGAAGTTGTGCAGGGAGCCGGGCTCGTCCCACACGGGGCCGTGCTGCACCTGGAAGCCGGGCGTGGAGGGGGTCGGGGGCGACGAGGGCTTGTAGTAGACGGAGCCCGAGTGGGACATCATCTCCTCGGACTGGGGGGGCAGGTGGCCGTGCTGCTGGTAGCCGTGCATCTGAATGTCTTCCACCTTAATGGAGGACTGCTGTCCGGACAGGGGCATTTGGTACAAGCAGGGGGGCTTCACGTCGTAGCTCGTGTTGTAGTTGTCCATAAAGGTACTGAAGCTGGGGAGAGAAGTGGTGGCGGTGATTTCGGTGTTGGTGAGGTCCATGCTAAACTTGACGAACTCCGGAGTCAGGAAATCGGAGCTGTATTCTCCCGAGGAGTGGTAGCTGTAGCTCTGGGAGGCCGGGCTGGCTCCTTGAGGCGAGGACCCATACTGAGCCTGAACACAGGGCATGGCTGCGAACGAAACAGCGGCAGGTCGGCTCGGCCCGCGCCGCCCCGCGCCGGCCACCGCGGCCGAGCGCCGGAGCGCCGGGAGCGCCGGGAGCGCCGGGGCTGCCGCCGGGGCCGCGGGGACCGAGCGCACCCACCTTCAGCCGGGGGAGCGGCGGGCTCGGGGCAGCCGAGGGCGGACAGCGTCGGAGCGCGGCGGGGAGCGAGGTGTCCGCGGGTTCAGAGCGCGGCGGCGGCTCCAGCCTGCCCGGCGCGACGGCTGCGAGAGACACACGGAGCCGCGGGTGAGCGGACCGACACACGGACCCACACACGGAGCCGCCGGAGAGCGGACCGACACACGGACCGGCGGGTGAGCGGACCGACACACGGACCGACACACGGAGCCGCGGGTGAGCGGACCGACACAGCGACACACGGACCCGCCGATGGGGCAGCAGGGGCGGGGGATTGACACACAAACCCTCTGGTGCACGGACAGACACACGGACCCGGAGCGGAGAACAGGCACACGGACCCGCCGGTCACGCAGCCCCGGCGGGGAACTGACACACGGACGCGCCGGTGGAAGGACAGACACACGGAGCCGCCGGAGCGCGGACAGACACACGGAGCCGCCCGAGTGAGGACAGACACACGGAGCCGCCGGAGCGCGGACAGACACACGGAGCCGCCGGAGCGCGGACAGACACACGGAGCCGCCGGCGCTCCGCCCGGCTCGGGGGAGCCCCGCCTGCGGGGAGCGGGAGCGGTGCCGGGCAGGCGGCCCCGCGCCCCTGGAGGAGCCGCTCTGGGCTCGGTTCGGGTTATTTCCCGGTAAGCGGGCAGGCGGCTCCCCGCGGGCGGGCTGTCACCGGCACCGGCTGCCGGGCTCCCCTCTCCCCGCCCTGCGGGAGCCGCGGCGCGTCCCTCGGGAGAGCGGGCGCGGCGCGGGGCTCCCGGCGCGGGGCGCGGGTGACAGCCAGCCCGCCCGGGCGGACCCGGCTCGGCTCGGCGGCTCCGCGGGTGACACGCGCCCGCGGGCAGCCCAGCCGTCCCGTCCGGGGACCGACCCGAGCGGGGACCGCCAGCAGCTGGCACGGCACGGCACGGCACGGCACGGCACGGCACGGGGGCGCACCTCGCGCGGGAGGGGGGCGCGGGAGGCGGGCCGGGCCGGGCACTCACCGGGGAGCGGAGCGCGGGGCGCGCATCCAAGAGCGGGCGGCGGGCGGCGGGCGGAGCGGCGGCGGCGGCGCGGGCGGCCGGACTGTGCCCGCCCGCAATGTGCCTTTGTTTATGTGGCCGCGGCCGCCGCCGACCAACGTGCGCCGCGAGCCCCCGCGCGTCACCGCGCGTCAGCGCCGCCCGCCAATCCGCGCCGCCCGCGGCCCGCCCCGGACACGCCCCCCCCGCGCGCCGGCGCGCCCTTTTGGTAAGTTTCCGAGCGGTGACGTCACGCGGAGGGACGCGCCCCGGCCACGCGCCCGGGCGGGGGCGTGGCCTCGTTTGCATAGAGGGCGGTGCCGCCCCCGCCCCCCCGCGCGCGTCACCGTGACGCGGAGCCCGGAATAGCGCGCGCGACCGCGACCCCGGCCCGGGACAGGGACAGGGAATGGGACAGGGAATGGGACAGGGAATGGGACAGGGAACGGGACAGGGAACGGGACAGGGAATGGGAATGGGACAGGGAATGGGACAGGGACAGGGAATGGGACAGGGAATGGGACAGGGAATGGGACAGGGAATGGGACAGGGACAGGGAACGGGAATGGGACCGGGAATGGGACAGGGAATGGGACAGGGAATGGGACAGGGAATGGGACAGGGAATGGGACAGGGAATGGGACAGGGAATGGGACAGGGACAGGGAACGGGACAGGGAATGGACAGGGAATGGGACAGGGAATGGGACAGGGAATGGGACAGGGAATGGGACAGGACCGGGACAGGGACAGGGAATGGGACAGGGAATGGGACAGGGAATGGGACAGGACCGGGACAGGGACAGGGAATGGGACATGGAATGGGACAGGGAATGGGACAGGGACAGAACCGGGACAGAACCGGGAATGGGACAGGGAATGGGACAGAGCCGGGACAGAACCGGGAATGGGACAGGGAATGGGACAGGTAATGGGACAGGACCGGGACAGGGACAGGGACAGGACCGGGAATGGGACAGAACCGGGACAGGGACAGGGAATGGGACAGAACCGGGACAGGACCGGGACAGAACCGGGAATGGGACAGGGAATGGGACAGGGAATGGGACAGGACCGGGACAGGGACAGGGACAGGGAATGGGACAGGGAATGGGACCGGGACAGGGACAGGGAATGGGACAGAGCCGGACAGAACCGGGACAGGACCGGGACAGAACCGGGACAGAGCCGGGGAAGGGACAGAGCAGGAAATGGGACAGATCAGGGAATGGGACAGAACAGGGAATGGGAGAGAGCCAGGACAGAAGCGGGACAGGGACAGAGCAGGGCCTGGACAGAGCCAGGCCAAAGACACAAAAGGAGTGCAATGTGCCCCTGCTTCCACTGCCCACCTAGAATTCAGTTTATTTTATATTATTAGTTTTTTATTTTATTTTATTTTATCATTAACTTTACTTTTTTATTATTATTATCTTTTATATGTTGTATTGATTTTATTTTATTTTTATTTTGGATTTATTTCTTGTATAATTTTTCATTTGAGTTATTTCTGTTTATTTTTTATTATTTCTTATTATTTTCTATTTTATTAGATTTTTAAATTTATTTCATTGCTTAATTTAATTCATTATTTTCGGGGCTTTATCTTTTATTTGATTTGGCTTTTTTTTTGTGTTATTTAATTTATTAATAAATTTATTAACAAACTTTTTTATTAATAAATAATTAATTTTATTTATTTTAGACTTTTTCCTTTAAATGGCTGATGTTTATATATGTAAATGCACATCGGTTTTTCGATTATTGTTTTATTTAATTTTGCCTCTCTCCCGAGCCGCCCCAGTGTCCCCATAGCACGACGTAACCCCATAGCCCGGCCCAGAATAAAACCCCATAGCCCGGCCCAGGATAAACCCCACAGCCCAGTGCAGGATATAACCCCATAGCCCGGCCCAGGATAAACCCCCCAGGCCAGCAGCCAGCACTGGCTCCCACAGCCCTGCTCGGGAACACCGAGATTTCCTGGGAAACCGAGGAAAGGGCTCCTTCCCAACCCGCTCCTGCCCCTGAGGCCACCCCACAGGCAGCAGAGAAACCCCACAAGCAGCAGAGAAACCCCACAGACAGCAGAGAAACCCCACAGACAGCAGAGAAACCCCTCAGACAGCAGAGAAACCCCAAAAGCCGCAGAGAAACCCCACAAGCAGCAGAGAAACCCAAACTGCTCCCACCCCAAGGCACCGTCCCACTCTGTGCTCTCCTGATCCTACAGAGCTCCTGCAGAAGGAACACCCCAAGGCTGCCCAGAATGGCATTTCTGGGGTCAGTAAGAACATCCAAGGGCTGAGACACTCAGGGCTGCCCAGAATGGCATTTCTGGGGTCAGTAATGAACACCCCAAGGCTGAGACACCCAAGGCTGCCCAGAATGGCATTTCTGGGGTTGTCTCCACGGCGTTCCCCAAAGGAGGAGCTCGGGCAGGCTCCCTCAGCGGCAGCACCTCGGATCCATCCCAAGAGCCCGTCCACAGCACACCGACCTCCAGCCAGGGCCCTTCCAGGGCTCAGTGATACATCTAATTACCATATCCTTAGAATAGATGTAATATAAATTTCATTACTCACTTAAAAGTTCTAAAGTTAACAGCATAAACTTGAAGTTGAGTAATTAAGTAATCCTTATATAGACACTTATTAAAGTATTTATACATATTATCTTAAATCTACATCTATCATTTTGCCAATTAAAATTAGGACTTTAATTGCAATTAAGTAATTTAATTGCCAATTGAACAGCAAAATTGCTAAGTGACTAATTTTAATGCCTATTTTAATTACCAATCATGACTGGGGAGGGAGCTAATCAAGCGGTATCAGAGTAATGATGTGAAAAAAAGCGGAGAACAAACATTCCAGACTCCGCGCTTTTTCAGAAAGAACTCCAAATTAAACGAGCGCAAACACAATCGGGGGAACGCCGGCTCTGGGAGCGCCGGGGGCGCGTTCGGTCGCAGCCACCTCGCCCTGCCCGAGGCGCGGGGTCCCCGGGGATGCCCCGAGCGGGACAGCGGCGCCCGCAGCGCGGCCCGGGGGTCCCCGCGACCCCAGCACCGGCAAAGGGGAGCACGGGCCCCCCTGGGCTGCCCGGAGGGGAGGAACAGCCCCGGGCCGCTCCCCGAAGGACAGGCCCACCTGCCGGGCAGGCTCGGGGTGCCACCGGGAGCTTCTCCAGCCCGCGGCTCCTGTGGGGCCGGGCCAGCCCGGCTGGTGCCACGGGCATGAGGGGAAAGGCTTCTGGTGCTGCCATTGCCCATAAAAACCCCCAAATCCCATAGAAACCCCCAAATCCCATAAAAAACCCAAATCCCATAAAAATCCTCAAATCCCATAAAAAACCCCAAATCCCATAAAAACCCCTAAATCCCATAAAAAACCCCCAAATCCCTAAAAAACCCCAAATCCCATAGAAACCCCAAACCCATGGCAGCCCTGGCTGCCATTCCCCATAAAACCCCCAAATCCCATAAAAACCCCCAAATCCCATAAAAACCCCCAAATCCCATAAAAAAACCCAAATCCCATAGAAACCCCCAAATCCCATAAAAAAAAAAACCAAATCCCATAGAAACCCCAAATCCATGTCAGCCCTGGCTGCCGTTCCCCATAGAAACCCCCAAATCCCATAGAAGCCCCAAATCCCATAACAACCCCCAAATCCCATAAAAAACCCCAAATCCCATAAAAAACCCCCAAATCCCATAGAAACCCCAAATCCCATAAAAAACTCCCAAATCCCATAAAAACCCCCAAATCCCATAAAAAAACCCAAATCCCATAAAAAACCCAAATCCCATACAAACCCCCAAAACCCATAAAAACCCCCAAATCCCATAAAAAAAAAACCCAAATCCCATAGAAACCCCAAATCCATGTCAGCCCTGGCTGCCATTCCCCATAAAACCCCCAAATCCCATAGAAACCCCCAAATCCCATAGAAACCCCCAAACCCATGTCAGCCATGGTGCCATTTCCCACAAAAAACCCAAATCCCATAAAAACCCCCAAACTCATGGCATTCATGGCTGCCATTTCCCATAAAAAAACCCAAATCCCATAGAAGCCCCAAACCCATGTCAGCCCTGGCTGCCATTCCCCATAAAAAAACCCCAAATCCCACAAAAAACCCAAATCCCATAGAAACCCCAAATCGCATAGAAACCCCAAACCCATGGCAGCCCTGGCTGCCATTTCCCATAAAAGCCCCAAATCCCATAGAAACCCCAAATCCCATAGAAGCCCCAAACCCATGGCAGCCCTGGCTGCCATTCCCATAAAACCCCAAATCCCATAAAAACCCCAAATCCCATAGAAACCCCCAAATCCCATAGAAACCCCAAACCCATGTCAGCCCTGGCTGCCATTTCCCACAAAAGCCCAAATCCCACAGAAGCCCCAGAGCCACAAAAGCCCCAAAGCCATAAAAACCCCAAATCCCATAAAAACCCCAAATCCCACAGAAGCCCCAAATCCCACAAAAGCCCCAAATCCCATAAAAACCCCAAATCCCATAAAACCCCAATCCCCCAAAAGCCCCAGGGCCGTGCCAGCCCGCGGGTGCCCAGGGAGCGCAGCCGGCGCCGTTTGGGGTGAGGAGGCCCCGGGGGCGCTGGGGCTGCTCCTCTGCAGCAGGAGCAGTGCAGGGGGATCGCTGACACCCCCGGGGAGCTGGGCAGCCCTGGGGACACCAGGGAGCTGGGCTGGGGGCACTGGGAGCACTGGGAGCACTGGGAGCAATGGGAGCAATGGGAGCACTGAGAGTGCACTGGGAGAACTGGGAGAACTGGGAGAACTGAGGGGGCACTGGGAGCAGTGGGAGCACTGGGAGAGCTGGGAGAACTGGGGGCAATGGGAGCAATGGGAGAACTGGGGGCAATGGGAGCACTGGGAGCACTGGGAGCACTGGGAGCAATGGAAGCAGTGGAAGCAATGGGAGCAATGGGAGAACTGGGAGCACTGGGAGCACTGGGAGCACTGGGAGCAATGGGAGCACTGGGAGCAATGGGAGCAATGGGAGAACTGGGGGAGCACTGGGAGCACTGGGGGAGCACTGGGAGCACTGGGGATGCACTGGGAGCACTGGGGATGCACTGGGAGCACTGGGGGACATTGGGAGCACTGGGGACGCACTGGGAGCACTGGGGGGTACTGGGAGCACTGGAGACGCACTGGGAGCACTGGGGGGGGGGCATAGCACTGGGAGCACTGGGGGGTACTGGGAGCACTGGGGATGCACTGGGAGCACTGGGGGGCCCTGGCAGCACTCAGGGGGCACTGGGGGGGCCCTGTCAGTAATGGGTGGCACTGGGAGCACTGGGGATGCACTGGGAGCACTGGGAGCACTGGGGGGGGGCCTGGCAGCAATGGGTGGCACTGGGAGCACTGGGGGGGCACTGGGAGCACTGGGGGGGGCCTGGCAGCAATGGGTGGCACTGGGAGCACTGGAGGGGCCCTGGCAGCAATGGGTGGCACTGGGAGCACTGGGGGGGCACTGGGAGCACTGGGGGGGGCCTGGCAGCAATGGGTGGCACTGGGAGCACTGGGGGGGCACTGGGAGCACTGGGGAGCACTGGCAGCACTCAGGGGACACTGGGGGGGGCCCTGTCAGCAATGGGTGGCACTGGGAGCACTGGGGTTCCCTACCAGTGTGGTGGGCAGCACCAGCAGCGCCAGGCAGGGTCAGTGCTGCCCCTGGCCAGCAGCTCCCTCCAACACCCCCTGGCAGGGCTGGTGGGAATCCACAAAATCAGAGAGTTTTGGGAAAGCTGCAAAAGGCCCCAGAGACAGCAGAACTGGGATTGGAGCTAAGCAGCAGCCATGAGATTGGTCAGCAGAGAAATTATTTCAAAAGTAGAAAAGTAATGACAAATAGAACAATGGTCTGTGTATTAATGCTTGTCTAGAATAACTCCTGAAGCTGCAGAAAAGTTTATCTAACGAGATATTAAGAAGTTCTAAGCTTAATGATGGAGTTTTATCTGGTGCCTGGGACGTGAGCTGGTGGCAGCTTCCCATTGTCACAACCATGTAACGAGAGTGATGCTGGAAACTGAAACAGCTCCAGGCGCGTTCCACAGCAGCCCCGTCCCGTTGGTGGTTGGTACAGAGCCCCCAGCCGGGGATGGGCTCGGGGGGCACGGCAGGGCTGAGCTTGTGGGGCACCCTCAGGAGGCTCCTGCAGCACCAGCGCAGCCCCTGCAGCACCAGCGCAGCCCCTGCATCAGGCCCCGATGCACACGGACGCAGTTCCTCTGCTCCCAGCCCTGTCTCACCTGCTGCCCGTTCCAGCAGACAGCTTTGGCAGGGAAGGGATTTGTTGCCTCTCCAACAGAGCAAAGTTTCAGAGCAGCCAAGAGGGGCTGACACCAAAGGACATTTGTGTGTCAGGGGCTGGGTGCCCTGCCTGGCCCAGGGGTGGAGGGGGCAGTGCCAGGCCCCAGCAGCACCCCTGTCCCCAGGGCAGGGACACGCGCTGCGCAGGGACAGCTGTGCCGGGGCCATCCCCGCATCCAGGAGCGCTGTCCCTGCCTTCAGAGGAGCGAGGGTGCCGCGTCCTCCTGCCCGGGGTCACACGGGGCGTGAAGCGCCCAGGCGGAGCAGGAGGCGCGGTGGTGGCCCCTGGGCAGCGCCAGCGCCAGCCCCCGCTGGAGTTTGGTGTCTCAGCTCCCCTCCCCGGCAGCCCCGGCCCGGGCACTCGGTCCCAGAGCTCACACTCGTGTTCCGCTGCCCACCCGGCCCCAGGGCACGCAGCAGCGCTGACACAGCCCTGAGAGCGCGGGGGTCTCCTTGCGGGGCTGGGCTGCGCACGGGCCATCTCGCCAGCACTCCGTTATTGCCCTCAGAACTCCCAGAAACTTCAGCGGAGCGTTATTGTCCCTGTCCTCCCGCTCCCGGCGCGCTCCCGAAGCTCAGCCGCGCCGCGGTGTCCGCTGGCACGAGGTGTTTATGGCAGCAATGCCCATTTCCATGAGTCCTTGTCAGGAGGGGACGGTCCCGCGGGAGCCGGGCTGTCCCCGTGTCGCAGCGCCCGCCCGGGTCCGAAGGCAGAGATGTCCTCGCTGTCGGCTGTCCGGCTCCGCTGGCCGCGTCCAGAGTGCCCCGGCGCCGCTGTCCGTGCGGCCCCGGCCGGGAGCGCTGATCCCGGGGGCGGAGAGGCCAAGCGGCCCGTCTGGCGCTCGCTGCAGCCCATCTGCTCCCTGCCCTGCCCCGCCGCGCCTGCCGCCGCAACATCTGCCCGCCCGCAGCCAGCTGTGCGGAGCCGCGCCTGCCTGCCTGCGGGGCTGAGAGCCGGGACCCTCTGTCCTACCCTTCCTGTCCTGTCCTGTCCTGTCCTATCCTATCCTACCCTATCCTATCCTATCCTATCCTATCCTATCCTATCCTATCCTATCCTATCCTATCCTATCCTATCCTATCCATCCTATCCTATCCTATCCTATCCTATCCCATCCCATCCCATCCCATCCCATCCCATCCCATCCCATCCCATCCCATCCCATCCCATCCTATCCTATCCTATCCTATCCTATCCTATCCTATCCTATCCTATCCTATCCTATCCTATCCCATTCTATCCCATCCCATCCTACCCTATCCTGTCCTGTCCTATCCTGTCCTATCCTATCCTGTCCCCACCCTCCTCGTCTCCATCCCCACCCCCGTCCCCGTCCCCATCGCCGTCTTCATCCATATCCCCATCCCCATCCCGTCCCCATCCCCATCCCGTCCCCATCCCCATCCCCATCCCCATCCCCATCCCCATCCCCATCCCCATCCCCATCCCCATCCCCTTTCCCATCCCGTCCCCATCCCCATCCCCACCCCATCCCATCCCGTCCCGTCCCGTCCCGATCCCCGCCCGCGGTACCTGCCTCCGCCGCGGGCGCGGAGCGGGGCGGAGCGGCGGGACCGGGACCGGAGCCGGTGCCGGGGGCCTCCGCGCCGCCTCGCAGCCGCCGCCGCGCGTCAGCGCCCGTCACGGCCCGTCAGCGGCGGCGGTGACGGCAGCGCCGGGGAGCGGCCCGGGGCCAACGGGGGGGAACTGCCGGCGGGCGGGGGCGGCCCCGGGCTGACCCGATCCATTACCGGGCTGAGCCGGTACCCCCCGGGCTGACCCGATCCATTCCCGGGCTGAGCCGGTACCCCCCGGGCTGACCCGATCCATTCCCGGGCTGAGCCGGTACCCCCCCAGGCTGAGCCGGTACCCCCCGGGCTGAGCCAGTACCCCCCGGGCTGAGCCGGTACCCCCCGGGCTGACCCGATCCATTCCCGGGCTGACCCGATCCATTCCCGGGCTGAGCCGATCCCACCCGGGCTGCCCCGCTCATCCCGGGCTGTCCCTCTGTCCCCTCTGTGCTGCCCCATTTCCCCCGGGGCTGTCCCTCTGTCCCCTCTGTGCTGCCCCGCTCATCCCGGGCTGTCCCTCTGTCCCCTCCGGGCTCCCCCTGCGCCGCCGCTCAGCGCTCCTGCATAGCCAAGGACTGGGGAGACTGGGGAGTGGTCTGTGTTCTGATTTGAGGGGGGTGTTATTTGGGTTGCTCTTTTTTGGTTTTTTTTTTTGGGTTGGTTAGTTTGGTTTGGGCTCAGTTTGGTTCTTCCCACCCACCAAGCACCCCCGATGTTCCCCACCACGCTGGTTCAGGGAGCATTCTTGCTGGGAGTGTTGGACCAGCTCCAGCCCTGGCTCTGGGGGCTCAGCCTGGAGCAAAGGAGGCTCAGGGGGCCCTTGTGGCTCTGCACAGCTCCTGCCAGGAGGGCACAGCCGGGAGGATTTGGGATCATCCCAGGGAACAGGGACAGGAGCAGAGGGAACGGCCTCAGGCTGGGCCATGGCAAGTTCCTTTCGGATATTGTGGAAATTTCTTCCCTGAAAGCGCTGTCCGGCCCTGGCACAGCTGCCTGGGGCAGTGGTGGAGTCCCCATCCTCGAATGGATTTAAAATCCCCATCCTCGAATGGATTTAGGACCTGTGTGCACGTGGCACCTGGGGACGGTCAGCGGTGACCTCAGCAGTGCTTGGGGGATGGCTGGACTCGATGGTCTCAGTGAGCTTTTCCAACGCCAACAATTCTGTGATTCCATGATTTTAGGATCCCACGGGCCCAGCCCTGCCCAGGGTGCAGCTGCTCCCCTCTGTGACGAGCAGTGCACCGCCGGGTTTGATGTCAGACGCGCGTCCCCTGCGTGCAACCGATCCCAGCAAACAGACTATTTCGAGTGCCTGCTGAAGTTTTCTTACATAAAACATCTCCAGACTCCCCCCCACGCACACACGCTCGCACAGGCGTCGGTCGGGGTTTTAACTTGGCAGCGTTTCCCAAAAGGCTTGGCAGTGCCAAAAGCAGTGACTGCGCTGCAGAGCCTGTTACAGCTCCTCCTGCTACGCACTCCTGAGCTCCTGCTCGCTGACAGGCTGCCAGCCGGGCTGCGGGAGGGAAAAACGGCCCCGAGAGGGTCCCAGGCACGTCACAGACCCCCTGGCTGCAGGCGGGCTGGGGAAGGGTCGGGCACAGGCAGCGCAGCCCCGCAGGGACAGACAGACGGACAGAGCTGCCCCTCTCCCGCTCCTCTGGTAGATTACAGGGACACAACTGCGCTGTGCCCTCTGGAATTCACCTGCAGGGCCACGGAGCTGCCCCCGGATGCCCTCGAGCCCCACAGGAGCACCGGGAGGGGGTCCCAGGGCCAGCTCTGGCCACGGGCTGTCCCTCTGTCCCCAGTGTCCCGGGTCTGCTCTGGCCATCCCCTGCTGCTTTGGGAGCGCTCTCAGGGACTGTCTCAGCCCCAGGCTGTTCTGCCAGCTCTGGAAACCCCCAAAACACAGCGCTTGACTGATGTATTTGTGCCACAAACAGTCAAAAATAGCATAATTGCCCATTGTTTTCCCTGTATTTTGGGATTTACTGACACAAGACGCAGAAATCTGGAATAATTAACTGCTTTCGTTAAGTGAAATGTATTTTGTTGTTTTGAGTGAAATCCTTCCTCGGTTTGGGAAGAATTTGCTCAACATATCTGGGATCCTTCCCCTCAGAAGCACATTCCCTGGAAGACACTGCCAAGCAGGAAAAGCAGCGCCCACAGAAGCTGGGAAAGGGGCAGGTTTGCAGTGACACAGAGGGAGGTGCTGCTGGCCCAGCTCCGGATGGACAAGGCTGTCCGCAGGTCCTCGCACACACACAGGGCTCAGCGACGAGCTCCAAAGTGCCCCTGGCTCTGCTGCGAGCAGAAGCCGGACAGACACTCGACACACAGCCCAGTGCTCTTCCTCCAAGGTGTTCCTCACTGCAGGGGCCGCTGTGAGGTCCCTGGGGCTCGTATCAGGAGCCACATCCCCGGTGCCAAAGCCACCTGCGCAGAGCGGGGACAGCAGGGCAGCGCTGGCACCCGTCCCGCTGCACAGCCAGGTGTGGCACAGCCCCGAGGGGCGTCTGCTCCCACCGGGGCACCCCGGCTGCTCTGCCAGCCCAGACCAGAGCAGAACGGGCTGCAGTGCTCCCCACTTGCTGCGGGATTGGGGCTGGAAGGCAGGCAGAGCCCAGCCTGGCGAGCACAGCCCCGCAGAGCATGGCAAGAGCCCTCGCTCCTGGAACGGGCACAGTCAGGGGCTGTGGGGAGCGGGAATGGGGAACGGGCACAGCCTGGAACGGGCACAGCCTGGAACGGGCACAGTCAGGGGCTGCGGGGAATGGGCACAGCCTGGAACGGGCACAGCCTGGAACGGGCACAGCCTGGAACGGGCACAGCCAGGAACGGGCACAGCCTGGAACGGGCACAGCCAGGAACGGGCACAGCCTGGAACGGGCACAGCCTGGAACGGGCACAGCCAGGAACGGGCACAGCCTGGAACGGGCACAGCCAGGAACGGGCACAGCCTGGAACGGGCACAGCCAGGAACGGGCACAGCCTGGAACGGGCACAGCCAGGAACGGGCACAGCCTGGAACGGGCACAGCCTGGAACGGGAACAGCCAGGAACGGGCACAGCCTGGAACGGGCACAGCCAGGAACGGGCACAGCCTGGAACGGGCGCAGCCAGGAACGGGCACAGCCTGGAACGGGCACAGCCTGGAACGGGAACAGCCAGGAACGGGCACAGCCTGGAACGGGCACAGCCAGGAACGGGCACAGCCTGGAACGGGCGCAGCCAGGAACGGGCACAGCCTGGAACGGGCGCAGCCAGGAACGGGCACAGCCTGGAACGGGCACAGCCTGGAACGGGCGCAGCCAGGGGCTGCAGGGAATGGGCACAGCCAGGGGCTGCAGGAACGGGGAATGGGGAACGGGCACAGCCTGGAACAGGCAGAGCCAGGGGCTGCGGGGAATGGGCACAGCCTGGAATGGGCACAGTCAAGGGCTGCGGGAACGGGCACAGCCTGGAACGGGCACAGCCTGGAACGGGCACAGCCAGGGGATGTGGGGAATGGGCACAGCCTGGAATGGGCACAGCCAGGGGATGTGGGGAATGGGCACACCCAGGGGCTGCAGGGAATGGGGAATGGGGAACGGGCACAGCCTGGAACGGGCACAGCCAGGGGCTGCGGGGAATGGGCACAACCAGGGGCTGCAGGGAACAGGGAATGGGGAACGGGCACAGCGTGGAACGGGCACAGCCAGGGGCTGCGGGGAACGGGCACAGCGTGGAACGGGCACAGCCAGGGGCTGCGGGAACGGGGAACGGGCACACCCAGAGCCTGGCCCGCCCTGCCCCGGGGCTGGAGGGGCCCGTCCTTCCCCTTCGCCCACAGCCTAACAAAGCCGTTTTCCGGGGCCTCCCTAGGCAGAGCTATTTTGAGTATTTTCCACAGCGTCTCTGAGCACTGCTGTGCTCATGACTGGTGAGTGGGAGATGCACGCACGCAGATCCCCGGGTGTGCCAGCCCAGCCTCCTCCTCCTCCTCCTCCTCCTCCCTGCAGCGCAGCCCGGGCTGAGGTCGCGGCTCAAGCAGGGCCCCCGCCGGCCCCAGGCTGTCCCGGGCCGTCCCGGGTGGCTGTCCCGGCACCCTGGGTCACACGGTGCCTGTCGGAGGCCCTGTCCCCTCCCCAGGACATGTCCCAGCAAGGGGCTGCTCCAGGGATGGAGGGTTTGCATCTCTCTGTTCCCCCAGACAGGACAGCCTGGTTGGCACAACACGAGGGTAATTTCTAGCTTGGCCAGCCCTCTGAGATGAAACTTTTCCTTCTATTCTTTTTAGTATCGTTTTAATGTAATATATATCATACAATAATAAAGCAAGCCTTCTGAACATGGAGTCAACATTCTCGTCTCTTCCCTCACCTGAAAATCCCTGTGAATGCCATCACATTCCTTGGTTCTGCATTTCAAGGTTGTTTATTTTTCCTTATCTGTTACATTCTCTCTCTGGCCTGCTGAGATCTGTCCAGCAGGTTGGGTTGTGGCACAGTCCCTGCCCTTGGGGTGGTGTTGGCGTTTTATACTAAGAGCTGCACGTACTTTATTTAGAATAATTTTCCAATACCCATCACCTGTGTTAGACACTCTATCTCTACTCTAAACCAATCCAGAAGTGCCACAATCACAGCAGAAGACGGGAGACAAGAAGAAGGAGAAGAAGGACAGGACATGCCCAGATTCCTCCGTCTTGCCTCTTGAACCCCCATTCTAAATCCCCAAAATTCTACTTTTTCACCCTGTGACAAATTCGCTATCACTCTACTCAAACCCTTGTGGCTTGTAACTCCTCTCACAAAGTTGGGAATTGTTTCCATGGGTTAAAACCAAAGGCTTGCCCAGGCTGCAGACGCCTCCTCCATGGGGCAGGAGCTGCTGCTCCTCCCTGCAGGGCTGTGGCTCGGGGCTGGGCTCGGCAGCAGCCGTGGCTTCGTGTCTGGGCTCCGTGGCTGGGGGGGCTTCTGCACCCCAAACCCTCCTGTGGCTCTGAGACAGCCCCCAGGGAGGGAGCTCAGCGCTTTCTGTCTGTCCTGCCCCCCGTGTGTTTGTCCTGCCCCCCGTATCACAGTGTTACCTCCTGCTAAAAGGCTCACACTGCGCTGCAGCCCCAGAAAAGAGAGGGGAAACAGCGAACAAACAGCTCCTGAGAGTCACGAGTTTGCAGCACTCTCCGTGTCTGCCATGGCTGCTGTCATTAGGGGGAAATGGCAGCGACAACAAACCCGTTAATGCAGCTGTTAATGGGAAACAGCACCGTGCGGAGAATGGCGTTTGTAATGGCGAGAATAGTTATTAAAATAACTTTTTTTTTTTTTTTTTTTTTTTTTTTTAATGCTTGACTTCAGTACAGAGTATGGAGGAGTTATGTTTTAAAAAGTTAATTATTTCCAGGAGCCGGGAGGGACCGGGAGGGACCGGGAGGGACCGGGAGGGACCGGGAGGAGCCGGGAGGGACCGGGAGGGACCGGGAGGAGGAACTGGGAGGGTTCGGGAGGAGCCGGGAGGGGCCGGGAGGAGTCGGGACGGGTTAGGAAGGTTCGGGAGGGGTTGGGAAGGTTCGGGGGGAAGAACCGGGAGGGTTCGGGAAGAGGAACGCGGAGGGTTCGGGAGAAGCCGGCCCGGTCCCGCTCCTGCTCCCGGCGGGGCTGAAAGCGGCCGGCGGCCGTGGGGACAGACAGACAGACAGACAGACAGCCAGACAGACAGCCAGACAGGGTTTGTGCGCGGGCTGAGCGCAGCTGGAGCCGGGCAGGTGTGAGCAGCGAGCAGCTCCTGCGGCAGGGCAGCACGGGCTGCGGGTGCCGGGACAGGGATTCGTGCAGGGATGGGTGGGACAATGGGAATTGGGAATTCCTGGCTGGGCTGGCATTCCCAGAGCAGCTGGGGCTGCCCCTGGATCCCTGGCAGTGCCCAAGGCCAGGCTGGGGCAGCCTGGGACAGTGGGAGGTGTCCCTGGGATGGGATGGGATGGGATAATGGGATGGGATGGGATGGGATGGGATGGGATGGGATGGGATGGGATGGGATGGGATGGGATGGGATAAGATGATGGGATGGGATAATGGGATGGGCTCTAAGGTCCCTTCCAGCCCAGCCCATTTTTGGGATTCCCCGATCCTACAGCCACGAGGGTCTCCAAGCTTCAGCTCCTCTTTCCTTCTCTCAGTGCTTCTTTGCTTCCAGCCAAGCTCAGCTGGAATTCAGCACAAGTGTAGGATGGGCACACACACAGTGGTGCAAAAATGTACACTCACCCTTCGCCGACCATGGAATAATCATGGAGAAACAGGCAATTAATCATGCATAGTAAATAACTTAGTCTTTTTTGCAACACGTGAAGCACAGTGAGTAAAAAACCACTGATTTGAGAAGAGTAGTATTAAATAAAACTGTGCAAAATGAAGCTCAGCCTGCACACTGAATGGAGGAAAAACTGGATTTTATTCAATTCTAATTAAATGGGACCTGGTTCTTCAATATGGAAAAACTAGATTAAAACTGAGGCAAAAATTGAATCCCATTAATATTACCAGTAAATAAAAATACATTATTTTTTGGTTGAGGGAGCTTTAATAATAAGAGGCATCATAAAGAGAGAAATCAAAACCGGATTGTACATTCACCAGATTGTTCAATACGAAAGCCAACAAAATTAGCCCATATTGATGTGACAAGCAAGAAGAAATATATTAGTTTCCAGCTCACAACATTCCCCTACAAGGTATCATTGGAAAACCGAGTCAATTTTGCTATCAGTCAGCTCCCGATGAAATGAGGGCAATCCCACAGGCCTGGCCCCTCCAGGAGAGGAAAATGGATTTATTGCAGCCCCTGCCCTGCTCAGGGGCTGCCAGGCTCGGGGTGGCCCCACAGCCACTGCCACATCTGGGGCAGGAGAGCCCAGGAAAGGCCTTTCCTTAACGTCTGCAGTGAGATTGGGGTGCTCATGTTTGAAATGATGCTGTGGGTCAGCCTGGATAATGAGGGCTGTCTGCTGCTTGTCATGGAAGGCGACGTGTTCCAGGGATATAAATATGCATTGCCAAGGCTGCTCCAGGAAAAGAAAAACAAAAAAAATGGGTCCAGGATGGAGTTCCTAATATCCATACCTTAAAAACATGATGCTAAGCAAACAAACCGAAACCCAAATATTTTTTACCTGAAGTGTTTTTGCTGGCTGGGGACAGAGCGAGGGCTGCAAATGGAGAATGAGGTTCAGGGAATAAGTCAACATGAAGGAAATATGGTAACAATATTAACAACAATATGAACTACATTAGTAACAATAACAGTAATAATAGTAGTAGTAATGATGATAATAATAATAATAATAATAATAATAGTAATACAGTGTACTTTTTAAGGGCTAGGGTGAAATATTTTAATCAGGCATTCTCTAAGCAAATGGAAAGTGCCCTGTTGAGTGATCTGGCTAACGAGGCTCCACGCAGGTTTGCAGAGCAGCTCCTGCCTTGCTCTCCCAGGAAGGGCAGAGAATGAAGGGCCCGTGAGGAGGCAGGAGCACCCCGCTGCCTGGACAGCTTCCTTGCCAGTGTAGCCTGGTAATTGTGCTGGAGCCTGGCCTCCTCCTTTTGCCTCCAATCCTGAAATGTTAATTTTCAGCTCTGATTAAGCTGCAGACCAGTCGAGGCTCCTTTTATTAAGTCAGGCAGACTCCTACCTGCTTCCCGAGGGCTAAATTTGGCTGGCGAAGCCATTGTAATATTGTGTAATTAATTTGCCAGTCAAATAATTTCTGCAGGGCTCTAATTTACTTATCTGTCTGCAACACTAATGAATCTCCCAGCTCAGTACTTTAATCATGTTTTCTGCCTTTTTATCTCCTTTTTTAACTCCAACTTTCCTAATTGTTTACTATGGGCTCATCTGTCACCTGTATTTTGGGGCTGCGTTTGTTCTCACAACAAAAGGCAGCCAAGCATGTGGACTCTGTAGTTCTCCTCCATGGCTGGGAGCTGCTGAAAGCCTTCCTTGCTTTATTCTTCAATTCCAACGAGCAAGAGAGCTGAGTCAGTAAAAATCAAGATGCGAAAATCCAGGAGAAAAAGCCATTTGTATTTGGAGGAGTCAAGGTGGTAACTTCATTCCAGCTCGTGTAACCTGTGTGCAGAACTTCCTAAAGGTCATTCCAAGCACTCTATTCCTTGATGAGTGCCAGTGGGAAATATGTTTCAAAAACTGGGGATATGACACCTGAGGACACCTCTGGTGGCCATGGTGGTGGTGGGTCGGTGCTTGGATTCGATTATCTGAAAGCTCTTTTCCAACCTTAACGATTCTTTGATTCTTTGAAATGTAAATTGGCAGGTTTTTTACTTGTTTAACTTTGCAAATCGCAAGTCTGTACTAATTTTTTGTTTTTCTAACGAGTTCATTACACAAAACACTGCAGTAAGTGGCACATTCCTGTGCTGTTAAGTACTTCAGTGTCCTTCCAACACACTAACTCTGATGTTTGTCACTTTGCAGTTTTCCTGGTCTCTAACGGGAATGTTTTGTGAAGGAGAACAGGGATGCTCAATAAAAGATAAATAATCATACAGAATCACAGAATCCCTGAGGTTGGAAAAGCCCTCTGGGACCATCAAATCCCAGCTGTGCCCATCCCCACCTTGTCCCCAGCCCCGAGTGCCACCTCCAGCTGACACCTCCAGGGATGGGCACTGCAAACCTCCCTGGGCAGCTCCAATCCCTGAGCCCCCTTTCCATGGGGAAATTCCTGCTGGGCCCACCCTGAGCTGCCCTGGGCCAGCCTGAGGCCGTTCCCTCTGCTCCTGTCCCTGTTCCCTGGGATGATCCCAAATCCCCCCGGCTGTGCCCTCCTGGCAGGAGCTGTGCAGAGCCACAAGGGCCCCCTGAGCCTCCTGTGCTCCCGGCTGAGAGGCTGGAATTGAGGATGGAATTCTGCACCCCCTCATTTGGATCCCTCAAACAAATGGATGATACGGCCATGTGATGAAAGAAAAATAATTTAATGTATTTAAGTGTAAATGGATGGTGCCAGGTGGGCTCGGGTGTTACAGGAGGTGTCAGACACACCTGGGAGCAAAGGCCTGCAGCTCTGGCATTGCTCCAGGGCTGGATCCATCACAGCAATCCTCTTCACCCGTTTGTGTCACACCGCTGGGCTTTGTGGCTGCATTCTCCTGAACGGGAGCGCTGGTTTCCAGAAGGAACTTCGTGTGTAAACATTCAATCCTGGGAACAAGTGCCGCGGTAGGAAGCTGTGCTGGAAGGAAGCACGGACGTGTCCATCTGTCTGCTCAGAGCCCTGCTGTGATCCCTGTTCCCATGCAGCCCGGGGATTTGGAGCAGAGCTCCTGTAGGCTCCGCCAGCCTGCGGAAGAGTTGCTTGGAAAACAGTGAGTTTATGCTTGGAAACTCGAGTTTGTGCGTGTATCTGACGAGAATTGACGAAAAATCAGAAACTTGAGTAGATCAAAGAAAAGCCCATCCCCAGGGCCTCCCCGAAAGGCTGAGGTTCCCTCCCGAGGTACCAGGAATGAGTTAATCCCACCAAGGAATGCGGAGGGGCTGCCAGATAACAGAGTGACATTGTTTTTCCCTGATGTCAGCGCAGAAACCCAAACACAAAGAGGTGAATGTAGTCCTTGGAGGCAGCTGAATGTGGAGCTTGTGCCGGCATCCAGCCGCATTGAAACAAGATGACAAAGTGTTTCCTGGAAGCAGGGGCTGGCTCCGGCCAGCTGGGCCGGCCCGTGCTGGGGAGGGTCAGGGATGTGCCCTGGTGGGGAGGGTCGGGGATGTGCTGTGGTATAGAGGCTCAGGATGTGCCCTCAGGTGTGTTCCACCGTGGGGAAGGTCAGGGATGTGCCCTCAGGGATGTGCCCTGGTGGGGAGGGTCGGGGATGTGCCCTGGTGGGGAGGGTCGGGGATGTGCTGTGGTGGAAGGATCAGGATGTGCCCTCAGGTGTGTTCCACCGTGGGGAAGGTCAGGGATGTGCCCTGGTGGGGAGGGTCAGGGATGTGCAATGGTGGGAAGGGTCAGGGTCAGGGTCAGGGATGTGCCCTGATGGGAAGGGTCAGGTTCAAGATGTGCTGTGGTGGAAGGATCAGGGATGTGCCCTCAGGGATGTGCTGTGGTGGAAGGATCAGGGATGTGCCCTGGTGATCAGGGATGGGCCATGGTGGGAAGGGTCAGGGATGTGCAATGGTGGGGAGGGTTGGGGTCAGGGATGTGCCCTGGGGGGAAGGATCAGGGTCATGGATGTGCTGTGGTGGAAGGATCAGGGATGTGCCCTGGTCAGGAGGCTCAGGGATGTGCAATGGTGGGAAGGGTCGGGATCAGGGATGTGCCCTGGTGGGAAGGGTCACGGATGTGCCCTGGTGGAAGGATCAGGGATATGCCCTCAGGGATGTGCCCTGGTGGGAAGGATCAGGGATGTGCCCTCGGGGATGTGCCCTGGTGGGGAGGCTCAGGGATGTACAATGGTGGGAAGGGTCGGGACCAGGGATGTGCCCTGGTGGGAAGGGTCATGGATGTGCTGTGGTGGGAAGGATCAGGGTCACGGATGTGCCATGGTGGAAGGATCAGGGATGTGCCCTCAGCGATGTGCCCTGGTGGGAAGGGTCAGGGATGTGCTGTGGTGGAAGGGTCAGGGATGTGCCCTCAGGGATGTGCCCTGGTGGGAAGGGTCAGGGATGTGCTGTGGTGGAAGGATCAGGGTCAAGGATGTGCTGTGGTGGAAGGATCAGGGTCAGGGATGTGCTGTGGTGGAAGGATCAGGGATGTGCTGTGGTGGGAAGGGTCAGGGATGTGCCCTCAGGGATGTGCTGTGGTGCGAAGGATCAGGGTCAGGGATGTGCTGTGGTGGAAGGCTCAGGGATGTGCTGTGGTGGGAAGGATCAGGGTCAGGGATGTGCTGTGGTGGGAAGGGTCAGGGATGTGCCCTCAGGGATGTGCCCTGGTGGGAAGGGTCAGGTGTGTCCCATGGTGGGAAGGGTCAGGTGTGTGAGTGTGCCCAGAGCAGGACAGGGCCCCATCCTGCTTCCTGCTCTTTATGAGCACCCAGCTCTGCTAGGGCTGGGGCTTCACCCCGTAATTCACATCCATCCATGGGCATTTCATCTTCCTTCTCCGTCACTTGAAGGCAGCTTATTTTCTCCCGTAGCATCCTAGTGCTGTGTCCTGCCTGAATAATTCCCCTTTTCTGTGTTTGGTGGGTGATGAGGTCTAGAGGATATTTAGACCAGGCTGGAAGAGAAGCCTTGTTTCACTTCAATATAGGCAGCACTCGTATTGCTGCCACAGGCACAGGAATTAAACACTTGCTGATAGGCTTTGGATGTGGAGCTGCTCTTCTCAGCAGCAGAATGTGCTCTGCCTCCATCCACTGCCCAGAGGGGAAGTTTCACAACTGGGTGACGGTCCATCACAGCTGACAAATCCGCAGCACCAGAGTAATATCTGTATTATTCATTTTTGGCTATTCTGAACTCTACAGGAAAGTCAACAAAAGGAGAAAAAATGGAAGAGAAAGATTTAAATTGCTTTGCTTTTTTATTGCAATGTTGGTGTTAGCACCCTTGGCTCAGCCTGGTCAGGGGCCACGGCCACTCTGCACCTTAGGTTACACACAAACCAGAGTTTGGGTTTTGGCTGGGAAAACCAGATCCAGTAACTCCCAGAAAGCAGCTTCTTAAAATCTGGCTGGAATAAAGTCTAGCCATAAGTGCTGTTTTCTGACAGGATGGAAACACCTGAGTGGCCAAGGTTATGGATGTCAAAATGGGAATGGCTGGGTGCACAAGGGCCCTGAAGCATTGGTATTGCTGCTTGTGGGAGAAAAAATTAAATTATTTTATTTAATCAATTAAATATAGTATCCAGTATTTCTCCCTGCGAGGGTGGTGAGGCCCTGGCACAGAGCAGCTGGGGCTGCCCTGCATCCCGGGCAGTGCCCAGGCCAGGCCGGACCCTGGGCTGGGAGCACCTGGGACAAGGGTGGATGGGATGGCATTTAGGGTTTCAAAGCCCCCAGGCTGTGAGCTGTGGGGTGCCTGGGCTGCACGGAGGGCACCCAGCGCTGCCATGGAAATGGAGTTTGGGTTCTGACACCGGCGGCACCGCGCAGCTCCGGTAAAGGCGATGGACGGCGCTGGTTCTGCTGGGTCTCCGCAGGGGAAAAACGTGTTCGGCCTCCTCTCCGTCAGCACCAGAGCTCCGGACCCGCCGGGTCCTGTCCCCGCCGGGAGCCCCAGCGGATCAGCACCGCGGGCTGCCCCAGGCCCGGGGCTCTGCCCGCGGCCCCCCGCACACGGACGGGCCGCTGCCGCCCCCGGGGCTCCGTGTCCCGCTGCCGGGGCTCCACGGCCGTGTCCCGCTCGGTGGCCTGTCCCGGGGCTCCGCGGCCGTGTCCCGCTCGGTGGCCTGTCCCGGGGCTCCACGGCCGTGTCCCGCTCGGCGGCCGTGTGCCGGTGCGGACCGAGCGCGGCGCCGGCAGAGGGAGTTGTGTGGGGACGGAACGGGGCAGGACCGGCACCGGCACAGGCCGCGGCCTGCCCTCCATTTGGGGGCGCCCGGCGCGAGGCCTTCACAGCCGGGGATGTAGCTCAGTGGTAGAGCGCGCGCTTCGCATGTGTGAGGTCCCGGGTTCAATCCCCGGCATCTCCAGGCGCTACTTTTTTTTTTCTTTCTTTCTTTCTTTTTTTTTTTGTCGTCTCCCCGCGCGGCCGCTGGTTCCGCCGGGCCAAGGCAGCCCCGCGTCTCCGGCACGGCCCACCACGGCACGGTCCGGCCCGGTCCCGCTTCCTCCCGCCCCGGAGCCCTGCGGGGAAAATGAAAGCGCGGCGGTAAGAAACCACGGCGGCTCCTGCGCCAGCAAAAAGCAAGCTGCATTGGCCGGGAATCGAACCCGGGCCTCCCGCGTGGCAGGCGAGAATTCTACCACTGAACCACCAATGCGCGCTCGGACAGCCCTCCCCGCCCCTGGCTGAGCTAGGTCACCAACGGCGCTGGTGGCATCGGTGGTGTCGCACCCATCTCTTTCCTTCTGTTTCTCAGCCCCGCGCAGCTCTTCTCAGCCATCATTTCCAGGGCAAAAACAGTTTTTAAAAAGTCAGCACTAGCCGTTATACATTGTTCCTCTAAAGGATTAAAAAAACCCGGGGAAACTGTATAAAGCACCCGCCATACACACCACAGAGTCTGGCCTGTTGGTTTTGGTCTTGTTCATCTCTCACAGATGCAAGATGTCACTAATGATTATTTCTGTGATAATCTTAGAAGCATTTTTTTTCCTCAGTATATTCTTTGAAAACTTATTTTGTTTCTAAGCGTTCTGTTTGTAGCAGGGATAAACTAATAAGCAAGGAGTGATTTAATGGAAGAACTTCAGGAGATTACAGGTGAAGGTTTCCAAGATTCTTTACCCCAAGCACTATGGTTGGAGTCAATCTGAAAGGTCTTCTCCAACCTAATTGGTTCTATGCTCATTCTTTACATTTAAAAGCTTTCAGATCAAGTCACAAATGTGTATTTTTGTTCCTTTTCCATCCTGGAAGGACTTTGCCAGGGGAGGCCAATGGTTAAGGGCTCAGAGGCTCAGCTGACCCGCAAAGGAGTCATCAGAGTGTGCTCACAATGGTCTCTGTGACTTGCCAGGTGATGACATTTCAGCACACTGTGCCTGTGTGTGGCGATGTCAGCAGAGAGTCCTAGATCGTGCTGTGACATGGCCATGCTGTGTCCCAAAATAAACGATCAATTTGCCTTGGACACGCTCCCACAAACGGCCACACGTGAGCCAGAGTCCAAGGAAAGGCTGCAACCAGTGCTTCACGTCAAGGGAACATGGAGATTTATGTACAAAAGTGCTGGAGAACACGGCCTGGGCGGGAGGAACAGCTACAGCCACCCACCTGGGCACAGGCTGGAAGCAAGCAGGTGTTTTCTGGTTCACCCTTCTGGCACGGCAGCTCATGTTCCACTGTCCTGTGTTGGATGTGCATGGACACCACACGGTAACAACCCAGCACAGCTCCCTTTCCTTCTCAGCTTCCACTGCCAGAAGGCAACAGAATAAAAACTGTAAGTAATAATTATCATTTAGGCTGTGGCTTACGGTTGGATTAGTCAGCCAAGCAAAACTGTTTTCTCAGACAAGCCCAGGACCAAAACTCCTCAAGCACTCAGGCAAAAGATATTCATATTTAGCAGCCCTAATTCCCCGTTTTACTGTGTCTGTAAACTGAAAAACTGTTTTTTCTCAGATGAGCCCAGGACCAAAACCCTCCAAGCACTCAGGCAAAAGATATTCACATTTAGAAGCCCTAATTCCCCATTTTACTGTGTCTGGGAGTCAGCCACACAGAGGCTTCCCCTACTTCTGTTCTCCACCTCCTGTCATTGCTGCTGAGCTGGGGCTCTGCCAGGCAGGCACACCTGGCAACACCTGTGCCCAGCCAGCTGGGACCAGCAGCGTGCCCTCGGAGAGGGGCAGGAGCCAAAGAGCCGTGGGCTGGCTGAGGCTGGACATCCCTGGGTCCAAGGGGTCACTGGCGCTGGCAGGGCACCTCTGATCCCTGTCCCCAGGTGCCCCTGTGCTCTGTGGGGCAGGCAGAGCAGAACGTGCTGTCTGTGCCACAGTTTGGAGAATTATTGCACAGAGGGTCCCACGGTGACAGACTTTGTGCTACCCTCCCAGGGCAGAAGTGGGACCTGTCCTTGCACTCATGGTTAACAGCTCACAGAACAGTTTCTCATGTTCTGCAAACACTCAGAACATCTGGGAACGTTGGCTGACGTCCTGCAGGGAATTCTGTCACCAGGAGGAGTTTGGGACTCCCAGGCCTCCCTGGGGCCCAGTGTCAGCCCAGAACATTCTCTGGGAATCTGTTCCCAAGCTGTGTGAGCCAGGCTCACACCTGGCTTCCCTGAGAACTGACTGGGAGTAGGAGGGTGCTGAACGGGGCAGAAATCCAGACCTGCAAGATGAGAAATGGTGCTCCAGAGCCTCAGAACTGCTGAAAATCCCACAGGGTCAGTTCAGCCGAGTAGGAATCAGCACCCTACTCCAACAGAACAAGGACTTGTAAGGGGTTCCTTGCCTCAGCTGTCACAATGGCTGGGAGGGTGTTCCCTGCCACGCTGCAGTGCAGAGGGATCTGTTCCGTGTGCCCCCATGGACATGGCACTGGGACAGCCAGTCCAGAGCGGGTGACAGAGCTGGTGAGGGGACTGGAGCTCCCTTGTGAGCTTGAGAAAGCTGGGCCAGTTCAGCCTGGAGGGGAGCAGGCTCTGGGGACACCTCAGAGTCCCTTCCAGCGTCTGAAGGGGTGTGCAGCAGCGCCAGAGAGGGACCCTTCACCAGGAGCTGCAGGGAGAGGGCAACGGGGAACGGCTTCACACTGACAGAGGGGAAATCTAGGCTGGATATGTGGAATAAATCCTTCCCTGGCTCAGGTTCTCAGAGCAGCTGTGGCTGCCCCTGGACCCCTGGCAGTGCCCAAGGCCAGGCTGGACACTGGAGCAGCCTGGGACAGTGGGAGGTGTCCCTGCTTCTGTCTGAGGCCTGGCAGGGCAGAGCCCGGGTGTTTCTGCTGACTCTGCTGTGCCCCTCCGAAGGATGCTGCAGCTCAGGGCACCTCTCTCCCCAAGTTCAGCTGGTGCACTGTGACAGGAACAAGGAAGGGTTGATAGGCAGTGGTAAATCCGCTCAAATCAAGCCTAAAAGTGCAGGTGTGGCTTACCTGGGGTGTGGCAGTGGGTATCATTGCTTCCCTCCTGCCTGCTGCCTTGGACACGTGCTCCCCTGTCTCGTGGAGGGACTGTGCAGTCACCCCTTATAAAATGGGCGTTGCACTGATCTTTGTCCTGGCACAGGAAAATGGGGAAGTGTGACAGCACAGCTGTGCCTGTACCACTGGCTCTGGTCCACCTCCTCACGTGGAACTGTATTAAACCATGGACATCCTGAAGGAGCAGCTGAGGGAGCCGGGCAGGGGCTCGGCCTGGAGCACAGGAGGATCCCCAGGGATCTTTTCCCTCTCTGGAATTCCCTGCCAGGAGGGCACAGCCGGGGGGATCGGGCTCTGCTCCAGGGAACAGGGACAGGAGCAGAGGGAACGGCCTCAGGCTGGCCCAGGGCAGCTCAGGGTGGGCCCAGCAGGAATTTCCCCATGGAAAGGGGGCTCAGGGATTGGAGCTGCCCAGGGAGGTTTGCAGTGCCCATCCCTGGAGGTGTCCCAGGAATTCTGGAGGTGGCACTCAGGGCTGGGGACAGGGTGGGCATCAGGCACAGCTGGGACTCTGTGGCCTTGGAGGCTTTTTCCAACCTCAGGGATTTCGTGATTCTGCAAATGGACATCTTAGAAATAAAGCCCAATGAGTAAATCAGAGCACCATGAAAGACAGCAAAGCTCTGTGTAAGAACCAGCTGGTGTTTCACTAACTCACACACCAGGCAAGCCCAGTCAAGACTTCCAAAGCACTGAAGATAACAAGAGGCCTTGCAAAATGGCTTCTCAAAGCCTCTCCATAAAGGTTTCCCAAGCGTGTTCCTGTCTCCTCTTCCGGAGTGCAGAGAAACTGCTCCATCCCCGGCGAGTTCTCCACTGAGTGGAGCACACGCACATCAACTCGATTTTAACAGGTCACGGAATAAGCCGGGCATTTAAAAATATCCACCTACCCAAAAGGACAAATGAATCTGTACTGTGGAGCCCTCAGCAAAGATGGTTGGAACAAAACAAACAAAACAATCCTGGTAATCTTTTAGGGGAGACTTATAATGTAGAACAACTTGTCAGTGCAGGTTAAAGTTTTAAGGCCTAGCAATTTTGACAGCGTCCCTTTGAGCACAGCGAGCGCGCGGGGACGAGCAGGACAGCGAAAGGTCACTTGGTCACACATATCTGCTGCCTCTCTGAAGTTTAGCTCAAGACCCACCAGGCACGTCCCAATTAATTATTTAAATCTGCGGGGAGAAATATTTCAGCAGATGAAAAAGCATAATGTGAAATTCCGGGGAAGGTACAGGATGGCTGGCGTGGTCAAAATGGTGCTGAGGGAAAATGGGGCGAGACATCCCTGCCACAGGACAGAGAGGAGCCACTCCTGTGCAGGAAGGCTGATTGCTCCAGATACCAGCTTCTCAGGGATTTTCCAATATCCTTTCTTTTCCAATGGAATCGTTCTGGATCACAAAAGGTCACTGAAACCAAATTGACAATGATACATGTGGTTATTTAAAATAACTTTTCCCGGCACAATTATCAATGATGTTGCTGGCAACCTGTAAATTCCTTATAAATGCGTGGACACCCTGAAACTGTTCATCCCAGATCCTGCCTAAAGTGTCCCAAAGGAAAGCCATCAGGCTGGCAAAGCCAGGGAAATGGGCATTGGAAGCAAACAGGAGACTCAAATCCTGGATTTATTCATTACGGGATACCAGCTAGGAATTTTAAAAAGTCACTGTATATGTCTTTGAACAGGTTTTCTAAGCTTTTCCTAATCAATTCAATGGAGAAAATACCTGGATAAACAGCAGACATGTACAGTTACCAGGGCTGGTTTTCTTCTGTCATTGTCTGAGGGAAAAAAATAATACAGCACAAATTCTGAAGAGTCTTTTGCCTTGCTTTTGCTGAACACAGTTTCTCACTCCAGCACATGTACAGAAAATAAATTTAATAGGTTTTTCTTTTCATATTTCCTGCCACAACAAAGCTCCTTAAACGTTTAAAGAGAAAATAACTACTCTTGACTAGTCGAAGCAGTCTTGCTTTCTAAAAGGTACAGTTCTTCTTTTCTTTACCAATGAATTCATGCTGTCCATTAGACCTAGCTGGGCCATTTGCCCCAGAAAAACACGGATGCTCTACATCCCTTCCTTCCATTCCCTCCTGCGCTGCCACTGCAGGGAGAGGCCAATTAATTACGGTGTTTGTTCTGCCACCAATAACGTGACCCACGACCTTACTCTTTTAAAGCTGCAATTTTTGCATTTGTTTCTGCCGCTCAGCCCTGATGCGGGATCTCAATGGGACAGGCAGCAATCAGACATAATTACAGTGATAACACAGCATAACATGAAAAGCAGCCCCTTTCCCTGCCTCAGAGCGCTGCATTTATCGGCTGCAGGGCCGGGGGAACACCCGAGCAGCAGCAGCAGCAGCAGCAGCAGCAGCAGCAGCAGCAGCAGCAGCAGCAGCACAGGCTGCTGGCCGGTGAGCTGAGCACGGGGAAAGCCGTGGGCTGCACCTGCAGCGACACCCGACACCCCCGGCCCGAGACGGGAAAGATTTAACACCGAACCACAGCCAGGCAACTTGCGTGTCCCATCGGCAGCACCTACCCTGGATCCTGCTGGAAAAACCCCAGCCGAGGAATTCTGCATCTCTTTCTGCCCCTTTGTCTCAGCTCTCCTGCGCCTGTCACCACCCTTGCTCCCCATAAAGACATTTTCCTCAAGACAGATTAGCAGAAAACATATTTGTGAACGTATGAACAGATTTTCTTCTTATGATCCATAACTTTGGCATGCAGTCAGGAAAGGATGATGATCTTTTTCCCCATCTTCCCTTGCTAATGAAGAGAAACTGCCTCTGGGGTTGAGGACAAAAGGTGAACTCTCCCTGCACACAATTTACACCTGCTGAGCACATGATTTCGGGCATCTGAAATTCCTGTCTTGGCAGGTGTCCCGGGGACCAAGCCACACGCACGGACACTTACTCTGGAGGTAATATTTTCATCCAGGCATTAAATAAAAAACAGACTCGAGAGGGATGAATTTTGCAATACTTTCAGGCATCTCATTTTTTTACTTAACCTTGTAAAACTCTTTCACTCTTCAAACTTATGAACCCAATGTTAAACAATCAGTAACTAAGATAAAAAGACTGTCATAGTTGAACAGAAGCCTTAAGTAGGGGAGAGAGCAGCCCATCCCTGTTTATTGGTAGCTGCCCCATGAAGGTGGGGACAGCCTCTCCTGGAAAGTGAGATTGCTTGGGAAAAGTGATCCTTATGAAGTTTTCACTTTCCCTTTATGAGGAAAGTAGCACAACGCTCTCATTTTCTACCCCCTTCAAGATTTTGCAGGTCGGAAAAAGTTGATGAGACACAGCAGTGCTGGGGTGCAGAAAATGCTCACTTGGAAACCAGCCATAGATACATTTTGCACTCATAAACTGCCCTGTATCAATCAAAATTTGTCATATATGAACACTGACAGTGCAGCTACATGTGGGTAGACAACCACTTTGAGAGGCAGGAGGAAAGTGGATTCTCCCACCTCTAATATTCGTTAGAGATGGATGAAACAACATCTAGTGCCATGTTGGAACACATATATAGGGTAGGCATCCACATCCAGAACTTGTGTGTTGTGTCATGATGGAATTATTTGCCAGAAAAAGCATTTTAATCCTTTTTATTTTATTTGCATCCCAATTATTCTTCCTTTGCGCTCCAAACACCACACACCCTAAAACCATAGCCTTAGAAAACAATGAATCACTGTCTGGTCTTTTCCCTTTTATTTTCAATTCTTTCTCTTCAGTTGACAGCTTCTAACCCAGAGTATCTTCTAATCCCAGCTGCCACTCAAGATCTTAGCCCCTTTTAAGAGCACTAATGCTCCTGGGATAAACACTGCTCCCATCACCAGTGACTGAATATCACTGACTTTGCAGAACTCACGAAATCCAATCCTTGCAGTTGTTTACTGACTGGAAATGACACCCAGACAGCTGAAGACCACGATCAGCCGCGCGGGCGGTGGAGCCGGGCCCCACGCGTGGGCCGCAGGCCTCCGGTCCCGCCTCCGGTCCCGCCACGGGCGCGGCCCCGGGGAGGGGCCGCCATGGGCGGCGACCCCCATCACGCAAGGCCGGGGATGAGGAGGCCGCAGCGGGCCCCTCCCCGCGGGCCCAGGCCGCAGCGGCGGCGCTCCCGCGGCCTTGGCGGGGCAGCCGCGGCCCCGGGCGGGGAGCAGGGCGGGGAGGCGCCGGCGGTGTTCGAGGCGGAGCTCGGGGGAGCCCGGCTGGCTGCTGCAGGCGGAGGGCGGGCAAGGAGAGAGCCGCCCTCGCTGATCTCCTCCCGCGGCCGGCGAGCAGCCCGCAGAGGGACGCGGGCTCCCGGCGCTCCGCAGTAAGTGCCTCTCGGGGTCTGCCTCAGCGGGGTCCGAGCCGCGGCGGGAGGGATGAGGGAGCGGGGCCCGCCCGGACGCGCGGCTGGAGCGCCTTGAACAGCGCAGCGCTTTTATTATAAACGCGTATGGAACGCACCCTGCCTGCCTCTCCTCCACATCCTGCCCTGCTGCCCAGAGCAGCTGCCCTGCATCCCTGGCAGTGCCCCAGGCCCGGCTGGACACTGGGGCTGGGAGCTCCTGGGACAGGGGAAGGTGTCCCTGCCCTGGCAGGGTGGGACCGGAGCATCTTTAAGGTCTCTCCCCACCCGAACCATTCTGGGATTTTATCATTCCCTGTGGAAGGCTCAAGAACAGCACGGGTAGATGGGATATTGGGAAGAAATCCTTCCTGTGAGGGTGGGCAGGCCCTGGCACAGGGTGCCCAGAGCAGTTGTGGCTGCCCTGCATCCCTGGCAGTGCCCAAGGCCAGGCTGGACACCGGGGCTGGGAGCTCCTGGGACAGGGGAAGGTGTCCCTGTCCTGGCAGGGTGGGATGAAATGGGATTTAGAGGTCCCTTCCAACCTAAACCATTCAATTACTGTCTGATCTTACACAGCAGCTTTCACTACCAAGTGCTTTCAGCCTCCTCCCCCTGTTTTATTTAAGCTTATGGATGGGGGAAAAAAAATACCAAATAAAAGGAGAGTGTGGCAGTTTTACAGAATTGGTGCAGAGCCCCCTGGCAGCTGTCCTGTGTGTGGGTCATCCCTAAGAATGTCCCACAACAAGAGGTCCAGCCTCAGTGTCTCCCTGTCCAGGACAGCTGCTGTGTGCCTGTAGGTATCTATATATAATAAATAAGGAGATTGCAGAGCTCATTAACTATATTTTTCTTCTTGGATGGAGCTGGTAGAAATAATATCTCCCATTATAAAAAAAAACCCAGAATTATTGGTAAGAAATAGCAGAGCTGTAATTACACTGAACTTTGTAAAATGAAAGTAAGTTATTACTTCTGCTGAACGTACTCACGGGACCATTCCTTGGTGTCCTAAACTTCTATGAGTTCTTACCTCTGTTAAGCAGTCAGTGAATGTTTGTAAGCCTGATTCTACAGGAGAAGATGTAAATGTGTGTGTGGAGAGCGTGGGCTCCAAAGCAGCCAGATTTACTCCCTCCTTGCCTTCCTCTGGTGAACAGGTAGTACAGGTGTGCTGAGAGCAGCTCCTTTCACCTGCTGGGAAGCAGGGGCTCTCCTCCTCTCCAATGAATTTGCATTTTCTTCTCTTCCCTGCTCCTATCCAGCCATTGCTTTTCCTGGCTTATCCTTGGTTACAGTTCCTCAGGAATTGTCAGTGATGAGCAGTGATGGATTGGCCTGTAAAGACTTGGTCTGATAGTTCAGGATCTTTCTGTGTTAATATGTAAAGCAAAGTCCAGTATTGCCCCTTCAATAGCAATAACCAGAATATTATTAATTTTAACATTAGGCATTAGGAGTTTACTTAGTCTGAAGCTGGATGGAAGTTTTGAGTAGGCACGAGTGTGCATAAAAAATGATTCACACCCCTTGTATCTAATTGGTAGCATTACTGTGGTTGTGTGTATGTATGGATTTACACTTTGTTTTGCTTAATTATGTGTGTGCGCAGGAGCACAGTAATAATAACAATATTGTGAGCTAGACCTTGCTGCATAATGTAGTATTTTCTCTAGAGATCCATTTCTACCTGCTGGCTGTCCCTGACAGGAATTTAGGAAGCTGGCAGGATGTGGTCAGTGCAGAGGCCATTCATGCAGAGCAGTTTTCCAAAGGACAGCTCCTGCAGGTTCCTTGCTGCTGCCTGCTTTGTCTCCACACAAGTCTCTGCAAGCTTTAGCAAACATTTGAAAGAAATGTGGGTTTTCTGCTGTCAGTCTGCAGCTGTGACTTTCGCCTTCCACTCGTAGCTGATGGTTTCAAAACAGGGCTTGGCATTTGCAAGTAGCTCAGTTAGGCAACATCTTCCTTGTGCTGGTGCTTGTTTGTGTGCTGGCAAATGGGACCCGGGGAGTTATTTTGCCTTTTTATGGGCTGGGTACCCTCAGTCTCAGGCAGAGCTCTGCCAGGCTGGCTGTACAGATTAACTAAGCCACTGCATGTTCTTGGCCTCGTGGCTGGAGTTGGCAGCTGGGTGTTTGCAGGGATTAGCTGTGCCAAGGTGGGTGTGCTCCTGGGAGCACAGGGTGTGAGCGCCAGGGTGCTGACCCCTGTCCCTGCCACCCTCCTGGGACCTGCTGGGCGAGGGACACCACGGCTGAGGTGGGAAACGGGAATAGGCTGGGCTCTGCTCCAGGGAACAGGGACAGGAGCAGAGGGAACGGCCTCAGGCTGGCCCAGGGCAGCTCAGGGTGGGCCCAGCAGGAATTTCCCCATGGAAAGGGGGCTCAGGGATTGGAGCTGCCCAGGGAGGTTTGCAGTGCCCATCCCTGGAGGTGGCACTCGGGGCTGGGGACAAGGTGGGGATGGGCACAGCTGGGACTCCATGGGCTGGGAGGGCTTTCCCAAGCTCAGTATTTCTGGGGATTCTGTGAAATAAAAATTAAAGGGTGCAAAAAGAAAGCTGAAGCAAGTGGGACAGAAGTAGATCACCCTTTAAGGAAGGAAGGATTCCTGCACTTCCACTGCTCCGTGGGTGCTTGTGGATCACTGGAGCCACTTGGGGTAAGCCCTGCAGAGCACAGGGACCACAGAGCTGTTTGCAGCTGTTGAGCTCTAGGGCTCCACTAATTAGCTCTAATGTAGATGCAGCCTATTTCTTCCAAAAAGCTTCACTTTAGGAAATAGCTTTTGTTACGTAAGGAACAGTTTGTAATCAGAGCTCTTCCACAACATCACAGTATTGATTTTGGAATCATTCCATGTCCCTAAAAGGCTCTCTCTGGGCCGGGTTCCCGAGCCAGCGCGTAGCTCTGTCTCCAGGGGTTTCCAGGTGAGCTCACCCCGACTCGCAGCCAGGTCCTGTGGATGGAGTCCAAAGTCTTGGACTGGGTTGTATTTTATTTGCTTTGCAAAGCTTCTCGAACGAAGCGTGTGTTCTGATTTCAGAGTGATTCTGAACGCAGGCCCCTCCTCCAGGATTAGATTTGCATGTGCTATCAGGTCTCAATCTGTATCCCAGGATGTAAAACTAGGCTACTTCCTTGCCACACCTAAGTATTCACCTAGTTAGTAGCTATTTTTTGAGCAGGTTCCTGATTGTGTGTGCAGGTATATGTCCAGTCTTGTAAAAAGCAAACCACCTTATTTTCTAACCCCTGCTCCTTGGCTAGGGGGCAGAAGGAAGAGCATGGATAAAGTGCCAGCATTGGGAGCAAGTTGAACTGGAAGACTGTCTATTCCAATATCTGCATTAAAAATGAGGGGAATGAAGAATGTATATTTAAAAAAGGGAAACGGCTATAAATTAACTGTATCTGACAAGAGCGTTTCTTTCTAGTGGCAGTAATTGGCTCACAGTCATTGCATTGTGTGTGTGGTTGATGGCTGACATTAACCCCCACCAACAGTGGAAGCAAGAGTGACTACCTGAGAAGTTTAAGTTAAAACAACCTTGGCACAAGAACACAGAAGTATGGAAATCACCCTTTACACATTAGTCAGTGATCAGGCTGGAGACCAGGCTTCCCACTCCTTCCCATGGGACAGGAGGGAATTGAAATACTTTCATCTAGAGCTCGATAAATATATTGTGATGTGTGTATGCTGGGAAAGCTCAAAATACCTGTTGACATTAGAGTTTCTTTGTATTCCTGTTAGTCCTTAGATACAGTTCTTGGGATTACAGCCATCCCTGTCTGCAGTGTTGCCTCATTCCCAGAGACATGCTACTGTCTGTGGTAAGACTATTGCTATTGAAATTCCAAGAGGGATTTGCACAGAGGACTTTTCCCCTCATCATCTGTAAGTGGGAGGGTAATGAAGCAGCAGAAAAAGAAGTGGTTAGGCTAAAATCGAAACACTAAGAGAGGAAAGAGGAGCTAAAAAAGTTTGTTCCTTGTGGGACAGAGTTCACAGCAGTGGTTCTGTCATCTAAAGGAAGGTGGGAATTATCTTGGTGTCTGAATACAGAAGGCAGATGAAGCAGTTGGCAGCAGTAGGACCAAGAGGAGGAATGAGGATAGGATACCTATTTTCTGCTTTATTTCTCCTTTATTTTTGTGCCTGACAAGTGCTACAGCCACTTTTGGGCATGGGAGCCGAGCTGGTTGCCTGTGCTGGAGCGTGGGAAGGACTTTCCCCATATGGTGAAGTGCTGCTTGGCTTCACTGACGGCACAGGGTGGCCGGGGGGATTGGGGATTTAAATCCTGCATGCAGGATGTTCCGTGGCTGTGGGGTGACCCTGTGAGCTGGATGGGTATAACAGGCTGTGCTCCTGTGCTTGGCTGGAGAGGTGGTGTTGGATAATGACTTTAACTGCAATGCCTACCTTGTGTTTGAGAGCCCAGAGTGACCGGGGAGGCTCCGGGGCAGGCTCTGGAGGGCAGGGTGGCTGTGGCCATGCTGTGTCAGCCCTGGTGGGACCCTCTGCAGCCCTTCCTTGGCAGGTGTTGGGTTGTGCCTTACCAGAGATCTGCCTTGCAGGGGAAGCACCTCCAGCTCGGGTTCTGTTAAGCTTTAATCAGTTCCTTTCCAGATACTTCAGTTGCTCTGGCCTGGCATCCCGTGTAACATTAACCACTCCCGGCTTCTCAAAGCTTGCTGGATGACCTGCTTAAGAGGGCTCTTTTCTGGTTACATCCCCTTTTCTGGTTAGTTGGCCGCTTCCTGCATTGACACACCCTGAAACTGCGGGTAACAGAGCGGTACAGCTTTAAAGGCTGAAAGTACCCTGGTCAGAACTGAACTTGCTGGCCTTTCTGCTAGGCCAGCGTGGCCACCTTGAGTAGACCTGCGAGAGGGATGAGAGCTGGGCTGGAGGCAGCTGAGGGTAGGACTGCGGCTCTTTGGAAAGGCAGGGCTCAGCTCAGCCTGGAGGGACATCAGTCTGCGCCTCTCATCGTCCCAAACTCACCTGAGGAGCTTTGGGAAGGAAGGATTAGACAATGCCCCTGCGCCAATGGCAGGTTATGCAAACCGTAGTGGAGATGATTATAAGTTTTCTATTTTTAAGCCTTGCACGGAGTGACTCACTTTATTAGACGTGCTCGTTTGCAATGGAATGCGAAGCGCCCGGATTCCATGGTAATGGCCTCGGAAGGCACACGGGTATCCAACATAACAGATTGGGTTTCTCCTCCCAGTTTGCCGGGCTGTGTGTCTCAGAGCCTGTCTGATGGCAGCGCAGCTCTGCAGCCTCCATCCATCTGTCCCTCTGCTCCTGCTGCCGCACCCATCCTGCTTCGTCCTCCTGGCCCTGGGGCTGAGCTCCCCGCCGTTCCCCTTCCCTCGCTCCTTTGGTTCTTTCCCCAGCTTTGGCCATGGGCTGCTCACATCCAGCCCTGTACCCGAGCAGAGAGGCGCTGCCGGTTGTGCTGTTTCCCTTTCAGCTACCTGCTGCCTCGGGTGGGAGTGGGTTGCACAAGTCCCAGGAACATCCAGACAATAGTCTGGCAGCTGGCTGGGCCGGGCATTACGGGAAGTGAGGAGGGCAAGTCACTCCCAGGAGCTGTGCCAGCCTGCTGAGGGCTCTGGGTGGCAGAGGTTTGCCATGTGGGACACCCTGTGCAGAGGCATCTGCTGAGGATGGCTCTTGAAATCCCTTCTTTAAAAACCAGGCTGTAAGTGGTGCCTTGTAGGGGTTTGGGGTTGAAGCAGTGTCAGGAGGGCATTGGATGCTGAAGCAGAGCCCTTGCCTTTGACACAGCAGGCCCAGGGTCTGATACCTGGGGAGGGTCCCCTGGGCACCTCGCCGAGGGGGGAGCTGTCACCAGCCTGGCTCTGGAGTGGGACACTCCTCTGCAAGTGGCTGTTCCATCTTGCTGTAGTCCAAGTGACTGTGACTGACGGTTAAGGAATGCACCAAGGACTTCCTACTGTGACTGGGGTTTGTATTAACTTTTGGAAATTGAAAGCAGGAACTTGTGCTGATAAATCTTTTGTGTAGTTTCCATTTTCTGTAGACTGCTCTCCCCGCCCCTTTGTGTCCTTTCAAGTTTAAAGTCTATTTCTTCTTATCATGAATCCTTTTAATAGCAGTTTGAGCTCATGTCCCTCTGAATCTTCACCAGTGCTCAGCTGT
Source organism: Calcarius lapponicus (assembly GCA_039654755.1). Lineage (NCBI taxonomy): Eukaryota > Metazoa > Chordata > Aves > Passeriformes > Fringillidae > Calcarius > Calcarius lapponicus. Next base: position 26,006,193 of record CM077470.1, read on the forward strand.
TCCTGGGAGCTGTTCCCTGGGGAAATTGAACTCCTTGGACAGATCACTCTATGCAGTAGCTGCTCCTTGTGACGTGCTCCTGGCTCTTCCCACGCCAGCCAGGGGCTCCTGCTCCTGCCACAGCTTGTTCTAGAGCCTGTCAGGGACCTCAGCCCACCCTCCAGGTGAGGCCATGGGTCCAAAGGTGCCATTTATGGCTTCTATTGAAATCAGGGGTAAGGCTTAACATGCAGATTTACTGTGTCAGATGGCACTGACAGCACTGAAACACTCCGAGCCGCTTTTAAAGGTGATTCAGAATATTTGCATGACGGAAGGATGACATTTTCTGACTGTAGTGCTTCTCATGCTGGTTGCTATTCTAATGTTCATTAAGTAAAATCCCATTTCTGTCACAAGCTATTGATCCCAGCTTGGAAGAGAGGCAGGTTTCAGTACCTGCTCCCAGAAGAGGAGGGGTTTGTGAGCGTGGGCTCTTCCCTGGTACAGCCTCCGTGGGAACCACATGAGCTGCATTCCTTCCCCTGTCATCTGCACTCGGGTGGATCCTGCTCAGAGCTGCCAGCAGCCTTCCTCAGCCACCTGGGACAGAGCTGGGGGAAGAACCCAGTGTCTGTTCAGAGCCTCTCCTTTCCCTGTGCCTTGTGGCCACCAGGCAGTGTTCAGTCCTTTCCAGAGGAGACCTTTTGAGCCACTTGCTGCCTGCAGAGCCGTTCCTTTGGGAAGAACCGGAGCCGAGCCGTGCCCTGGCAGAGCCTGGGGCAGCCTGGTGCCAGGGGTGCCCAGGCCCTGCCTACCTGCAGTGCCCTGAGCTCACCCAGCCTCGTCCAAACACATCCTCAGAAATGCGGGCTCGTGTTTCCCGGGATGCAGTTGAGCTGTTCCAGGTGTAAAAGCACCGTCTGGCTGGAATGCCTGTCTGGCTTTGTGCTAGAGTGGCTTATGCTAAGCCCTATTTTCCTTTCTCTCCTGAATAAGCTCCTCTTAGGGATGGAGAGCAAGATTGATGTGGCAATTTGAGCAGCCGGTCTGCTGGGAGAGTTCCTTTCTCGGGAGAATTGCCTGTAATCGGCTCCCAGCTCTGAGGAGAGCTAATGCAACATGCCCCGGGGCCAGGCAAGGAGTGCGGAGCCCTGGGGCCAGAAATCCTCCTGCACAGGGCCACCCCTCCCTTTCTGGGTGTTGGACATGTTACCTGCAGGATGAGGGTGGGACAGCTGTGCCCTGTGCCATGTCTGTGTCACTGCAGCTGGAACAGCTGTACCTGACTGGGCTCAGGTGACAGTCACGGAGCTTCTTAGTCAGGGCTTAGAGTACCTTGTGCAGATGCCATGGAAAGGCATGCTGTGACTGGCAGGTGTGTCCCTGGTGTCCCAGATGAAGTCTCAGGAGAGGTCCAAGGCAGGGGATGAGAAGCAGGGCTGAGTGGTGTCTGTGCTTGCAGGAACCCTGGTTCTGAGCAGGGATTGTGCTTCAGCCATCACCCTTCCTCCTGAGCTCATACAGCATGGAAAGGGCACGCTTCCCTTTGTCTTCCTGCAAGCCAGCATCTCTGCAGACGTGTGGCACGGCTCCTTGGAAGATGCTGATTTGCTCCTTTTCAGCTCCCTGGATTGTTGTGTTCTGGCACAGGCGCTTGGAGGGCTCCAGGCTCTCAGAGAGACTCCTTTGCTGCCGCATGAGGGGTGTGGAGCCCCTCCAGTACTGCCAGCAGCCTTCCTTGGGCAGCAGGGCTGTCGTTCCTGCCTCCCGGCAGCCTCGGGCACAGGTGTGTGTCCCGCAGTGCTGGCTGGGGAGTGCAGTGCTCCTGTCACCATCGGTGTGCCGTGGCTGCAGGCGGGTGCGAGTGATGCCTGCCTGACCTCCTTCAGTGTGGGGATGGCCACGGGAATGTTCCCACTGCTCCTCAGCTCCTGTGCTCTCCTCTTGTGCTCTCCTGGATGTTCCTGCTGCTCTTCCAACTCCTGTGCTCTCCTGGATTCCACCTTGTGGTCCAACTTTGTGACTGTCCATAGTCTTCCTCTCTGTTTTCACGGAGGTGCTGTAGTGTTTGAGGCCAGGCCTCCACAGTAACTTCCCTCCCAGGAGCTTTCTTTGCTGGGGTTTGTCTGTCACTTCTCCCTTTCAATCCCTGTCACGGCACAGAGGAAAGATGAAGCTGATCTTTTTTTTTCAACCATAGTAAAGAAGTAAATGGAAAATGTGATACAAGAAAGGCAGTCATGGTGGGAATCTCCAAGAGCATAAGTGCCCCTCTTTGGAAAAACTTGTGGGAAGTTGCAAGTCTTGGCCTTCTGTCCACGATCCCTTACACAGTTTGTACACACAGCAGCTCTGCATTGAGTGCCTGCCCCAGGAATTGTGTGGGGCATTTCCCCCACACTCAGTGTGCTGCAGGCAAAGTGCTCAGGGAAGGAGGTCAAGCTTTGCCTTGGGAGGGACTTCAGAACTCCTGTCATTCTGTGGGCAGGGACACCTTCCCCTGTCCCAGGAGCTCCCAGCCCCAGTGTCCAGCCTGGCCTGGGGCACTGCCAGGGACCCAGGGGCAGCCACAACTGCTCTGGGCACCATGGCCTGCCCACCCTCCCAAAGGAATTCCTTCCTTTGAGCCATTCCAGCCTGGGAACACGTCTCCATGCCCAGCCTGGCGTGGGGAGCTGGCTCCCTGCTGCTGGCCCAGGGCTGCTCCCCATGCCTGGTGAGAGCGCTGGTGCTGCAGTGCTGCCACAGGGCTGCACGCACAGTCTGCCCCTGCTGTGAGCCTTGTTGGTGCTGAATCACTGTCTGGGCACCGCTGGGGAGTGTGGCCTGGCCAGGGCATCCCTGGGGTGCTGATGGGATCCCCAGGTGGGAGGGATGCTGTCCCTGCCACGCTCCAGCCCCGTGCGCCAGGGAACACAGAGCAGACCGGGCCTGCTTAACATTCCGGTCAGCCCCGCGCACGTTTGTCATTCAGGATCCGAACACTGGGCCTATTAAGAATTTGCCTGACCCACATAGGGCTGGTTTGAAAGCCTCTGGAGCTGGGTGCAGAGTGCCACTCGGCGCTGTCCCTGTGCTGCTGCTGCGCCCCGGTAGGACGGGCTGGGCTCCGGGCAGCTCCTGCCTGCGAGGCACCAGGGGCTGCAGCAGGGCTGGCATGGGGTGGGCTGGGAGCTGCAGGAGGTGCTGGGGAGCTGAGCACATCTGCCCTGGTGTTGGCATGAGGGGTGGTGGCACTGTGACCGCAGACAGGCTGTTCCTGGTCTGCCTTTCCGTGGCATTGGCAGCGCCTGTCGCGCTCAGGGTCACTGGGTGTGGATATCTGCTCTGATCTAAATACTCTTTCATCCTTCAGCTTTCTCAGCAGACACCAGAGCACTCTGGCTTGCCTCTGTCTAGACTTTGTTTAGAAGTTGCTAATATTGCAGTGAAAATCTCTAATTAAGATATTGCTACCCTAAATTTCAACTTGTCACAACATTGTTATTAGTTTCTTCAAATGGTTTATTCTGTGTGTACCAGATCCTGACATGGTAAAACTGCCAATTAATTTTTATCTTCTTTTCTTCCAGTAAAAAATGGCATTTCAGAAGGCAGTGAAAGGAACTGCTCTCATTGGAGGAGGTGCCATAGCAACAGTTTTTGGCCTCTCTCAATTTTCTCAGCATAGAAACAAACACGTAAGTATTAATTATGATTTTTGATAAAATAGGAAACTTAAAATCTGTCACAGCATATGTCAGGCTTGTACAAATAGTTTTAAAAAATGACCTTTGGCTGCCACTGGGGGCTTTACTTAGCTGCAGGAGGAGTGGAAAGACCTGACTGAAGTAGAAGCGCTGTCTGCACAGTGCTTTCAAGCTGGAATAGAAACCAGCAGCACTACCTGTGAACATCCCAGGCTCAGCACAGTGCTGGTGCCAGCTCCTGTTGGGCTGGGGACAGGATGGTGCCAAGGCAGGGGTAGGCAGGCTCCTGCTGCCTCTGGTGGCACAGCCCAGCCCCGGGTCCCTGCAGGGCTGTGCCCCAGCTCAGGGGGCATGGACAGGGTCAGCTCCCCAGCAGGGCAGGCTGGTGCTGCAGCCCTGTCTCAGTAAAGCAGCACATCCCCTGTCAGTCTGTGCACTGCCTCTTGCTGCTGGGAAAACAGATTTCTCTGGATATCTGCTCCTCCCAGCAGGGCTGCAGTAGCTGTGCTCTTGAGCTCCCTTCTTCACCATTGCACCATGGACTTGTTAGGGTTGGCAAATTCCTCTGAGACCCCCAGTCCAATCATTCCCCCAACACTGCCAAGGCCACCATGACCCAGGTCCCCACATCCACAATGGTCTTTGAACTGCTTTTCTGGCTGTTTCTATGGGGAGGAGGAGGAGCAGCTGGGAATGAGATGAGTCATGTCTGGGGAGCCAAGCTGGGAAGTGGATAAGGCAGGATTCTTATGGCTTCAGATACTGTTGCAGAAAATAAACCCCAGCATTTCAAGTGAGCTCCCCATCGTGCTGCCTGCCCTGCTCCAAGCTGGTAATGTTCTCTCCAGAGTCTTTATCCCAGGGTTTTACAGCCTGGCTTCGTTACTGTCAGAAATGGCAGCTGCAGCTTTTAGGACTGCTAAATAAGAGGAGTTGGAAGGGAAAACTCACCTGGAGAGCTGACTTGTTGCATATTGTCTGCAGTACTCCAGAATTCAGGGAATTCCTCTTTTTCTGGGGATGGATGGCTGCTCTGAACTTCCAGAGACAGATTAAACCCCAGGGTTTTACAGAGTGTGATCATGGGGTCAAAACCACAGAACCACTCGTGCTTTTATCCCAACTAATTTTTCTGTCCACACACATCTGCTGGCGTTTTGGGTCACATGTATGCAACTGGAATTGAGTCACTGAATCCAGAACAGCAGGGATTGGAAGGAGCCTTAAAGCTCATGTCATTCCAGCCCTGCCCCATCCCTGGAATGTCCCAGGCCAGTTGGACAGGGCCCTGGACAGTGCAAGGTGTCCCTGTCACGGCAGGGGTGGCACTGGAGGAGCTTTAAGGTCCCTTCCCACCCAAAGCATTCCGGAATTCTGTGGTTTGGCCCCGAACACTCAGACACCTGCACGGCCCAGGTGGCACAGTGAGCCTTTGCTGGCTGCTTCAGCAGCACTTCCAGCACTGATGGGGACACAGATCCTCCTGCTTCCTGACTGCATTGCTGCATTCTGGTTTTGGGCCTTTATTTAATGCACCAACCTCAGCAGGCTGGTGCCAGGTGTGAGATGGGCTGTTCTTGGACATGCCAGCTTGGACTGGAGACCACTGCTGGCTTTTCCTTCCCCTCTCCCCTCCTGATCACTGAGGGGAAGGGCAGTGCTTTGGTTTGGAGTTGTAGGATTCTGCTGTCCTTTCCCAACCCTGCTCTCCCTGGTGTGTCAGTGGGTTGTTGGTCAGTAGGAATTGCTCAGCAAGGTGAATCCAGTCGTGTGATAATATGATAGTGCATCAGGGCCTGCTCTGGGGAGTTCTAATTACTGTATTTTTTTGTTTAAATGAATAAGGATGATGAATTTGACTCTGCAAACCTACCTGGAGATTTACAGTAGCAAATTAACGAGAGCACTGGATTATGGATTACTAGATCACTTTATAACTTGATGATTAAATTCAAACTGCCAAACTAAATTCCTCTCACTAAGAGCATAATCAAAACCATTCAGGGAACTCTTGCCTGAGAAATTGTAGATATAAACAGCAATTGCTTATTTCAGTAAACACACTTGTTCACTGCCAAACTAATCACGTTACTGCAGATGGAATCCCTGTGTGCAGCTTTTCTTCACTCCCCCATTTCATTGACAGCAAGATGCATCATATCTATATCAATTCCTGGTACTAATCACTCTGCTTATATTCCAGGGCTAATCTCCACACTCTGGCTCTACCAGGGGCTGGATGCTGGGGACTCTGCTCTGGGCTCTGCTAGGAGCCATTTCTTGTAAATAATGGGTTTAAAAGCAAACCTAGACATGGAGTCAAACCCACCTGATGCCAGTATTTCTTGAACTCAGAGTATTTTCTGGTGTTCTGTTATTTTCCTGAAGTTAAGTGGTATGCTTGGAAATTTCTCAGGAAATGTAGTGCAAAGTAAATTTGGAGGGAATTTTCCTTCTCCAGAACTCGTGGAAGTTGATCACGTGTCGCTGAGCTTGATCAGCCAAAACACGTGCAACATAGGGTGTTTTTAGTGCTCCCAATTTCCTGCTTGTCATTGCTGTCTGGCAGTGCCAGGGTGGCATTTAAGGTCCCTTCCAACCCAAGCCCTTCTGGGATTCTGTTATATGCTTTTACTCTACTTTGGGGATATAAAAGTTTTATGGCAGTGCTGGAGCCAACAGGGCCGGTGAGAGAGCAGGGCAAGAGGCAGGAGGACGTGGGGATGGGCAGAATTCCCTGGCCAGGAGAACAACGTGGCAGCTGAGTTTCTTTGGAGCTCCCAAGCGTTGTCCCTGCTGCGCTGCTCTGTGCCAGCAGGCACATGTTAGTGTGGCAGCACCAGGCCCATCAGGATGCAGGATCTCCTCCCAGCCCCAGGGTGCCTCAGGAGCTGCAGGCTGTGCTGAGGGCTCTGTGTGAGGGCTGCTGTGCCTGGGAGCACCGGGCAAGGAGCAGGGCTTGCTGCCTGCACAGCTGGGCACAGCTGGGCACTGCAGCCCCCACATGGGCTGGGGGACAGAGCTGATCCCACAGGGATCACCACACTTGGGAAAAAACAGGATTCTTATAAATCTTATTTTTTATTTCTTGTCCCCAGTCCCTCTCCAGCTCTCCCTGAGCCCCTTTGGCCCCTGGAGGGGGCTCTGAGCTCTGCCTGGAGCCTTCCCTTCTCCAGGGAAGCATTCCCAGCTCTGCCAGCCTGGCCCAAGAGCAGAGGGGCTGCAGCCCTGCAGCAGCCCCAGGACCTCATTAGATCCTCAGTGTGAAGTGGAGGACTCTGTGTGCAGCCCCACTTTCCCCACGGATTGCACTGTACCCAGGGGCAGTGGCAGTGGCTGCTGCTGTCCTGGGGGATTCTCATCAGCTGCTGGCATTATAGTCAATATCAGCCCTGATTGCAGGGAGAACCTGCCCGTTCATTATCTTTGGCATATGCACTTCCTTGAGTCATGGCTACTAGTTTTTAGATTTTATTTTCAGCTCTATAGCAGAGACAGGGACACAGAACTAATGCATTTAAATCATGATACTGCTGAGGAATGAGCAAATAATTCTGAACAAAAATATTTAGGCTGCATGCACCATATAATCTGAACTGAGGCTTTTTGTGCTTGGCTGGAAAGGAGTTTCTGTGGTTTGTCACTTGAATTTTTATTAGTCTGCTCTTTCCTGTCTGGGAGATCTGGGCAGAAGCTATTCTGCACAGTTAAGTCTGCCATTTGGCCTGGAGACTGTGCCTAAATTACGTCTTAAATTAGGGTTAAACGGGTTTTTCTGGTGTTCAGAGTGTTTATAATTTTGAAGAAAGTCTGGAAATGTTTAGAATTCAGTTTAAGTTGATGTTAACAGCAGAGAGCCTTCAGAGACTGCTCAAAACCTTCCTGCTTGAGCCATGGTCCCTGGTGGGTGACTGAGCATCAGCCCTTCTCTCCCCTGTCACTGCACAGACAGCAGCATTGGCTCAGGGAATATCAGCCCAAAGAGATCCCCAGGGCCATCCCAGGAAAATGGGAACGTGTCTGCAAACTGCCACGTGGTTCAGCTTTGTCACTTTAAAGTTGTAACGTGCTGTAGGACATAAACTGCATTGTTAGAAGTTTCTCAAAAAGGAGGTGAAATCAGAGTTCCTTTGGTGTTTCAGGGCACTATATTTGACAGTCCAATCACTCCTGAACCTCATTAAACTTGAGCTTGGATTAATGCCACTGCATGAGATGGGAAATGTACACTCAGCTCTGCGTCCTTTGCTGTGGTGAATTTTTTGGTGGAGAGTCCGGAGCCCAGCCACGTGTCTGTTTATCAAAATGCTTTCTTTGTAGTGTTTATTGAAATAATAACAGCGTCCTGTAACATCTGAGAGTTCCTAGAAGTAGTGACTACAGGTAGTAACACTTGAGTGCAGTGTTACATTGGGGTGGGCAAGGTGAAGTAGAGGTGCGGTAGCCCTTCATGGATTTAGTACAGTTTGCTCCTCAATGTTTAATACAATATAATTGTTAAGAGCGGGGGCCGTGGCTGGGAGTAAGTGAGTTTACCTTTGCATTGTAGGACAGGCTGTGCTTGGGGATGTCTGTCCCGTAGGTGTGTGTGCAGAACAAAGCCGGGCTCACGGCTGTGCTCCCCCTTTGCAGGGTGCCTTGGCGCAGGTGCAGGCTGCAGAAGCTGTTCCAGCGAGGAAGGAGCATCTCCCCACGAGGGAGCAGCAGCTGGCGGCCCTGCAGAGCAGCGGGGAGTTCGACGTGCTGGTCATCGGCGGCGGAGCCACGGGCTGCGGCTGTGCCCTGGACGCGGCCACCAGAGGTGAGCGCCGGCCTTCCCTGCGGGCTCCCCTGGGTACCGGGCTGCAACACCTCTCAGAGTGGCTTTGCTCAGGTACCCAGAGGCACAGGGTTGGTTATCCTGGCTGGGAAACCTCTGCTCTCAGGAGGACCCTGAGGAAGGTCATGTAACCATGATATTTTCTGAAAAATCCATTCTTTAGGATTTTTCCTCCTGAGAAGCCAAGAAGTCTCAGGAACAAAATGTAACCAATGGTTATCTGCTGCTGTGGGATGCAACAGGTGCATCTGGGATTGGGCTCATGTGGTTGTTTCTAATTAATGGCCAATCACAGCCCAGCTGGTTCAGACTCTCCGTCCCAGCCACAAGCCTTTGTTATCTTTTTTTTTTCCTATTCTTAGCCAGCCTTCTGATTAAATATTTTCTTCTATTCTTTTAGTATAGTTTTAATACAATATATATCATAAAATAATCAATCAGCCTTCTGAAACATGGAGTCAGATCCTGGTCTCTTCCCTCATCCTGGGACCCCTGGGAACACCACCACGAGATCACACAGCACAGTCCCCCCACCTCTGGGGAACTGGCCAGAGCACAGAGCCCTGAAGCTCTCAGGCTCTTTAACCTGGACATGCACCTCAGAAACAGAGACAAAACCCCAGGAGAGCCTTTCGGTTTGAGCTGGGAAACACTCATCCAGCAGGTGTGGTAACATGAGTGGATAAAGCAGTAGGGACTGAGCACAGGGAGACAAGTCCAAACTCCAGCCTGGTTGTTATATTTAATGACATGGGACAAAGATCTTCTCACTTCTGCCTCTGCTGTGCTTTGGCAGAAAATGCAGTTGTAAAGCAGACAGAAATTATTACAGTTAATCTCTGTTTATCCTTTTCTTGGGTGTACTGGTTATATCAGTAGGTCTCTGAGGTGTGAAATATTCACGGGCATTTGGTTAATGAGTTGTGTCTCGTTGCTGTTCATTCATGGAACTTGCTCTTTTATCGTGTTTGCTTCGCTTAACAACAAATTTTGCTTTTCGTGTGTTTGATAAATCTTCACCAAATTATTTCTGATTGTGTCCATTAATCTTCAGTCACATTCGACAAAAATAAATTGCTCTGATCTTTCTAAGTTACCAGTAATAATTAGATTTTTTTAAGCACATAAAAGTTTTGGGAGAGCAGTAGATGTTAAAATCTCAGTGTTGGCGCTGCTGAGGGCCCTCAAGTGCTGTGTCCAGTTCTGGGTCCCTCCTGGCAAAAGGACATTGAGGGGCTGGAGCGTGGTTGGGCTCAGTGACCCTGGGGTCTTTTCCAGCCCCAGGGATTCAGTGGTTGAGGCTGATCACGCTGTTTCCCCTGTATGTCAGAATTCCAAGCGTGCCCCACAGGTTTGGGCACCTCTGAGGCAAGCTCCAAGTAAGAGAGCTGCCAGTTGTCTCCCTCTCTGGAATGCCACTTCAATGGTTGCTGAAGAGGTGTAGAGCTCCCTGCTGCAAAGGGTTAAAAGTGTCCACGGAGCCCCTCTGTTCCTGCCATGCATCCAAGCTGTCATTTCCCTGGGGAGCGTGCCCCATAATGTGCAGTAATGCCTTTCCATTGTGAAATACCCAGCTTTTAATGTGCGGCTGTTTAAGTTCTGCTTTGACTTTTCCCTCAGGAAGAAGGCTAAAATTTTTCATTACAATATAGACAGTGCACTACACTTTGAATACAAATTTATCCATGTACAGAGTAATTTTTCTTGTGATTGTCTCTACCCTAGAGAAGTGTCTTTAATGAATTACATACAAATTGTGTAATTTAAGAAGTTAATTTGGTTTTCTGGTAACACAGGACTAAAAACAGCCCTTCTAGAAAGAGATGATTTCTCATCGGGGACCAGCAGCAGGAGCACGAAATTGATCCATGGTGGAGTGAGGTACCTCCAGAAGGCCATCATGAAGTTGGATTTCGAGCAGGTAATTTTTTGTGCTGGTTGTTGAGCAAGAACTGCTGGTAAACACTTCACTGTCCCAGTTGGAGCTGAGTCTCCTTTTGAGCCTTTCGGTGCTGGATTCCAGCGTTGTGTTCCGGAGCCACTGTGCATGGGAAGTGTCTTCTCTGGGGCAGCTGTGATGGGCAGTGTCGCTGCCAGGCCTTGCAGGCTGTGGGTTTTGGGAAAGGCAGGCAGAGACACAGACAGGGCTGATGCCAGAACAAAAAGAGCTTGAAATAAAATTAAATTAAAAGAGACAGGCAATGTCATGAACTGGGGGGAGTGAGTGGCTGTCCTGTTCTGGAATGGGGAGAGGAAAGGTGGTAAATGAGTGATTTAATTTGGAATGGGGGAAGAATATTGTAAATGAGCGACTTATTTTGGAATAAGGGAAAAAAAGATGGTAAATGAGTGATTTATTTTGGCATGGGGAAAGAAAATATGGTAAATGAGTGAGAGTTTATAAATGCTTTTGTGCATTCTTGTGTGGGTGGAAGCCTGATATTCCTGTTTTGAGGAATCACATTGTCTTTCCATTGGAGCCTCCCAAAGTATGTTTTAGTGGTTGAAATGCTGCTGCAGGAATGGTGACTTTTCAGGGGAAATATCCAAACCCTGCAGTTATCCACACAGAGAAACCCACCTTTTCTGCCAAAGACCAGCTCCACGTTGGTGGACATTGATTGGTTTGGAGAAGAACCCTTTTGCATTTGCAGCCTGGAGTTAGGATGGGGTTGAGCTGTGGGAATTGACATGGAGCTGTGCTGTGGGATCAGTCCTCACCCTCCTGAAGTGCTCCTGCCCCTCGTTAGGGCAACGTGGCTTGTTGAGCTTTATGTTCAAATGAAAAATTGGTTTTTGTGCTGCCAGGACACCAAGGTGGAACTACCAAAGCTTTATTTCACTGGGGATCCTTTCTCTTAACCTTTGGGTTTCTCAGCAGATGCAGAGAGAAAGCCCAGTGACAATGGTGGGGGGTGTTGATACTTGGATAAAGTCTGGTATTGAGTGTTTGCCCTGGTGCCAGGGGTGCATGCTGTGGCACTGGCCCTGCCTGGTGTTTTGCAGTCCAGGATGGTGAGGGAGGGCTGCAGGAGGGTGGCACTGACCCTGGCTGGTGTTTGGCAGTCCGGGATGGTGAGGAAGGGCTGGAGGAGGGTGGCACTGACCCTGGCTGGTGTTTGGCAGTCCAGGATGGTGAGGGAGGGCTGCAGGAGGGTGGCACTGACCCTGGCTGGTGTTTTGCAGTACAGGATGGTGAGGAAGGGCTGGAGGAGGGTGGGATGCTGTGGCACTGGCCCTGCCTGGTGTTTTGCAGTACAGGATGGTGAGGGAGGGCTGCAGGAGGGTGGCACTGACCCTGGCTGGTGTTTTGCAGTACAGGATGGTGAGGGAGGGCTGCAGGAGGGTGGCACTGACCCTGGCTGGTGTTTTGCAGTACAGGATGGTGAAGGAGGCTCTGGAGGAGCGTGCACACCTGCTGCAGAGCGCGCCCCACCTCTCAGGCGCGCTGCCCATCATGCTCCCCATCTACAAGTAAGCTCTGCTGTGCCTTCTCTCCTTTACCTTGGCTTCTCACAGGCAAACCCTGGCCTGGGAGGGGTTTCTTAAAGCTGTCCTGGGGGAAGTTGCTGGGCTGCAGGAGCACAAAGCTCACTTGTGCCCAGGCAGCAGTTGCTGCTTTGGGGGCACATCCTGGAGTGCAGCCCTTCCAGCTCCCCAGCAGGGACAGCTGCAAAGAGCTCTCATTCCCAGGATGTATTTGCTATTATTTCAGTGCACCCTTGACCCCCAGTGTTCCCAGCACGGTGCTGTTCAGTCCCTGTGAGCACAGGGCAGTTGGGTGTGCACAGAACAGATTCCTCCTCCTCTGAGGAAGGTACTCAGTGCTTTGGGTTGGGTTTTCAGCCTGTAAGAGCAATTACTCACTGGAACAGGCTACTTAGAGCAGGGAGGTTTTGCTGAAGGAACTTAATTTTATTAAGATCATTCCTGTTTTTATTATTCCTGCCTTAGTGTGAGGGACTTGTAAGAGCTGGAGCTTGAATAGGTCAGTGGCTGCCAGCATTTATTGTGGTCCTGTTTGTGCAGGAGGCCTTAGACCCTGCCTTGGGGGAATCCTCTCAGCTTGCACACAGCTTCAGTATCCCACACAGAGGCACAACAGCCCCGTTCAGATCCTGATTTTAGAGCAAATAAATCCTTGAATGTGCTTCACTCACTGCAGGGAGTAGCTCAGTTGAAAACAATGCCTAAGTCTGGAGTATTTACATTGTCTTGTTACCATGAGCTTGTAATGCTGAACAAGGTAGAGCTGCTGTAGGAACATTCTGTGTTGCTCACCGTGTTCTGGATTGCAGGAACAGAGTGTGCACGCACCTGTAAATGCTTCCTTTGTATCTTTTCTCACGTGCCCGTGCTGTTTCCCCCCAGGTGGTGGCAGCTGCCATACTACTGGATTGGGATCAAGCTGTATGACCTGGTGGCAGGCAGCCAGTGCCTGAAGAGCAGCTACGTGCTGACCAAGAGCCGGGCCCTGGAGCTGTTCCCCATGCTGCGCAGGGACAAGCTGGTGGGAGCCATTGTCTACTACGATGGTGCGTGGCCTCTCTGCCTGCTCTGGGCTTTGGGCTTTGGGCTTCAGACACGAGTGGGACCTGGAGGTTGTACCCTGGCTCTCTGCAGCTTGCCTCTTAATTGTTACTTTGGGAGATAAGTCATGTTTTCACAGCAGCAACTTACTGGGGGTAGGAGAAAATGCAGTGGCTTGTCTTGGCTTTCCTTGGGTGCAGAGCAGTGGGGAAGTGGTCTGGTGGAGATGTGGTTTCTGACCTTTTGGCAGCAGAAAGGTCTTCACACAAGGTGGATTATAAAGGGAATTCTTTTCCCTTTGTAAAACTGCATTTAGAACAATTCATCTGCTCATCAAAGGGGCTCTGGACTGGGAAGAGCTCTGGAAACACACTGGACTCCAGTGGGGCTTATGAGGCTTCTGGCTAAAGCTTGTGTTGTTAATTGCAGGTGTCTCAGACAGAGTCCAGCAGCGTGGAAATCCATTAAAAATTCATATATATGTGTGGGAATATGTATGTGCAGATTCTTGTTTGGAAGGAGGGTTGGATTTAAAGGATGGACTTGGTGTTTAGTTGATTTTACTACTGATAGAAGCTGGATTTTATCTTATTTTTAAGGTCTGGAGGAAATGAGAGCAAAATTTGCAAACGTAGCAAAATTTGTTGTGGGATTATGTGGCAGTTTTTGTACCCAGAACCTGCCATACACAGCACACAGAGAGGGAATTCAGGTTTATTTTTTCCGTATCCTGAGCTATTCCTTAGCTTGTTTTAAGGGATCCCAGGAGCCTGCCAGAAGAACGAAGTGCTTCTCTTAACTGTAATTACACTTCTCATAAGAGCACTATAGCTTGAAATCTATTTATAATCTAGTGAAGTTTTTTCTGATTAAATAAATAATTTGGCTGTATTGTGGCTATTTACTACTCCAGCATCCCAAAGATACATCTTCCAGGGTAGCCTTAAAATTGGTCTTCATGTTTCTTACGTGAATAATTGTTTTAAACAATGCTGTAAATCTAGATTCAGCATTGAGATGCCAGGTGGGCTCTGATGGCAAACACAGGCAGGGCAAGGCTCTGAGTGACTGAGAGATGTCCCTGGAGGTTTGGTGCCATCACAACAGAGGGAAACAAACCCACACTCAGTATTGGGAAGGAAGAGTAAAATAGAAAAAAAGGGGGGAAAATCTGCCTTGCTTTATTTTGCTTTCTCTGTAAGATACAGCTCAGTTATCCTCGGTTTTAGGCAGAACGTAAAGAAATGCTGGTTTGAATTAAAATTTAAAGAGCTCTCCAAGCTCCACCAAGCCTCAGTTTCCCTGAAGAATAAGATGGGGTTGAAGGACTCGGGGATGAAATTTGTGAGTGGATAATGCACAGGTGGGTGTTCTGAGGCTGCACCTGGTGCAGGATGAGGTCTGCCCAGCTGGAGTGTTAATTCTGTTGTGAACAGGCCGTGTTTCAGCTCACTCCTGTCTGTGTCACTCTGCTCTGGGGTGGCCCCTGGGGCAGGTGAGCTCCCGTGGGGCTGGGGCACATGAACTGCTTTGTCCTGATCAATTAACCTGTGTTCTGGCCACAGGAAATGGGCTTTAAGTCACAGCATTTCAGCAAACTCCCTTTAGGTCTTGTAAATTATTGTACTTGAATTTTAATGATGTACTGTCACACCCTAAATCCAGAGGGATGGAGCACAAAGGGAAAGGGAATGGAACTGAAAGCAGAGGAGGGGGTGATGGAATTAAACTTGTTTTAGTCCTTTCAGAAGGATTAGTCATAAAATAGACTATTAAATAATGGCAAAGCAAAATACAAGTCTTAAAGTAGGTGACATCTTTCTCTTCTCTGTCCATCCCTTCTCTCTCCCCCAAAGGATGAATTGATAAATTGGCCTTTTAAGGATGGAGTGTCTTAACCGTGAGCGCAGTTAAATGCAGTTTTATCCTATTTCCTCACTTTCTTTATTCCTTGTCGCTGTAATTGTTGCAAACAGAGCTGTTAATGCTGACAGCTGTGGATCCCCAGCACCAGGGGAAGAGGTGTGCAGTGGATTTTGGTGTGCTGCAGCCCTGCCCAGGGGTCCCTGTGTTTGTGCGGTCCCTTGGGGCCGCTGGCACCTCCAGCCATCCATAATTCATGGGGCCGCAGCGTTCCCAACCGCGCCGGGGTCGTCTTCATTACATCCTCTAAATTGTTTATACAGGCACAAAGAAATGGTACATCATAAACGTTGGAAGTACCAGCAAGAGCAAATCACAGCCTTGTCCAGAGGCTATTCTTGCTCTGCCTGAGCATCGGGAAGCCAAAGCATATGTTGGATGTTAGCCGGGGTGTACACAACGTGTCCTATTTATTCAAGGTTTGCTTTGAAGCCACAACTTACAAGTTTGTTTCTTAGGGGGACATGTCAGACTGCATTTAGCATTTGTTGGTATTAGGATACTCCTGAATAGCAAAAAGGCAACATTTTGGGGGGAGAAGGCGGCTGCTATCTGAGCAGGGATCTGTCAGATCCACTTAGGGGCTGCGGGAGAACTGGAGAGGAGGCACAGGGAGCGGCTGGGCTGAGCTCAGTATCTCGGGCAGGATTGTTCCAAAGCACTTTAAATGGAAGAATTAATCTCCATTTAAATTATATAGAGTTCATTATGATAAGAACTAGGAAAACCATTAAAGCAGGGATCCAGCTGGCCAGAGTGTGTCAATGTAAAGTGTTCAGCAATTCCAAGTGGCACGGTTCTCTTCATGATACATTATTTTTCTGTCTCTAGGTGCTTGCAGGCTTCTTTAACATATTTTGCCTTGCAAGAGCCCTTAGGTGTGTAAGGAAAATCTGTGTTCTGGAATCAATCCTGAATTTAAGATTCTAGGGCTCTGCTGACCGTGCTT
Source organism: Calcarius lapponicus (assembly GCA_039654755.1). NCBI lineage: Eukaryota > Metazoa > Chordata > Aves > Passeriformes > Fringillidae > Calcarius > Calcarius lapponicus. Next base: position 26,022,085 of record CM077470.1, read on the forward strand.
CTGAATTTGCTGTTATTTCCTGAAAGAAGAAATTAACATATGCTGTGTCTGGGACTCTCTTGCCACATCGAGGTATCGGATTGTTAATGTCTTGTTCTACAAATCTCTGTTTACTGGGATGTAAGTAGTTGGTTTTTTGCTTTTTGCATTCTCAGTAGTTTTGCATGCATTCTCTGCTGAAATATTTTAATATGGAGGTTATTTAAAAGTAGAAAAAGCCTTGGCAGAGGATTTCGCTTTCCCTGTTTACAGCAAACCCCCTGAGAAATCCTTCCCAGGCACACGTGCACACACAGACACACACACAAAAATCAATGCAAAAGAGTAGGGCATTCATTAAGCTGTCAAAAATGGAATAAATGCTTTTTTTTATTTGGGTTCTTGTAGCTATTTTTCCTAGGATTTGAGTGTGTCCTGAATTATGAAATGTTATAGCTTTATAATTCATGTTTGACAAATGGATATTTGGAGATGTTGAGCTGTAATAGGGGTATTACAGACAACTCTGTGGCTGTTTTCCTTCCCTGGATATAAAAACTCTGACAGTTTGTCACTGAACAGACTTTCCATAGGTGAATTTAAACACGCAGCTGCTCATATTTCCTGCTGTTTCCAGCCTGGGGCTGGGTGGGAGAGAGAAGCCTTGCAGGCACGCTGACCATGGTGTAGCTGGGAATCACTCCCTGTGTGTCCATGCCCTGTTGTGTGCCAGGGTGTTCTGCATCACAGGGCTGCCCCTGAAATCCTGCAGGGTGCAGGGCTGGAAGGGGCACAGAGCCCAGCACAGAGCTCTGGACCGTGCTGGTGCTGGTGCTGGAGCTGGAGCTGGCACAGACAGGCAGCCCCAGCTCCCAGGAGTGCAGAGAGCCCAGCCCAGAGCTCTGGAGCATTCTGGTGCTGGTGCTGGTGCTGGTGCTGGTGCTGGTGCTGGTGCTGGTGCTGGTGCTGGTGCTGGCACAGACAGGCAGCCCCAGCTCCCAGGGGTGCAGAGAGCCCAGCACAGAGCTCTGGAGCATTCTGGTGCTGGTGCTGGTGCTGGAGCTGGAGCTGGCACGGACTGGCAGCCCCAGCTCCCAGGGGTGCAGAGAGCACAGCACAGAGCTCTGGAGAGCATTCTGGTGCTGATGCTGGTGCTGGTGCTGGTGCTGGTGCTGGAGCTGGAGTTGGAGCTGGCACGGACAGGCAGCCCCAGCTCCCAGGGGTGCAGAGAGCACAGCACAGAGCTCTGGAGCATTCTGGTGCTGGTGCTGGAGCTGGCACAGACAGGCAGCCCCAGCTCCCAGGGGTGCAGAGAGCCCAGCCCAGAGCTCTGGAGCATTCTGGTGCTGGTGCTGGTGCTGGAGCTGGAGCTGGCACGGACAGGCAGCCCCAGCTCCCAGAGCTGCCCAGCTCCCTCGGGCACACGTCGTGCCTCGCCGCTCCGGTCGCGCCGCGCTTTCCCCGCCAGGGCCCTTTTATCATTTTCAGAAGGGATAAAATCAATGGCCTGCACCAGCTGCATGTTTAACCCAGTTTTGCCTCTGTCGGAGGCGCGGGCGCAGCCGCGTGGCTGCAGGAGGAGCCCTTTGCTCCCGACAGAAGGGCGCTGCCTGCCCGCTGCCCCGGGCGCCTTCCCAAAAGCACCGGATGATAACTGCATCTCCTGCTGTACCTGTAACAATTTAATCGTGTGAGTCAGCCCAGTCAAGCATCCCCAGCTCATGACTGGGAGACATGAAATTCATTGTCATTATTGTCCCTGTCATTTTGGATCATTATATCCTGCTGCAGAATTTTCCTCACTCCAGTGCTTTCTTACCTCCAGGAAGCAGGGATTATGGCTGAGGTTGGGGTGGGGGCAGGACTGTGAACTACATTTACCTCAGGGGAGCCACAGATTAAATTGGCTTTGCTTTCTGACTTGCCGGATTCGTCTGTTTGTACGCTCTGGGTTTAAGGTTGGAAATGATGAATATTCCGGTGAATTCAGGGCCTCTCTCTTTTCTTTTTTTTAATGCTTGTATAAGCAAAGGATGGGGTTTGTGTCCCTTAAGAAGTGAACGGGGAATAATTGTTCAGATCGTGTTACCAAAAAGATTTAAGATTATTCCTGAACAAGACGACGTTCCTTGTTCATTGTGGCACAAACATCTGCGTGGTCCCCGGTGTGTCGTGGCTTTCAGGGCAAGGGATGGAGCTCTGCTGTGAGCCAGGGGCTGTTTGTAGGGGCTGCAGTGGGTCACAGGGTGCCAGGTGTGCTGCTCCCCGTGGGACGTGTCCTTGGGAGGGGAAGTGGGTGATGGGATCCCTGCCCATCTCACTGCTGCCTGGGAACAAGGACAGGAGCAGAGGAGCTGGCCTCGTGCTGCCCAGGGGAGCATCAGAATAATGTTAGAAACAACTTCTCACTGCAGGAGTGGCCAGGCATTGTAGTAAGTTGTCTGTGGAGGTGGTGGGGTCACCATCCCTGGCAGCGTGCAGGAGCCATCTGGATGTGGCACTTGGGCCATGGCTGTGGGGAGATGATGGCGGTGCTGGGTGGTCTGGAAGGTGTGTTCCAGCCTTGCTGCTGTGGGCTCTGTGATCTGTGGGAGCAGGGCTGCTCTCTGTGCTGTGGCAGGGCACTGTGTCCCTCCAGGCACTCCCTCCCTCTGGCCACTCTGGTGTGGCTCTCCTGCGTGTCACAGCTGGCCAAGCTCAGTGTACAGTGGCTCGTGCAGCCATCACTGCTTTGTTGAGAGCTGGAAACCAGCACACGACCCCGATAGGAGCTCACCCTGACGGGACCTTCCCCCTGGGAGCCCTTGGTGGCACTGGGGACACAGAGAGCTGTGGTGACATCACGGGTCCCTGCCTGGCGTGGTGGCACGGCCGCAGCAGCCCCGCCGTGACGGGCGCTCACGGTGACATTTTAGCGCTGTTTCCATAAACTGACAGTGACAATGTTTAGTTTCATTTTAACACGGTGCTTTTCCTGCCACTGACACGGCCGTCACAGTGTAGTGACAAGTTGAAGGCTGATACAAAAGAAGTGGGAAACAACGTAATTATAAAGCAGTCACACAGAGCCAGAATTCCAAATTTTGTCTGTCACTGGATGTGGTGGATATTGTGGCTTATTTTTGTTGCTTTCTGGGATCTTAGTTTCAGTAGGAGTTTTAGCTCCTGTGCTGTAACTTGGCAGCAGACTCGATCAGACAGACATTTGAAGGATATTGGGATTTCTTCTGTAAAAACATTTCATGGGTTTTCTGCCTCTTGCTTGCCTCTTGCTTTGTTTATAACTACAGAATTTGGAATAAATCATAGTAGAACAGAGGCATTGGCTTTAAGCAGACAGAGGGCAGGGGTAGGTGGGAGATCAGGAAGAAATCCTTCCCTGTGAGGGAGTTGAGGCCCTGGCACAGGTGCCCAGAGAAGCTGTGGCTGCCCCTGGATGTGTCCAAGGCCCGGTTGGCTGGGATAGTGGAAATGGTCCCTGGTAGGAGGCATGCAATGGGATGAGCTTTAAGGTCCCTTCCAACCCAAACCATTCTGTGATTCCAAGAATAAGGAGGTTTAGCTCTTGTGATCTGAGCTGGTGCTAATTGAAGGAGGTCAGAAATGAAGGTGACTACTACTGTGTTATTTAAAGTGGATGTGTCAAATCTGAGTTTGAATCTGTTGGGGTCGGTTTACCTGCGAGAAGGCTGGAGGCTTCCCTTGCCATGAAAGCTCACACCTTCGGGCAGGTGTAAAGAGCTGAAATGTGGGCCGTGGTTATTTCCAGTGCATGTTCAGTTGTCCACCATCCTTCCCACCTGCTTGGGCCTCACTTCAGCAGCACGGGTGCCCAGGGCACAGCAGGGCTGGGCTCTGTGTGCCCTGCAGGAGCTGCAGGGACAGCCAGGAGTGCTGTCACTGTGCTGCTGGGGGGAAGGAGCTGATGGAGCCGGGTCAGAATGCATCCCTCTGGAGCAGGACAGGAGCAAGGACATGAGTGCTGCACAGCCTAGAACGTCTGAGAGTTTGCAGCAAATTCCACTTCAGCTTTTTGTGATTCAGAGAGCTGGAGAGTTCAGGTCTGAGGGCATTGTTCTGACTTGTGACTCAGGAGTCAAAGGGGACATTCCCCCTGAGCTTCCTCTGCTTGTTTGGGGAGGAGAACTCGCTGAGCTCTCTCTCAGAGAAGTCTAGAACGATTTTGAGTCACTCCAGCTGATTCATTGTGCCTAACTGGGATCTAACCCTTTCCATATGCACAACAGCTCCTGGGCTCCTGCTTAATGCTTGCAATAAAACTGCTCGTGCAATTAAGCACTTCCTTAAAATTATAGGAGAGGGACAGTCTTGGTGACTTAGTGTAGTTGTATACATCTAATGCACATGTATGATTGTGTCATCACTCACCGGCTTTCAGTGTGGTGAGGCTGGGTAAGGTTTGTGGGTACGCAGTGAGAAAACCCTGAACAGGAAAGGACTTGGTTTCCTGTGTTGCTTCGTTGTGTGCCTGCAGTTACCTGGTGCAGGGCTGCAGTGAGGAACACACCTGTAGGCAGGTGAGCTTTAAGGTGCCTCTCATGCCAGCCTGCCTGGGGCTCTGTGAATCGGTGTGACAGGGTAGTTGTCAGAGTGACACAGGACAGAACATACCAGAACTGCCAGAGTGCCTCATTCACACTGCTTTTCACACAACACTCCTGAACCAGTCCCAGACAAATCTCTCTGGTCTGTGGGCTTTGTTACCACTCCCTGCTGGCTGGGGCTCAGCTCTGATAAAAATAAAATTGAATGTACACTGTGTGCACTCTGGGGGAGGATCCTGTGAGTGCCAACGGAAACATTGTCTGTTCGGATGTGAAGAAATACAGCATTTGCTACTAAGGAGTGAAAATAGAATTCTCCCAAATTACACAAAAATAAGAAATTATAAACCAAATGGCATCACTGTTGGGCTTAACGTGGTGTAGGATAGACTTACTCAAACGGTCTTTGCACACTAAATGTCCTCAGCAGTGTGGTTTCCAGGATTGAGGGGTTTCATAGAGGGTTCAGTGTTAATTTGGTGAAAGCACTTAGGCCAGTGTTTTGGAAAAGCTGGGTTGACTGCCCTTAGTAAAAATGAAAGTATCTCTTCATTGTCACCATGTTACAGCAGGTGAAAACAACAAAATAAGGGAGGGATGACTCTTTCAGCCTTCCTCACCATTCTCAAGAGGCACTACACAAGGAGCTGCGGAGAGCTCAGCATGTTTCCTCGCTTGGCTCAGGGAGCTTCTCCCAGTGTGCTGAGCTGTAGCTGCCTTCTGCTGGCATGCAGCAGGTGACAACTGGCACCGTGCAAGGGACAAGCGCTCAAACGCAGCCCTGGAGCAGCAGCGTCCTCTCCAGGCAGGGCACTGGTCAACATCTCTTCTTGGGGAATGCCACCGTTACCTTTTCACTGGGTTGCCTCCACTTAGGAGATTTAGGGGATCTTCAGGTGCATACTCACCTGTTGAGAAGGATGCCAAATTAATTTGGCTTAGCCACTCTGTTGTTAGAAAATAACTTTTTGGCTGAAGTATTTGAATATTCTGATTCTCTGTTCAAGTGCAGGATTTTAATGTCATTATCTAGGGAGAATACACACGTGCCAGTTGGCAGGCCTTTAAAAAAACAAAAAGGCAAAACCCAGCTGCTCCTGAGTATGGAACCACTGTCCTGTGGCCCCATCTCTCCTAAACTGCACTGTTGTTCTCCACAGATGATAAATTCCCAAGGTGGGAAGTCACTCTTTACTCCTTTCAAACCCAGACCTCTGCAGATCTCTGCTGTTCATGTTGTGAAATACTCAAGCACTCCACACTGTAGGTCACATCAATCTGAAGCCAGTGTGTTTTTCTAGCCGTGTAGTTAATCAGGCACTGGTTATTTCCCAGTCCTCTGCCTGCAAATGCATTCCATGGGCACTCAGTTGCTTTTGGACAGCTGAGGAGTGAGTAATAGCATGGGGGTTCTTGCGTCAGAATAATGATGAGTGGAAAATGGATGAGAGGTTCAGAGAAAGGAGGAAAATGTTGTTTTGAGCACAGTGGTCCAAATCCTGGCATGTGCTGAGAGTGTCCTGAGTTCACTCTGACTTTAGGAGCATTGGGAAGCTCAACAAAACACTGAGCAGCCCTTGGATTTGGGGCTTGCTAAACAATTGTTACTTGGAAGTTTGGTTTTATAGAAGCTACCCATTTCCACATTATTTATTCTGCTGATTGGCTCCTCTGGATTGCTTTTGCTCTGGACAAATAAGTGACAAATCTGGGAAGAGGCAAACTCGCCAAATTTAAACAGTCAGGTCTCCATAGACCAGAGCTAATATTGGCTGAAGTGGGGTGGTGCTGAATGTGATGAATCCCCACACCAGGGCACCCCAGGAGGGGGTTTGTGCCGGTGCCACCTGGGGCCCTGCTGGCAGGAGCAGACCGGAGGGTCTGAACAGCCCTGGCCCCAGGGTCCTGCTGCAAGGAGGGAGCAGATCCCCTTGTGCCCATGGCACGGCAGGGTTGGGCTTTGGGGGCTCTGCCTGAGGGGGGCTGCTGCGTGACAGCTGAGTCCTGTGGTGCCATGGGTCAGGCTGGCCCAGTTCAGCCCCGGGGAAAGGGGGCTGTCTCCAGAGCAATGAGCTCCTGAGAGCCCCATGCCACAGGCTGGAGGAGCATTTCCTGGATTACAGAGTCACTGAAGCATTTATGTTGGAAAAGCCCTCCGAGAGCATCAAGTGCAAGCTGTGACCTCACCTCATCAACCAGCCCAGAGCACTGAGTGCCACATCCAGTGCTGCCCTGAGCACTGGGTTCCTCTGGAATCCCTGTTGCTATGTGGAAGCAGCTGCTGTACCACAGCTTGTCGCTGTCCTTTGTCGCTTTTTCACCCAGTGCTCCCTCTGCACACGAGCTGTACCTTCTCTCAACCCTGCCTGAAACTGGGCAGCTTTGAGGTGAACCTCAGAAGGTCATTTATCCCTCCCTGCCACGGCAGCAGCAGCAGGGCCCGTGCGTTTACTGAAAGCTTTGCCTGCCAGCTCTGACCGATGGTTGTTCCCTCTCGTGCATCTCGTGTGATGGAGCATCCCCAACTTTTCCTGACATCTTGCTCAGTTGTTTTGCTGTTCCTCCGTTGTTGCAGCTGATTCTGGGCATTGTTTGCTGAGTGGAATTGGAGTTACTGTTTGTTTCTTCATCGGTGCTTTATCATGCTGCTGTTTCTGCACACTTTGTGTAACTTTTTTTCTCACAGCTGAAGACGGATGGCACTGCACAGCCTGGGCTGGGTTGGAATGAGGGGTTTGGGGAGGGGAGGTGGTGCTTGCGAGGCCATTGATCCCATCTTTATAACTTTGCCCTTTTAGCTGGGAACAGATGATTTGCACGGGGGTTGGAGATTTGTGCAGGCAGAATCCGAAGGACCAAACTTTACATAAACCATTTATACTAAATGCTGGGAATGCTGGCAACATAAATCACCTACAGTATCTATTACAAATTTATCACTTTATCAGTATGGTCCGTGATAGGAGTGGTCCAAGCAGGTGGGGAAGTGAACCTCAGGAAGTTTAGCCTGCTCAGAAATTAATTATTCAGGACACACAGAGCCTGGCCCCTTCAATGTATAGTAATTCTTTCCAGCCAGCATCCAGGCCTCCAACTTCAGTGCAATAATAAATAGGAAAAGTCTCAGGTGAAGCCAGTATTTCAGAGTAATTAATCATCTTCCCCTCACAGTCCCTCCACCTCTCTCTTGGTTTTCTTTAACGAGGGAATTTCAGTAATAAATCTTTAATGATATGTGTTAAGAATCCTTCATTAATTCTTGTCCACTTATTTCTCTTTTTTGGTTGCTTTTATGTTATATGTTGGGAAGTTCAAAGGCATATACAAAAAAAAAAAAAAAAAAACAGTTAAATTTGGCCGAGTCTCTAAAAGGATGTTTAGGATGTCAGGTGTCATGTGTTCACTTGGTAATCGGACTTGTTGGTTAATACCGGTTGTATTGTCAAAATCCTGGGTGTGGGTACCGAGTTAGGGCAGGATGATAAAGGAAAGGGAGGGCTGGTTTGTGTGCTGGCAGGGATGGTTTGTGTGCTGCTCAGTGCAGCGGTGCAGACCCTCAGCGAGAGGCTCGGTGTGTGGGGGGCAGGCAGAGCCTGTGGGGCAGGCATGGGGCAGGCCCAGCCCGTGGGGCAGAGCCCCGTGTGGGGCAGGCAGGGCCCGTGGGGCTGGCACAGGGCAGGCACGGCCCATGTGGGGCACTCACAGCCCGCGGGGCAGGCCCAGCCCGTGTGAGGCAGGCATGGGGCAGGCCCAGCCCGTGTGAGGCAGGCCCAGCCCGTGTGGGGCAGGCATGGGGCAGGCCCAGCCCGTGTGAGGCAGGCCCAGCCCGTGTGGGGCAGGCATGGGGCAGGCCCAGCCCGTGTGGGGCAGGCCCAGCCCGTGTGGGGCAGGTATGGGGCAGGCCCAGCCCGTGTGAGGCAGGCCCAGCCCGTGTGGGGCAGGCATGGGGCAGGCCCAGCCCGTGTGGGGCAGGCCCAGCCCGTGTGGGGCAGGCATGGGGCAGGCCCAGCCCATGTGAGGCAGGCATGGGGCAGGCCCAGCCCGTGTGGGGCAGGCATGGGGCAGGCCCAGCCCGTGTGGAGCAGGCCCAGCCCGTGTGAGGCAGGCATGGGGCAGGCCCAGCCCGTTGGGGCAGGCCCAGCCTGGCGGGCGCGCTGGACGCGGCGGTGCCCGCCCGGCCCGTGGGTCCAGCCCGGCCCGGCCCGGCCGTGCGCGCAGAGCCCGGCAGCGAGCGGCCGTGAGCGGTACGCGATGTGACAGGGACAGCTGTGACAGATCCGTGCTGACACGCTGCCGCGGCGCGGGCCGTGCTGCGGGTGACGGCTGTCCTTCCCTGCAGGACAGCACAACGACGCGCGCATGAACCTGGCCATCGCCCTGACCGCCGCCCGCTACGGCGCTGCCACCGCCAATTACACCGAGGTGCGGCACCTGCTCAAGAACTCGGACACGGGCCGCGTCTGCGGCGTGCGCTGCAGAGATGTGCTCACCGGTGAGTGGGGTCCGTGAGATCTGTGGGGTGCGTGTGTGGAGTCTGTGGTGTGCGCTTCAGGGTCGTGCTCACCCGTGAGTGTGGGGTTTGGGGTGTCTGTAGGGCGTTTGGGGTGTGTGCGTGGGGTCTGCAATGTGCACTGCAGGGATGTGCTCACCAGTGAGTCTGGGGTTTGGGTTGTGTGGGGTGTGCAGAGTCCCACAGCAGGGATGTGCTCACAGGTGAGTGGGGTGGGTGTGCAGAGTCCCACAGCAGGGATGTGCTCACAGGTGAGTGGGGTGGGTGTGCAGAGTCCCACAGCAGGGATGTGCTCACAGGTGAGTGGGGTGGGTGTGCAGAGTCCCACAGCAGGGATGTGCTCACAGGTGAGTGGGGTGTGTGGGGTGCACTGCAGGGGACAGTGACACCCTGGGATAACACGGGAGGGGGGGCGCAGGGTCACTGCCGTCTGCAAACAGCCCTGAACCAGCACAGGAGCATCTTTCTGGGCCGTGCCATTAGTGTCACTCAGCTTCCACTTCTGTCACATTTCTCACTCAAACCCCAGTGTTTTGGCAGGCCAGACTGAGCCTGGCATCCCAGGCCTTCTGTCAAGCAAAGATGACATTGTAAAAGGCTCCGTGCTGTACAGTAGTAATCCCATTTACCGAGTCTGCGGGCTGAGACTGAAATCTCTCTTCTTGAGAGGCAGATTTCAGCTGAGCAACTTCCACCCCACCTGCCCCTCTTCTGCCCCTACAGATAAGCTGGGATTCCACTCTAAAACATTTTCTCTCAAATCTGGTGTTGGATAAACACCTAGTTAATTTTTAGAACCCATCCCAGCTGTTGTGTTCAGACACACAGGGTACACTTTACAGTAGGTTGAGTTCATAGAGAGATGAATAACAAAGAGCATCAGTGAGCAGGAAACAAATGGTGCCTGTGATTGATACTGTTTTCTTTCACAGGGAAGGAGTTCGATGTCAGAGCCAAGTGTGTTATCAATGCCACGGGACCTTTCACAGACTCAGTCCGCAAAATGGATGATCAGGAGGTGCCCAACATCTGTCAGCCCAGTGCAGGCGTGCATATCGTGATGCCTGGTTATTACAGGTGAGGCACGGGGAGCCTGCTGCCCGTGTGACACCATTTGTAATCTCTGCTGCTTGCTGCTGAATAAATCAGCTGGGAGAGGCACACCGCTGGCTCTGCGGCGGCTCGCCGTGCACAGTTTGACTCTGATTTTTGTTTGTGTTTTTCAAAGAGGATCCTGGCGCTGTGCCGGTGTGGAGAACAATTTCATCTCCTCAGAACAGACTGAAGCCGTGTAGTTTTTAGTCAGAGCTGCCCAAGGCAGGACTCCTGCTGAAGCAGAAGGCGTTTAGGCAGCACATCCCCAGGTGTGAAAGCACCTGTTTCAGTGATGCCTTTGAGCTGAGTGTGCTGCTGCTTGGTCACCCCCTCAGGGAAACAAGGAGCATGTAAAACCTTCCAGAGAGATTGCACCTTGGTACAGAATCTCTTGTCCTGTTAAATCATGGAATCGCAGAGTGGGCTGGGCTGGAAGGGACTTTAAAGATCATCTTGTTCCACTGCCTGCCTTCACATGTGAAACTCCCTGTGCAGTGACTCTGCCGGGATGTGGCTGTGCCCAGACAAAACAGGAGTGCAGAAGCACAGAAAAGTGAGAGGATGGACAGGGTAATCAGTAATAATAATTACTGTCACTGGCAATAAAAGTAGCTCAGAGTAGCACAACCACAGTTGCTGTGGCCCCAAGCCCAGGTGCCCACCCCTGGGGGTTTTGGTGGCCAGGACGTGCTCTCTGTGTGCCAGGAGAGGTTCCCGTGGCACTCTGCTCCCTGCAGTCTCCTGCTCCTCTCCCTGTTTGCTGTGCAAAGCCAAATCCCCTTCTCCCGAGCCAGCCTTGTCAGTCGGAACTCAAATATTGCCTTTGGTTCCTGAAGTCATTAGCATCCTAATGGAAATTCCCCTTTATGGACTTAGCCCACTTGTGTTGATACAGTGCCCTTGCAGTAATGCCTTCCACAGCCCCTCTCAGAGTGGGAATTCAGCTTTCCAGTGCACCAGGGGGTGCTTCTGCCAGGGCTGTCCCAACAGGACACCACCACGCACTGGAAAATTGAGGCATTTTTGGCCTGGTGTAAAATCACCCCTGCATTCTCTTCTGTTTTTTTTTTTTTTCATTTTTGTATCTTTCTCCATGAAAAATGGTAAAATGACCTGATAGCTGCTTTAAAGTACTAAAAATGTGGAGAAATGGGCTGTAATCCCAGTTTCCTCATATGCCAGGAGAAGGATGTGTGTGATTAGCTTTATGGCCCTACACAAAAACATAGAAAGCTTTAGAACCTGGACTCACTTGGTAAATTCAAAGTAGAAGATGGCTGGATACGCTTGAGAGCTCTGATTTATTTATTCTGTAATAACCCAATAATTTTAATTGGAAATGTGGAAAATTCTTGTTCTCCATGTTCCCCGGTGTATGTCAGCATGTGGGCATTACTTTCCTTGGAAAATAGTATCTGCCCACACACTGCCTCCACAGCACAGCTGATAAGATAACACTGCACTGAATTTCCTTGGAGTGGGATAGCTGAAAGCAGGGATCTGTCTGCTAAATAGAAAACACTCGTGGGATTTAATCTTGGTTGTATCAGGCCTTCCTTCTCGTGGTGCCAAGGAACACCGCTCAGCACAGGAAGGTTGGCATTTCACCGTGTCCACGTGTGCCCTGTGAATGTGTTACAGGATTTTGGCCCACAGTCAAATGATTTTTTTTTAACATCTAGAGGGTTTTAGTTATAAATATAGTCAAGATTTTGTAAAACTAATGTTAACCTAATGCATTCACTCCCCATGGGTTTCTTACTCATTGAAGTCCTTCATTAATAGTCCCAGAATTCCTCCCCTCATTAATTAGGCTTCCTGCCTGGAAAGTGTCTGTGAAGGCAAGGCTTTTTCCTCTCCCTTCTGACCAATTTCAGATGTTTCTGTCCTTCTGGAATTTTCCTCTCTGCTCTGCATTCCACATTCCAGGTAAACTTGCCTGTTGCACCTCACTTCTCTGTGGAAAGTCACTTTTTATTGTTCTTAAACCGCGTTTATGGTGCTTTGGTCAAATGCTTCTTCAGCTGGAGATCTTCCATGGATCCAAGACCTTCCATGGATCTCCCAGACCTTTTGCCTCTACATTTCTCCTTAAAGGCATTGCTTTATGCTTCATGCTGGAATTTCCAATCCTCACTTTGCCTATTTTAGCCATCTTTAAAGAGAAATCTCACCACGGCTACATGGCTCTTACCTCCTTCTCCCATCCATGGTGGAATCGTAGGAATTCCTGCCTCATAAAATCGTGTTGTTTCAGAGGTATTCCTGGTGTGCAGCAGCATGACTCCTGAGGCCTCAGGAAGGCCAGTATTTGGGTGTTAAGATGCTTCTTTCTGATGCAAAACACCTTATTTTGCATTTGTTTGGGTGGTTCTTTAGTTATTTAAATAAGCTGGAACAAGCATGGCAAAGGGCATGGAGAGAGAGCTTCCCAGGATAGTTGGTATCAGTGATTCAGTAAATAATTGGCATATGAAAAACTGTTCCAGCCTTTCTCAGCACTTGCTGTGCAATCTAAAACACTTCAGTCCAGAGGTGCTGTGGGGAAACTTAGTTGGAAGTCTTTGCTTGTTTATCTTCCTTGTTTTTAGCAGTTTTTATGAAATCATATAAAAAATCATACTTTCAAGAAAATGTCTGTGAAGTTTCTGAATTCTGATACTGTATATTAAACCTCTGATTTCCTCTTCTCTAAATCAACAGCTTTTTCATTTTAAAAAGTAATCATTTGTCTGAGGTGATTTACCTTTCCCAAACCTGTGTTGACTTCCCCTATTAGATTGTACCTCTGCCACCGTACGCCTAAGCTGTCTATAAATATCAGCTAAAATGGGTCTAATATACATGCTAGCTATGAAATTCTCAGCCTCTCTCCCAGCCTTGCCAGATATTGCCAACTTCCCTTCAGTAATCACTGCAGACTTCCTAAAAAAGCAATATTCAGCTTGAATAGGTAGATCCCACCCAAGCAGGTCTTTGCCTGCCTTAGGATTTGAGTCTGCTGAATAATTCCCCCCTGGAGTCCATAACTGCCACATAAATCTGCATCTCCTGCCCTCCTTCCATGTGCTCCCTGTATCTCAGGAGCAGGGGCACAGCCTGAAGAGCCCTGACCTGACTGCACATGTTTGTAAAGGGAGTTGCAGCACCTTAAATGGAAGTTAGTATCAGTTCTTGCAGGAAAAATGATCGAAAAAAGGGACAGTTCAGTGTTTTCCTACATAAAAGCTGTTTACTTTGAAGTGTTTATAAAATCCTTTTGTTTTCTGAAATACAAGCAGAGCTTTTTAATAAGCCATGAGGAGGCAGTGGGTTTGTACCTGTGGATATCTTTCTTACATTACACCAGAAAAACCTGATACATGAATTAAAATCTGTCTAAAGCACTACAGTTTTTCATCCTTGTACTGAATCATTCTGTTGTAGCACTGGCAGAAGGAATGAAAAATGCCTGAGCAGCGTCCACCGAGTGTCCCTTTTGCCTTTTTCCCTCAAAGCACAGTTCCCCATTCAGGAACAGAGCTGGAAGCACTCAGAGCACGTTCCCTGGTCCAAATCCCTCGGGAGTCTGTGGGTGTTCCTTCCTGCTCAAGTGGCAGGTGGTGACAAACTCAGGCTTAGTGTCACTGCAAGGATATTCCTTAAACGTCTTCATTTCTCTTCTTTGTTCTCCTTTTCCTCTCAGTCACCACCCCTCACCCCTCCTGCTCCACCTTTATTGTGGAGGCAGATTGGAGGAATCACTGTGATTTTATGGCATAAAAACATCCACGGGCCTTGTTTCACTAACCTGCTGGGACGTCTGCTTAAAGCCATGTCTTGGCCACACGTGAAATCCATTATTTGTTGATTTATTAACCCCTTTACCTGGGAACAAATGCTGTGTCCCAGTCCTTGCCTGGGCACTGGGGGTGCAGGGACAGCCCCCAGGTGCCACCCCCTGTTCTGGTCTGAGCCAGGCCCCTTCTCTCTTCCAGCCCTGACAACATGGGGCTGCTGGACCCGGACACCAGCGATGGCAGAGTGATCTTCTTCCTGCCCTGGGAGAAGATGACGATCGCAGGGACCACGGACAGCCCCACGGACGTCACCGCCCACCCCATCCCCACCGAGGAGGACATCAACTTCATCCTGAGCGAAGTGCGCAACTACCTGGGCCCCGACGTGGAAGGTAGCCCTGGGGAAGCCGTGCTGGGAGGGGCTGGGGGCCGTTCCAGCCTGGGGGCCCTTTCAGCCTGGGGGACATTCCAGCCTGGGGGCCATTCCAGCCTGGGGGACATTCCAGCCTGGGGGCCATTCCAGCCTGGGGGACATTCCAGCCTGGGGGGCATTCCAGCCTGGGGGGCGTTCCAGCCTGGGGGACGTTCCAGCCTGGGGGACATTCCAGCCTGGGGGACATTCCAGCCTGGGGGGCATTCCAGCCTGGGGGACATTCCAGCCTGGGGGGCATTCCAGCCTGGGGGACATTCCAATGTGCTGCTGCCTGAAGCTGTGGCTCTTGGGATCCGGCCGTCCCAAACTGCTGGGCTGAGGTGTCAGCATGAGCTCTCCAGTGCTGCTGCTCCAGAGCATCCACTTCACCATCAGCCAGCACTACCACTAACACATCTCCCCAAGCGCCACATCCACTTGTTTTTTGGGCACCTCCAGAGAGGGTGACTCCACCACTGCCCTGGGCAGCCGTCTTCCCTCCACGCTGAAGGTTCAGTTTATTTAAATTATTCTGTACTGCTGAGTTTCTGCTGCAGCATTGAAATAAGTCTGAAAAGCACTCAAGCAGGAACATTGTAACATACTTAGGTTTAGGAAAACCTGCTGTCTGGAGATGGGAAATGATCGATTCCTTGTTTCCTGAAGTGGAGAATTGATGTCTGCATGTTGTATGAAGTTCTGAAAGTGTCCAGGGAAGCAGTGTCTGGAGTGGGTGTCTGGAGCCGCAGTTGGTGTTGGAATTGCGGGAGACTAGGGAGGGAGATGGGAATGTGAATAGGACAGAGATTAGATGGGATATTGGGAAGAAATTGTCCCCTGTGAGGGTGGGGAGGCCCCTGGATCCCTGGCAGTGCCCAAGGCCAGGCTGGACAGGGCTTGGAGCAGCCTGGGACAGTGGGAGGTGTCCCTGCCATGGCAGGGTGGGGTGGGATGGGCTGTAAGGTCTGTCCCAAGCCAGGCCATTCCTTGGTTTCCCACGTGTTATCCAGCAGCACATTCGGAAGTGTTCAGTCGCTCTGGCTCGGCCCAGCTGGGCCTGTGCTGGTTTTCCTGTGCAATTACTGTTTATAGATGGCTGGAGCTGAAATAACAGCACCACTGCCCGTATCACCCCTCAACAGCCCTGCCTCTGCTGCCAGAGCCAGTGCCAGGGTTATCAACTTCCACAGGCTTGGACACCTTCCAGCTGCTTAATTACAGCGTCACGCGTGCTGCTTTCTGTAGTTTCATTAGTTTATAAACCTAATACAGGGTCTTGTGTCTGTGATTAACACTTCATTTTGGCAGGTTGAACACGCTGGCAGAGCACATTGATTTCGGAAATCTATTCCGTGTTCTTTGGGGGATGTTTTTTACACCCTTTTAGTGATTTTTCAATTATCGGTCATTTGAAAGTTGTATTAAAACATGTTCCAAAGCCTTCAGTATAAAGCAGATTGGTAACTGCACTTAGGGTGAAGGCTGTGGATAAAGACGGCTTGTCAAGAGGAAATCTTGGAATAATAACCTTGAATCTAGAGGAAAAGCTTGGAAGATCTGAAAGGAAATGTTATACTCATGTAACAAACTTCATTTTGGTTTATAAAATATAATGTAAGGACTGTTCAGATTCATTGGGAAGAATTTTCATGGAAAGGGGGGGTCAGGCTGGAGCTGCCCAGGCAGGTTTGGAGTCCCCATCCCCCTGGATGTGGCACTCAGTGCTCTGGGCTGGTGACAAGGTGGGCATTGGTACCAGCTGGGCTCGATGGGCTGGAGGCCTTTTCCAGCATCACTGGTTCTGGGATTCCATAGCCCAGCTTATCCCGGGGCTCTGGGGGTTGCTCAGGGCCGAGCAGGGTGTGGAGCAGCCCTTGGCAGCGCCCGGTGGGAACTGGGCACGCCCGGGCTCGGGCTGGCCGTGCCTCAGTGTGGCTCTGCACAGTGAGAAGAGGAGATGTGCTGGCAGCCTGGAGTGGCATCCGGCCCCTGGTGACCAACCCCGACTCCAAGGACACCCAGTCCCTGTCCCGGAACCATGTCGTGACCATCAGCGACAGCGGCCTCGTCACCATTGCAGGTACTGGGGCTTCCTTGAACTGCAGCTCTGCTGGGCTTCCCTGGGGTATTGCATCAAAAATCTTGTTCCATGGGAATTCTTCTGCTCCTATAACCAAACTGCTCTGTGCGTGGCAGCGGGACTGGCTTGGAGCAAGGCTGGCAGCAGTCATGTGGGCTGTGGAATCCAGAGATGTGTCTGTAGGGTGTGAGAGCTTGTATTCCTGCTGCTTTCCCCAAATAACAAGGCGAGCCCTGTTCCCGCAGGTGGGAAGTGGACGACGTACCGCGCCATGGCACGGGACACCATCGACGCGGCCGTGCGCGAGCACAGCCTGGAGGCCGGCTCCTGCCGAACCATGGGGCTGCAGCTGGAGGGCGCCGAGGACTGGAGCCCCACGCTCTACATCAGACTGGTCCAGGACTATGGACTGGAAAGCGAGGTGAGTCCTGCCTTCCTGCCTCCGAGGGGTTTGCTCTTCCCCTAAACAAAGCACCAACATACCTTGGGCAGAGCTCTGGTGAGCCCCATCAGAGCTGGGGCAGAGATAGTTCTAACAGAAATAAAGTTAGTAATTGTTCATCCTCTTCCCCTTTTTCCTTCCTCCTAATCTTGGCTGTTTCCTGCTAAAAACTCTGACTCGTGGGGTCTGGGGTCCCTGGAGCCCCCCAAGCTGTGCAGCAGCATGATCACCGCGTGGCAGGAGAGCTGGGCTCTCAGGCCTGGTGGCACAGACACAGCAGGGCAGTGCTTGTCCAGCCTCCCACAGCACTGAGCTTCCTCCCACACTGTCTTACTCCAACATCCTTGGCAGCCTGTTTGTTATTGGGGATGAGGGAATGGTCAGGGAAAATGTGTCTTTCATGTGCTTTCAAGGCATGCTGGATTTGTTTTCCTCTCCACAGGTGGCTCAGCACCTGGCTACCACCTACGGGGACAAGGCTTTTGAGGTGGCCAAAATAGCCCAGGTGACAGGGAAGAGGTGGCCTATTGTTGGGAAACGTCTGGTATCTGAATTTCCTTACATTGAAGCTGAGGTATGTGGAAAACCAGTGTCACCTTCTGTGATTCTGTCCTTGGGACGAGCAGGCCAGTGGCTCTGAAACATCTCCTTGAGCCCTTTCCTTTGGGGAGGCCAAGATATTTTCTGTGCCTGTCCCTGGAGCACACTTAGTGTATCGATATATACACATATTAATATATTTATGCACAAATAAATTTTCATATAGTGCCCATTTTGTACTTGATGTACAAACACTGGATCCCAGGTGGGTTGTGTAAACTGTCCCAAGGAAATGGAGTTCTCCCAGCCGTGTCTGGGGCTCTGGTGCAGCCCTGCTGTCCCTTGTCCCTCAGGTGGGTTCTGTACAGTGTCCCAAGGAGAAGGGGCTCCCCCAGCCGTGTCTGGGGCTCTGGTGCAGCCCTGCTGTCCCTTGTCCCTCAGGTGGGTTCTGTAAACTCTCCCAAGGAGAAGGGGCTCTCCCAGCCATGTCTGGGGCTCTGGTGCAGCCCTGCTGTCCCTTGTCCCCAGGTGGGTTCTGTACAGTGTCCCAGGGAGAAGGGGCTCTCCCAGCCGTGTCTGGGGCTCTGGGTGCAGCCCTGCTGTCCCTTGTCCCCAGGTGGGTTCTGTAAACTCTCCCAAGGAGAAGGGGCTCTCCCAGCCGTGTTTGGGGCTCTGGTGCAGCCCTGCTGTCCCTTGTCCCCAGGTGGGTTCTGTAAAGTGTCCCAAGGAGAAGGGGCTCCCCCAGCCGTGTCTGGGGCTCTGGTGCAGCCCTGCTGTCCCTTGTCCCCAGGTGGTGTACGGGGTGAAGGAGTACGCGCGCACTGCCGTGGACATCATCTCGCGCCGCACCCGCCTGGCCTTCCTCAACGTGCAGGCTGCCGACGAGGCCCTGCCCCGCATCGTGGACATCATGGCCAAGGAGCTCAACTGGAGTGAGCAGAAGAAGAAGGTACAAAGGGCCCTTTTCAGCTCCAGCTGCTTTGTTTTGCTTGAGGAGTTTCCGTGTTAAGGATCCCAGTTGGTTGAATAGAGAGCTACAAGTGATGTTTTATTCCCGGCAGAATGAGTCACTTGGTGCATTTCACTCTAAAGGCTTTATCAAATGGCTGTGAGATGGGTTGGGATTGGCCAGGGGGTGGGGGGAAGGGGAAGATCTGTATGCTGTTGCTCCCCAGGCTTAGAAATGAAAGCAGGCTTGGCATTGCTGTCCTATTCCTGTCAGTTATTTTGCTTTACTGACACTTTTCAACGGATCTGCCTCAGCAAAGGAAGCTCCTGTAACCGTAAAGAACCTGCCTGGTGTTGAGCTCCCTGATTGTTTTTCTGATTTTGGACAGCTGAGTCCAAATCATCACACTAAAGATCACACTAAATCATCATCACACTAAGATATCCAATGGGAGAAAAATGACAAGTTGTAGGCCTAGCCTAAAAAGGCCATTTCTTTCTGAAAGAGGCAGGCAGACTGTGTGTGACTGAAGGTGTGGATGCACCTGAAAGCATTTACACAGGAATTAGAAGTCTTTACTAGCATGGATACCTTTTGCAAAGAGTAAAAAGTGCCTAAGTTTAACTTTTTGATACTTCTCAGCTGCCATCTGCTTAATTTTGGGACCTTAGAAAAGTACTGGTTAAGTGGAAGAACCTAATAGTAAAGTATAAAAAATAGGTACCTGTGTAAGAACTTGATATTGCTCAGATACTCAGGTTTTGTGTTTTCATTGTAGGAGGAGCTTGAAACCGCTAAAACATTCCTGTACTATGAAATGGGCTACAAAGTGAAAACAGATCAATTAACAGACAGCTCTGAGATCAGCCTGGTGCCTTCAGATATTGAGAGGTGAGTGGGGCAGGAGGGCTGCCTGTGCTGCTGTCCCTGCAGCCCGCGGAGCCCTGACGTGCAGCCCCTCGCTCGCAGGTACAAGAAGCGGTTCCGCATGTTTGACAAGGACAAGAAGGGCTTCATCACCATCCTGGACGTGCAGCGTGTGCTGCAGGTGAGCTGCCCTGCCCCTGACTCCCTCTGGGAGCAGCCTGGGGAGGGGTGAGGCCCAGGCTGCTGAGCCTCCCACTCCTGTGCTCGTTCTGTGCAGAGCATCAGCGTGCAGATGGACGAGAACACCCTCCACGAGATCCTCAACGAGGTGGACCTCAACAAAAACGGGCAGGTGGAGCTCAACGAGTTCCTGCAGGTACGTGCTTCCTTTGGTTCCAGGAAAGGCTGCTTTCTGAACAGCAGAGACACAGCTAGGGAGCTTTTCCCCTTGCTTAGGGCTGGCTTGGAGACCAGGGGAGTGTTCCTGTGGTGGTGGTGGTACAAGGGGCACACAGAGCATCCTCAAGCAGCTTGGAAATTCTGTTGGTTTTTTTTTTTCCCCAGTCATACTCAGAGAACGTGTCCAATTTACAAAGTATGTCCCAGTCCAGACCTGAATTTGGCATTTTAAGCCCAGAAATGCTGTTTAAATGTATTTAAAATGATACAGGTGTCCATTGGATGGTACATGGCACAGGTGTGCACACTGACATTATCCACAGCTGTTAAGGGTTGTTATAAAAATGAGTAAACTAAGAAACTGAATAATAAACAACTAAATAACCAAATATTTATAATGATAAATAGTAATATAACCATAATGATAATAAACTAAATAACTAAATAATAAATTGAATATTATAAAGAATGAGCTTGTAGTTAGAGCCCATGCAGGCCCTATAACCCATTTTAATTCCTGAATTGGCTAAATTGTCCCAGTTTCTCTGAAAAAAATGACATGCATCTGCTTTTTGGGGGGCTTTCAAGCAAACCCGGGGTGCTGCCTTTGCATATGCAGTTTGTCAGCTGGGTTGGTGTTCGAGGAGTCTTTTTTGGGGTGGTATTTCAGAGTCTGCCGTGTCTCCCCTGCCTGGTGGCAATGATGAATGCCAAACAGGAGAGAAATTAATGCTGGGGATTTTGGTCAATGTCAGCCCTTTCTTCACTGTGTCAAGTTAAACAAACAAGATCAAGGCAAAGGAAATGGTAATTGTCTCTCTGGAGATGAGCTGGGGATAAGAGCAGCATTGTTGAATCTAAATGCAGAAAATTTTCACAGGTTGTGTCCAGCATTAGCAAAAAGGAGTATTTATTTGCCTAAAATGCAGCAATTGAGCTGAGGGGCTGTAGTGAACTTGGGGGAAGGGGAGAAACCAAACCAAACAAGCCAGGGGGGAAGGAGAACCAGTGGCTTTGGGAGTTTATGCTGATCTGTTCAAATGGGAGAGAATAGCCCAGCTGGGTTCTGGCTGCTGGAAAGGGACGCCCTGCTGCCTCCACTGGAACCCTTTCACTGGGGCAGCCCAGCCCTTTCTGCAGGGCTGAGCTAGGGTTGGGTACATTGGTTGGGTTGGGTACATTGGTTGGGGAGCTGAAACAACCAGTAATTGTTGTTCTGTGGGGTTTGGGGGCGTTCTGGGGTGGTTTTGCTAGGCTGACCAGGCTCACCAGGGATTGCCAGCCCTCCATCGTCCCATAGAATGCAAAGGCCAGGCAGTGCTTAGGAGCATTTCAGGGTTATTTGTGCAAACCTGTGTCACTCTGTGGCTCCTGCACATCTCCCAGAGCAGCAGTGATGGGGATGCCTTGCTCAGGCTGCCCCAGAGCAGGGGCTGGGCAGAGTCCCAGAATAAAGCAGGGATTCATTCCCAGGATCTCCTCCATGGATCCACCTGGGGCAGCACCAGAGCCCAGCCAGGGCTGCACCCAAGATGACCCAAAATGGCCCCAAAATGCACGAGCACTGCCGGGGTCTCTCCCTGGGATCAGTTCTGCTCCATTTGCACCTTGCAGTTCAGTGTCCCATTCCAGCTTTAGCCCCTGCAGTCCCACCCTGCTTGTTTTTCTCTCTCCAGCCCATGGGGTTTGTGCTCCTGGGCTGAGATTTGGATCATTTGCCCTTGGTGCCCAGCTGGAGCAGGAATTGTTTTGTCTCCCTGCTCTGTGCACAGAGCTCACCAACACCGAATGTGAAGCTCAGAGCTGCACACCAAAGCAGCAGAGCCTGAAAAATATAAATGCTAAACCTGAGGCATCAATGGCACTGCAGGGCTGAGCCCTCTCCTGTGCCGTGTGCTTCTCCAGGGAAGCACTCAGTGCTAAGCACGAAGGTGCCACTGAAATGAACTGGGGTTGCCATGGAAGGAGCAAAATACATTAAATGTTTGTTTAATTTTTTAATGGATCTGTTAAGTCAGTGCCCAATACTTGAGTGTTTGCTTTCTGAAAACTTTCAAGTAATTGCGTTTCAGCGCAGAACTTGTGCAAGCCCTGGGCAAATATTTGTGGAGGTTTGTGTTGGAAAATAGAGCAGGTTGTGCCTGGGGGCTGCTGGCCTGCAGGTGGGAGCAGAGCAGGGCTGGCCTGGGCCACCTGCCCGGTGCAGAGGGGCCTCAGAGGGCTGGCAGAGAGTGGCCCTGGCAGCCCCTGATGCTCCGTGCCCATGGAGTGATGGGTGCTCCAGGAGGGACAGGGAGCCTTGGAACTGCTGGTGGGATGGAAAGGCAGCCACCCCATGTTCCATCAGGGGGAATCACGGAATGCCAGAGTGGTTTGAGTGGGAAGGGACCTTAAAGCCCATGGCATTCCTCTAAAGCACATTGCCCCGGGCTCTGGCAGGCTGCTGGCCCAGGAGGGTGACTGGGCAGGAGGCAGTGCCTCTGCTGCTGGGAGATCCCTGTCTGTGCACAGGCCTGGCCTCCTCCCTGTGCCTCTGGAACCGGGAGGGAGGCCAGGGCAAGGCCACACCACATTTGCACAGGTCCAGCTGCAGGTGTAATGAGCAGCTTTTCCTATGAGGGGAAGGAATCTGAGGGATTCCTGCAGTCAGTGGGAATAAGAAATTGCATTTGGCAAGTGCCAATTGCTTCCCCAGCGCTCTCTGCAGAGCTGGCTGCAGGTAATTTCAGCTCTAATGCTGCCTTTATCCATGGGATAAAAAAGAATTAACTAAAATCTTAGCACTAGTGTGCTTGCACTACTAGGAGAGAGCAGAGTCCAGCTTCCAGGACTTAGAGGCAAATTAGTTTTAAAAGTCTGTAAAGGAATTTGGATTTGAAAGAATTGTGGGAGTCAAGTACAGTGTCTCTCCAGAGAAAGGCATGTGGGTGGAAAAGGGCAGGTCCGGGATCAGTGATGGGTCAGGAATCATGAAATCCCTGCATGATGTGGGTTGGGAGGGACCCTAGAGCTCATCTTCAAGCCAGGGCCAGGGACACCTTCCATTAGATCAGGTTGTTCCAGCCTGGCCTGGGACACTGCCAGGGATCCAGGGGCAGCCACAGCTGCTCTGGGCACCTGTGCCAGGGCTGCCCACCCTCACAGGGAACAGTTTCTTCCCATTCCTAAATGCAAAAAATCCTGAATCGTCCGTGAGCTGCATCCTTCAGATGTTACAAATAACCAAAAGAAGGCTGTGCAGCTGCTGGGTTTTCCCACATTCTGCAATGTCATGGGGGAGCCCCAGTGATGACGGCTGCCTGCCCTCCTTCAGCTGGATCCCGTTTGGTGCTTGCCCTTCCCCAGGGGCCCCGGCTGTCCAAAGCAGTCCCTGATAGCCCTGGGGGGGGAGCCGGGGCCCGGCTCTGGGGCACGGCTGGGTCTGCAGTTTGGGAGCGCAGGGGTGTGTGTGGGTGTGTGTGTGGGTGTGTGTGTGGGTGTGTGTGTGTGTGTGTGGGTGTGTGTGTGTGTGGGTGTGGGTGTGAGTGGGTATGGGTGTATGGGGGTGTGTGTGTGGGTGTGTGTGTGGGTGTGGGTGTGTATGGGGGTGTGTGTGTGGGTGTGTGTGTGGGTGTGGGTGTGTATGGGGGTGTGTGTATGGGTGTGTGTATGGGTGTGTGTGGGGGTGTGTGTGGGGGGGGGTGTGTGAGTGGGTGTGTATGTGTGGGTGTGGGGGTGTGTGGGTGTGAGTGGGTGTGTGGGTGTGTGTGGGTGTGTGAGTGGGTGTGGGTGTGTGTGTGGGTGTGTGTGTATGGGTGTGTGTGTGTGTCTCTGTGTGTGTGGGTGGGTGTGTGTGTATGGGGGTGTGTGTGTGGGGGTGGGTGAGTGGGTGTGTGTGGGTGTGTGTGTGTGTGTGAGTGGGTGTGTGTGTGGGGGGGTGTATGGGTGTGTGTGGGTGTGTATGGGTGTGTGTGTGGGTGGGTGGGTGTGTGTGGGTGTGTGTGTCTGTGTGTGTGTGTGTGGGTGTGTGTGTGTGTGTGTGTGTCTGTGTATGTGTCTGTGTGTCTGTGTGTGTGTCTGTGTGTCTGTGTGTCTGTGTGTGTGTCTGTGTGTCTGTGTGTGTGTCTGTGTGTATGTGTGTGTGTGTGTGTGTCTGTGTGTGTGTGTCTGTGTGTCTGTGTGTCTGTGTGTGTGTGTGTCTGTCTGTGTGTGTCTGTGTGTCTGTGTGTGTGTCTGTGTGTCTGTGTGTCTGTGTGTGTGTGTGTGTTGGGTTTGCGGTTTGGGAGCACAGGTGTGTGTGTGTGTGTCTGTGTGTCTGTCTGTCTGTCTGTCTGTGTGTTTGTCTGTGTGTGTGTGTCTGTCTGTGTGTCTGTGTGTGTGTGTGTGTGTGCTGGCTGCAGCGGCAGCCGCTCGCTCAGTGCCGCTGTCCCCGTGTCCCCAGCTGATGAGTGCCATCCAGAAGGGCCGCGTGTCGGGCAGCAGGCTGGCCGTGCTGATGAAGAGTGCAGAGGAGAACCTGCGGCGCCAGGCCATCCCCGTGGACCGCAGCGGAGGGGGGCTCTGAGCGGGGCTCTGGGCGGGGCTCCTGCCCCCGGGGCAGCTCTCCCGAACCACTCCGGTGCGTTTGTCCTCCTCATTCCCGATCTCCTGACTGCCCCGGGACGGACGTGCCTGGCTGGGCGTGCTGGCAGGAGCTCGGCACTGCAGGCTGCAGGGGCTTGGGGGCACACTCAGCACGTCCTGCCCTGGCCATTAACATTTGCCTCACCTTCACTTCCGGAGCACACCATGCTCAGGGTGAATCCTGCCCTCGCCATTCACCCTTGTGCTGTGCTCAGAGTGAATCCCTGGCCATCCACCTTTACAGCACCTTCACCTTTGGGGCACCCCGTGCTCAGGGTGGATCCTGCCCTGGCCATTAACGTTTGCAGCACCCTCACCTTGGGAGCACACCATGCTCAGAATGGATCCTGCCCTTAAACGCTCTCAGTCCTGCAAACACAAAATCTCTGAGCTGCTTCTGCCTCTTCACCAAGGAGCAAGAGAGGGAAAGCTGTGTTCTGGAGTGCAGATACCATTCCAAAGGAGCAAACCCAGCACTTCTGGGGATGGGGGTGGTGGAGGCCTGTCCTGAGCCTGCTGTGGGTGGTAGGTCTGCCCTGTTGTTCAGTGGTGCCAGCACTTGGCCACTCAGAAATTGCAGCTGGAAAACAAGACACCTGGATGAATCACCCGAGGTAATGATGTAGCTGAAAGCTGAGCACAGCTTCCCTTCTCCACTGTTAACACAAATAAACTGCCTCTAATAAATGGCATTGTCTGCAGGTGGTGCTTTGTGCAGTGAAATAAAAGCAAAAGGTATTTTATGCTAAAAAGAGCTTCAAGTTTGGGGCAAACCCTGATGCTGTGTAGGATGGGGCAGGTTTTGGTAGCACAACATTCTTAAATGTTAATTTAAAAATGCTCAAACGCGGTGAAAAAAACAAAGAGTTTTGCATCCTACTAACTTTTCTAGAAAAAAAAGGCTGTTTTTCAGCAGGCTAAATGAAAAACCAAAGCATGGAGCCCTCACTGGAGCCGTTTCCAGCACTGCTGTACCTGCCTGTTGTCCTCCTGCTGCTGGGCTGGGCTGAGATCAGCTGGGAGATTGCTGCCTGATGTAGAACAGGGCAGGGAAGCCTGGTTTTCTGCTGGATTTGGCATCTGCTGTATTCCCTGAGTAGAGCAATTTCCACCTCAAACCAAGCTTCACTTCCCAGGGGTCAGAATTTCTGCTGAAGTGAAATCTGATGTATTTAACTGGTATCACCACGTCCACTGATGGAAAATAGCATCCATCAGGGATGCCCAACAGGGCAGGAGCGAACAGCAAGGATTCCTTGGATATTTTAACAGGGAAAATGGCTCCAGACACAAAAGGAGATGCTGGGGTCTGGTGGGATGTAGCACAGTGAGTGCAGATGCTGTCTTTGGCTGCAGAAGCAGAGCCCTTCAAAAAAACATGAAACATTTGGCTGTTGAAAAACAGTAGATAGAAAAAAAAGGGCAAGACTCACCTAAAATGAGTTCCTAAAATGGTTCAGATGGTTTTTGCATGTTCAGTTTGTTTTTTGATGCAGATGTTGTTCAGGTTCTGGCTTTGTGCTTCGAGCAGGGGCTGAGGAAGGGGGAGTTGGCACATCTGGCACCACAAGGACGTTTCAGTGAACAAAGGGGTTTGTTCCTGTGGCCCTGCAGGCTTTTCCTTTTGAGCTGTGTCCAGAATGTTCAGGTGAAGGATGGAATGTTTGTGTCCCAAACGCACAGTGACAGATCTCACACGTCCTGCAGGATGGAGGGAAATGAATGTATAACACACAGGCATTCTGTCTCACTGGGCAAGGGAAGGGGTTCAGGATTCTGCTGTTAACAAAAGTGTAAGGGGAAATAAAGTAGAAGTCATGAGACCTTTTCCAGGCCACGAGAAGAAAAAAATATTTCCAGTGTTGAACATGTTTTTTGTAAAGAAAAGTATTTTCACTATTGAACAGCTTTTGTACAGTTTAAAGAGAAATTCTCCACTCCTCTCTAACTGGCATTGTTAAAATAATAACCTGAACTTCCCTGGAAAGCAGGATTTCTGTGTTGTACCCAAAGCATGCTCTTTGCTCTCTGTTTTTGCTAATCTTGCATCTGGAACGTGGCTGTGGGTTCTCCTGGCTGTGTGTGTCCCTGGACGTGGATTTCTCCGTGTCTCAGGCACTTGTGTCACCTCCTGCTGCCCTCCCGGCGCAGCCAGGCCTGCAGTGACGGGGACAGCTGCCCGTGTCCCCAGCAGGGCCTGGCCACCCCTCAGTGTTGGTGTCCCCTCCTCGTGCCTGCAGGAATGCTGGCTTTGCTCTCTGGGCCTTTGATGTGCATGCACTGTGGAACAGTTGTAAGATGTCCCTGCCTTGCCGTGATGGGAAAGCAGGAGTGGTGTTGTGTGTGTGAAGGGAAGATTTCTGGGTTTTCTGTGGGTATTTTGTATTGTAAATAACCTGTGGGGAGGGGGGATCCGTGCAGTGTCTGGGGTCTATAAATACGTGTACAGACACACTGCAGGTTTCCACGTGGCACTTCTGTTTGTTGTCAGGTTCCTGTTGCAGCCTGGGCTGTTCAATGCTGTGTTTGAAGCTGGGCTGTCATTTTTATAACTGTCTTGGTGTTTTCCTGCCATTATTTATTACCTTTGATATCTGGAATGAGCCGCATGCGTTTATTGAGCAATAAGAGGATGTATTTAATGTGCCTTGTTTTTAACTGAGTAAGGACTGAAAGCATGAATCAATAAAAGTGGCTAAAAAAGTTCCTTTGGCTGGCAGTTTGTGGTGGCAGGTGCAAAAGTACCTCGGGGTCCCCCTGGGGAAGTTTCTGTGGGAAGGAGGAGGTGGGGATGGGTGGGTTTGTGGAACAGGACCCAGGTTTGCCGTGCTGTCCCCTCTTATCTCAGCAGTGAGTGCTGTGCAGTGTGGGAGTGAGGAGAGAGCGCAGCCTCAGCACTGCAGGAGGGGACAGTGGCAGGTGAGGAGCCCTGCGTGCCCTTCGGGCTGCAATGGCAGCAGCCCCCTGGCTTTGGCCAGTCCAACAGAAGCATTTTCCTCCTGGACCTTGGCTTCCAGCCAGGAGCAGCCCCACACATGGGCGAGTTTGATCCTGGCCCAAATCAGCACCCGTGAACAGGAGAGATCTCCCAGCCCCTGTGGGTCGTGTTCCATGTCAGGTGAGCCCAGCTGCCACGTGCCAGGAGTGTTCCAGCAGAACAGATCCATCTTCCCAGCCGGGGAATCGGCAGCGCCCTTCGCAGGGGGAGCGCAATCTTCATAACCTGCAGATTGTTTCATGGGTTAATGTACACTTGTAGCAGGGATATTGCACAGCTGCCACGGAGCTGTGCTGATGTACAAGCAGCTCCCTCCACGTGGGAATGAAGCAGACAGGAGGGGAACCACAGAGATTATGGATTTTCCCCTAATCCACGGCATGTAAGTGATAAGGCAAAGGATGTTTGCTGTGATCAGCTTTATCCCAAATATTTTGCAGCACCAGAATTGCCTCGTGTCAAGCTCCTGGCTTTGCTGCTGGAAGGCACAGGAGTCTGGGGCCCGTCCCTTCCTGTGGCATCTCCCCAGGATGGTCAGAAATCCAGATTTATTGTCCTTGGTGTGGCTGCTGCAGCCTGGTCAGAAATACGATGGGAATACCAAAGCAGCATTAATATCTCAGCGCTGGGGCCAAGCTGGGTGTTCCCGCGTCAGCTGGGAGCTGATGGCAGCTGCTGGGGACAAGGCCACCCCTGGGGCTGTGCTGCTGGGACAGCTTCAACGAGCTGTGCTCTGCCTCAGGGCGGGAGTGCCGTGCAGGGCTCACACACCCTGCACTGCCCAGGTGAGCTGTGCTCCCCATGCAGGGTCTCACAGTGCCCAGGTGAGCTGTGTGCAGGGCAGGGTCACACAGTGCCCAGGTGAGCTGTGTGCAGGGCTGGGTCACACAGTGCCCAGGTGAGCTGTGCTCCCATGCAGGGTCACACAGTGCCCAGGTGAGCTGTGCTCCCCATGCAGGGTCACACAGTGCCCAGGTGAGCTGTGCTCCCATGCAGGGTCACACAGTGCCCAGGTGAGCTGTGTTCCCCATGCAGGGGTCACAGAGTGCCCAGGTGAGCTGTGCTCCCATGCAGGGCTGACACACCCTGCACTGCCCAGGTGAGCTGTGCTCCCCATGCAGGGTCACACAGGTGAGCTGTGTGCAGGGCTGGGTCACACAGTGCCCAGGTGAGCTGTGTGCAGGGCTGGGTCACACACCCTGCACGGCCCAGGTGAGCTGTGCTCCCATGCAGGGTCACACACGGCCCAGGTGAGCTGTGTGCAGGGCTGGGCTCACACAGTGCCCAGGTGAGCTGTGCTCCCATGCAGGGTCACACACCCTGCACTGCCCAGGTGAGCTGTGTTCCCATGCAGGGTCACACACGGCCCAGGTGAGCTGTGCTCTCATGCAGGGTCACACACCCTGCACTGCCCAGGTGAGCTGTGTTCCCATGCAGGGTCACACAGTGCCCAGGTGAGCTGTGTGCAGGGCTGGGTCACACGGTGCCCAGGTGAGCTGTGTTCCCATGCAGGGTCACACACGGCCCAGGTGAGCTGTGTTCCCATGCAGGGTCACACACGGCCCAGGTGAGCTGTGCTCCCATGCAGGGTCACACACCCTGCACTGCCCAGGTGAGCTGTGCTCCCATGCAGGGTCACACAGTGCCCAGGTGAGCTGTGCTCCCATGCAGGGTCACACACCCTGCACTGCCCAGGTGAGCTGTGCTCCCATGCAGGGTCACACAGTGCCCAGGTGAGCTGTGCTCCCATGCAGGGTCACACACCCTGCACTGCCCAGGTGAGCTGTGCTCCCATGCAGGGTCACACAGTGCCCAGGTGAGCTGTGCTCCCATGCAGGGTCACACACCCTGCACTGCCCAGGTGAGCTGTGCTCCCATGCAGGGTCACACAGTGCCCAGGTGAGCTGTGCTCCCATGCAGGGTCACACACGGCCCAGGTGAGCTGTGCT
Organism: Calcarius lapponicus; assembly: GCA_039654755.1. Lineage (NCBI taxonomy): Eukaryota > Metazoa > Chordata > Aves > Passeriformes > Fringillidae > Calcarius > Calcarius lapponicus. The sequence goes on from CM077470.1 coordinate 26,051,251, forward strand.
CCCATGCAGGGTCACACAGTGCCCAGGTGAGCTGTGCTCCCATGCAGGGTCACACAGTGCCCAGGTGAGCTGTGCTCCCATGCAGGGTCACACACCCTGCACTGCCCAGGTGAGCTGTGCTCCCATGCAGGGTCACACAGTGCCCAGGTGAGCTGTGCTCCCATGCAGGGTCACACACGGCCCAGGTGAGCTGTGCTCCCATGCAGGGTCACACACCCCGCAGTGCCCAGGTGAGCTGTGCTCCCCATGCAGGGTCTCACAGTGCCCAGGTGAGCTGTGTGCAGGGCTGGGTCTCACAGTGCCCAGGTGAGCTGTGCTCCCATGCAGGGTCACACAGTGCCCAGGTGAGCTGTGCTCCCATGCAGGGTCACACAGTGCCCAGGTGAGCTGTGCTCCCATGCAGGGTCACACAGTGCCCAGGTGAGCTGTGTTCCCCATGCAGGGGTCACACACTGCCCAGGTGAGCTGTGCTCCCCATGCAGGGTCACACACGGCCCAGGTGAGCTGTGTGCAGGGCTGGGTCACACAGTGCCCAGGTGAGCTGTGCTCCCATGCAGGGTCACACACAGTGCCCAGGTGAGCTGTGCTCCCCATGCAGGGTCACACAGTGCCCAGGTGAGCTGTGTTCCCATGCAGGGCTCACACAGTGCCCAGGTGAGCTGTGTTCCCATGCAGGGCTCACACAGTGCCCAGGTGAGCTGTGTGCAGGGCTGGGTCACACACCCTGCAGTGCCCAGGTGAGCTGTGCTCCCATGCAGGGTCACACACCCTCCACTGCCCAGGTGAGCTGTGCATCACCCGGAGGGACGCCCCTCTCCCTGCCCCAGGGATTTTATTTGCCAGACCCGGCTCTGCCTCCCGGCTCTCCTCCCCTCTCCAGCGGCAGCAGCTGGAATGAAAGGATGAATGAAAGGATCTGTGAAAGCGGCAGGGTCGGGGTGGGGTCCCCAGTGCCGAGCTCCCCGTCCCCCCGCAGAACAATCCCAGGGCTATGCTGCCCTCCGTTTGCTCTCCCGAATTGTTGCTCCGTTTATTTTGCACAGATTCATTTATTATTTTTGCATCTCTCCAATTAACTGATTTGCAATTCATTCCTATGCAAGCGGAGCTGTTCCTGTCCAAGTCGAGGAGCTGTAAATCTTGGATCTATTGAGCTGACAGGGGAATATATTTCATTTTTCCCCATGAATCATTTGCCATCCTTATTGCAGAAAAATGGCAAAATTATGGTGTACTGTGTTTTCATAAATTACTGCTTTTCTCTCCCCCCTGCACTCCTCTAATTTGTAATTTCCTGGGAGGAAGAGGAGTGTGGGAGCCCGCAGTAGCCAGGTGAATAGGGCTTGTTTCTCCCCAAATTGTCTGAAAAACTGTCTCATCTCCTTTAAATTGTGTGTGGAACAACTAATAAAGCTTTCATATGAATTCAAAAACTGATTGTTGCTACTGAAGTTGTTCTTTTGGCTTGGTGTTAAGAGATTCTCCAGTTGAACTGTTGTAGGAAGGAGGGAGCAGTAAGCAGGGATACTTTACTGGGATTTTCCCCCCTTCATTTAGATTTCAGCTCTCTTACATCAAAATCTTGTGAACTGCAGAAGGTCAGGATTTTTCTGGTTTAGGAATGTAAAAGAAAATTCTTCATTTAGAACACTATAGCTGGCAGAACAACACTTAAAACCTTGCCCATAATATTTATTTTGAAATCCCAGAAATATATATGCAGTTTCCACTTGAGGCTGAGCTGGGTAGCCAGTTCTGATTAGTG
>CM077470.1:26058015-26073015 GCA_039654755.1 Calcarius lapponicus
GTCCTGCTGCTCCTCTCACCTGTCTGTGCCAGGTGTGTGCCAGGTGTTCCCGTCCTGCTGCTCCTCTCACCTGTCCATGCCAGATGTGTGCCCAGGTGTCCCGTCCTGCTGCTCCTCTCACCTGTCCATGCCAGGTGTGTGCCCAGGTGTCCTGTCCCACTGCTGCTCCTCTCACCTGTCCATGCCAGGTGTGTGCCCAGGTGTCCCTGTCCTGCTGCTCCTCTCACCTGTCCGTGCCAGCTGTGTGCCCAGGTGTCCTGTCCTGCTGCTCCTCTCACCTGTCCGTTGCCAGCTGTGTGCCCAGGTGTCCCGTCCTGCTGTGCTCCCCCCTCACCTGTCTGTGCCAGGTGTGTGCCCAGGTGTCCCATCCTGCTCCTCTCACCTGTCCATGCCAGATGTGTGCCCAGGTGTCCCATCCTGCTGCTCCTCTCACCTGTCTGTGCCAGCTGTGTGCCCAGGTGTCCCATCCTGCTGCTCCTCTCACCTGTCCGTGCCAGCTGTGTGCCCAGGTGTCCCATCCTGCTGCTCCTCTCACCTGTCCGTGCCAGGTGTGTGATTGGCTTTTTTTTTTTTTTTTTTTTTTGATAGAACAAAGAGGGACTGATTTAGTGATTTCCCTTAGATTTTCTCTGGTTTATACTCAAATAAAACAAAGCAATTTAAAAAACAAAATTAAACAACTGAATAAATAAGCTTACTTACTTACTCCTCCTCCATTAAGGCCAAAGGTGGCGAGCTCTTGGCAGGGGACGGACGCAGCATGGACACCAACCCCAAACTTCATCCCAGCAGCCCAAAGGAATTGCCAAAACATTTGTTCTGCTTAGGTAACTTTTTTCCGTGGCTCTGTGTCACAGCTCAGGAGCTTAAAAATATTTCATGTAGGAAAAGAGATGAGCAAGGGAAACAGGCCTGGGACTGCAGTTTGTAATTAACCCTTGTGGTGAGGGGACTTGGATGGGGGGTCCTGGACTGTTCAAGGTGAGCTCAGGAAAAACCCCGATCGTTTCCCTAATTCAGTGCTCAGGGTGAGTGCTGGGCCTGTGGTGGGGGCCAGGTGGCAGCTGGCATGGAATGGCATGGCATGGAATGGCATGGAATGCCCTGCTGGAATGTTTGTCCCTGGGAAGGCTGGGCTTCACCCCTGGATTGAGCAGACAGACAGACAGAACTCCAAGCAGACAGACAGAGCTCTGAGCAGACAGACACAGCTCCAAGCAGACAGACAGAACTCTGAGCAGACAGACAGAACTCCAAGCAGACAGACAGAACTCTGAGCAGAGAGACAGACAGACAGAACTCTGAGCAGACAGACAGAGCTCCGAGCAGAGAGAGAGACAGACAGACAGAGCTCCGAGCAGACAGACAGACAGACAGACAGAACCCTGAGCAGACAGACAGAGCTCCAAGCAGACAGACAGACAGACAGACAGAACTCCTAGCAGAGAGACAGAACTCCAAGCAGACAGACAGAGCTCCGAGCAGACAGACAGAACTCCAAGCAGACAGACAGAACTCCAAGCAGACAGACAGAACCCTGAGCAGACAGACAGAGCTCCAAGCAGACAGACAGACAGACAGAACTCTGAGCAGACAGACAGAACTCTGAGCAGACAGACAGACAGAACTCTGGCAGCTCCACATCCCCAGCGTTCACAATAGGAACTCATCCGTTTGTTTTCCAGATCCTAATGCAACCGTTGCCATAAGAACACAAATTATGTGTACATTTTAATGCATCTATGCTTCATAATTATGCATGGTTGTGTGCTGTTATAATTGACATAAAATATAAAACAGGTCAAAGAGCAGCTATTAAAACTATTTTTCATTTTGCTTCCTGACAGCTCCCGACATCAATGCCGACTGCATTTAATAGGACCATACAGGGAATGCAAAGATAGTTATATAATTTCAACCATATTAAAGCCTCCACAACTTGCAACCTAATTATTTCCTGCAGCGTCTTGTTGTGAGCCGCATTACTTTATTTGGAATGTGTTCGGTTTAAGATTAAACAATTGGAGTACATTAAATTAGCATGAAGGGGGAAAATCATAAAACTTTTGGATGTGTTTCATAGGGGTCACTCTGTTAGGTTAAGAATTATCCCAGAAACAATGATTTTCTGCCACTAAAGATAAAAAACAACATTAGAATTGCGCTAATTCCATGCGGTTATTTTAATCACTGAAGTAAATTCTACCAAAGGCCTAAACTGTAGCCGTACCCTCTCTCTGATCACAGAATGTGTTTGGGTTCTTGCTCCTGGTGATTTGCTTTTCTCTGGCTGTTTTCACCCGGCATTCCCATTTTGCACTTTCCCCAGAAAATCACAGAGTCCCAGTCGCTGGTGTCCCTGAGCCAAAGCAGGTTGCCTCTCTGCTGCCAATGCTCAGGCTCTTCCCAAGGTCTTTTGAATTCACAGAATTATTTCGTTTGAAAAGCCCTCCCAGCCCATGGAGTCCCAGCTGTGCCCAGCCCCGAGTGCCACCTCCAGGTGCCACCTCCAGGGATGGGCACTGCAAACCTCCCTGGGCAGCTCCAATCCCTGAGCCCCCTTTCCATGGGGAAATTCCTGCTGGGCCCACCCTGAGCTGCCCTGGGCCAGCCTGAGGCCGTTCCCTCTGCTCCTGTCCCTGTTCCCTGGGATGATCCCAAATCCCCCTGGCTGTGCCCTCCTTTCCAGAGCCTTTTGCCCCATTTGCTGCCCCAGAATCAGGAGGCTGAGCCCAGCTAAGCCTCCTCCAAGGCTGGTGATAAGCTGGGCTTTGGCTCTTCCATCCTCGAGCACAGCTTCACACTCCCAAACCTCTGAAGTGAAGATGGAGAAGCACATAAAAGCTTCGGATTCCATTAGTGCAAAATGTTTCAGAAAAGTGTTGAGCTAGGTAATTACCTTAATCCAAGCGCAATAGCTGGTCACAGCACCCATCAGATGAGCATCCAGAGCCAGATTTGAACACGCAGTCAACCCGAACAGAATTAGCTCGGCAATAGCGGCCCGGCTTTCTTAATTAGTTCTCTGCCACAGCAGCATTTAATGTTTGCAAAAGTCAAGTGCAAATTCTACAAGTGGCGCAGTTTGGGGAGGCTCTGGAGGCGCCGTGAGCCCGTGCAGAGCCTGCTGGCCAGGGCAGAGCTGCAGGGGCTGCTCTCGCTGAGCCCTCGCAGGCTCCCTTCAGTGCTGCAGCCCCACGATAAAAAGTAATGGTATGATTAACTTCGTGGTAATAACCCATTGCATTCAAAACACACATTTAACTCCAACTCTCATTGAACTACACAGAAGCTGAAAACATAATGGCTTTCCCAGGCAGCTGACGGCCCAGTTTAGTGCTCTGTAATTGGCTCCCTTGGCTTATCTCGGGTTAATAAAGTTGATGGGATTTGTGAAAAAGCACCGTGGTCACTTAGCAATTGTTTAATTTCTGTAACGCCGTTTTTTGGGTTGGAAAATGACTGTTTTCCAGTGGTGTTAAATATTTATGCAATGTAATTGAGACGCCTGGCACAGGGCACACTCCTGTTAAGCTCCCAAATTAATAAGTTACTGAAAAAATGGAAATACTAATACCATTTCAAGTGTAAGAGACAACTTCTCAGCCCACAGGACACCTGAGTGCTTGTGTCACTGCAGAGGATGTGCAAATGCTTTGGCCCAGCAGAGGTGATCGTGACCTTGCTGCCCTTTGGGTTGGCCCCTCTGTGCTGGCTGGGACAGGCAGGTGGCACCTTGAGGAGGTGCCCTGGCTGCTTGGGAAGAGAGAGCAGCAGCAGCAGGAGCTGCCTCCTCGTGGCCTGGAACCTGGAACCCGCCCTGGAGGAGGCTGGCATTCCTAGCAGGATGATGATACTGCCCTGACACAAGGAAAGACTTCAGGAGTGCACCTTCTTTAAAAGCAGGAAAAAACACCAAAACTTCTAGAACTGGATATTTTGAGCAAGTGAATGTTACAGGGGGCAGCAAAAGGGAAAACGTCTGAGATGCGTGTAGGAGAATTCAATCTCATTTGTATCATCTCCACTATCCCTAGGGTTTTCCAGTTTTTAGAGACACCAGGTGAGATCCAGCCCAGGGGCTGTTGGGTGAGGAGTGCTGGGAGGCGCTGGGGCTGCCTTGGCACTGGATGGAGTTGGGTTAAATTGGGTCAGGCTGCCTCGGGGTTGGCCTGGGGGGTTTTGGGGCTGGGTTCTGTGGGTGGCTGGACAGGGATCATGAGAAGTCACGGGCTGAGAGGGGCTGCCCTGGCCCTGCAGCACACCCAGCGTGGCTGTCCCACCCTGGGGTCAGTGCTGCTGCTCCCAGCCCATCCCAGCCCATCCCAGTACATCCCAGTACATCCCAGCACATCCCAGTACATCCCAGTACATCCCAGTACATCCCCAGCACATCCCAGTACATCCCAGTACATCCCAGTACATCCCAGTGCATCCCAGTACATCCCAGTACATCCCCAGCACATCCCAACCCAGCCCAGCTCATCCCATCCCAGCCCATCCCATCCCAGCCCAGCACATCCCAGACCATCCCATCCCATCCCATCCCAGCCCAGTACATCCCAGACCATCCCAACCCATCCCATCCCATCCCATCCCATCCCATCCCATCCCATCCCATCCCATCCCATCCCAACCCATCCCATCCCATCCCATCCCATCCCATCCCATCCCATCCCAGCCCATCCCATCCCAGCCCATCCCATCCCAGCACACCCAGGTGAGAGCACCCACCTGGCCCCGTGGGGGTCTCCAGGAACCCCCCTGGCCCCGTGGGGGTCTCCAGGAACCCCCCTGGCCCCGTGGGGGTCTCCAGAGCAGTTGCCCTGCCCCGCTCAGCCCCTGCCCTGTGAAATCCCCACACACACTCCGGGAGCGCCGAGCACAGCTCAGGGCTCCAGCTCAGCCACAGCCCCACATGATGACATCTTTTGTCAAAGACACCTTCCAAAAAAGCACTGCAATTTCTGACAGAGAAATCCAATTGTCTTTTAAAGCAATATAAGAGTGGTGCACTCTCTGCCTCGGTGACCCCTCTCATTTCCTGGGGGGTTTGAGTGGAGGGCTCAATTTAAAATGCTCCTGCTCTGGAGATGGCTTCACCCTGCAGCCCTGCCCTGCTGCTGAACACTTGTGGGGCTGGTTCTGGATCCCCCCAGCTCAGAGGAGGTGGTGCAGCTCTACCCTGCCCCATTAATCTCTGCTGCCAGCCTCCTGCCTCACCAAATAACCAGCATTTATTGTTCCTAGCAGAAACATGGTGTGTCCTGGTTTCTAGAAGGAAAATGGCACCTGGACTTGGTTACAAAGGAATCCTCAGGGACGCACAGCTCCCTGGTGGGTGGGTTTGGACACAGACCCTCATGCTGGGCTGGGGCTGAGGAGGGGGCTGCAGACTGGGGCTGAGACTGCAGCTGCACACAGGGCACAGGGAGCTGGCAGCACCAGCCCCAGAGCGTTTCCCCTGGAGAGCAGGGTGGGATGGTTCTGCACTCAGCATCTTCGTGCCTTGGGCAAGAGGGGAGGAGGTGCCAAGAAGTGACCAAAACCCCACCAGGCCTCTCACTGAGCAGTGTCAGGTGTCAGGCTGGTGCCCAGCAAAGGGCAGCCCCTGGGGCAGGACATGATCACTTTCACCCTGAGGTTTCCCTGGCAGCTGGGACACATCTGTGCCAGGCTCTGCTCTGTCCCGGGCTCTGTGCCAGCAGGCTGGGACTGTCACATGTGCCTCAGTGACAGGGTGGCACCTCAGCGGCACGGCGGCACCAGCTGGGCTGTTGGCTGCAGGCACATGAAGCTCACTTCTGCCTTTCCAGCCCTGCTGCTCTCACTTCCCCTGCTGACGCTGGGCCTGGGGACACGAGGAAAACCCCAGGGCACTGCCACCAGCACCAACAACCTCCCTGTCCCTGTCCCTGTCCCTGTCCCCAGCTCTCCTCAGTCCCGTGGCTCCTGCTCCCTGTGGGGACACAAGGAAAACCCCAGGGCACTGCCACCAACACCAATGACCTCCCTGTCCCTGTCCCCAGCTCTCCTCAGTCCCATGGCTCCTGCTCCCTGTGGGGACAGCAGAGAGGACAATCCCCTGCAGGCAGCCCAGACTTGGGGAGCTGCTGCTCTCCTTGGCTGTGTCCAGGCAGAGCATCCTGAGGGACATTGCTGGTGACAAAGGCAGCTGTTCCCAGGGGGGAATAATGCCCAGGGAGGTTTGCAGCACCCACCCCTGGAGGTGTCCCAGGAAGGCCTGGGTGTGGCACTCAGATCTTTGGGCTGGGGACAGGGTGGGCATTGGGCACAGCTTGGGCTCGATGACCTTGCAGGGTTTCCAGCCCCAGTGATCCTGGAATCCTGTGGAAGGCACTTCTGATGGTTTTAACAAACCCACACAGGGTCAGTGGTGGCAAGCACCATCCCACGGCCTCCCCACGCTGGCAGTGTGACCCCTGTGTCCCCAGCCTGGTGTCCCAACAGCTCCTGCCTTTTGGGACAGCTAATAAAGGCTCAAATATTAATAATGTAATTTGCTGTTCATTAGTTATGAAGGTTTTGATCCACTGAAGTTGATGGCAGCTTTTCCCCTTGCTCTGTGGCCACATCCAACGACGTCACATCATGTTTGAATGGGTGACACGGTGAACTACAGCTCTCTGTTAAAAAGAAAGGAGTGCAAGGCAGCATGGAGCTGTGCCCCCTGTGCTGGAAAACTGGGACATCAGTGGGGACACAGGGGGGAAAATATATACAGGGAGTCCGTGCACAGAACTGACCACTGCTGGGGGCTCAGTCTGGGGTTTTGGTGCTCCCAAAACTCAAACTGTGTTTTGCTCTAAGCTGAAGATTACTTTTGGATCAAGTGTCCAGGCCAGGCTGGAAGCAGAGGGGCTGGACCCCGGCAATGCCTCCCTGCTTTCTGTGCTCATTCAACTCCTGTCTTTTCATAGCCCACAGAACACGCTCTCTCCCACAAGCCAAAAAATAAAAGAGGAAATCCAGCATTTTAAGGTTCTTTTCCCACTGCAAATCACTGGGGAGACACTTTGGCTAACACAAAACTTGTCACTCTTGTCAAACACAATCTTGATTGCATTGCAGAGTGTCTGCAAGATCTGCCCAGCAAGAAAAAACAGAATAATCTGATTTTGCCACAGCATTATGATAAAACAATTTCAGATGGAAACTCAACCATCTTCCCACAGCCTCATTTAATTCCCTTCTGTCCTGTCAACATTTAGGTACGAGTACTGTGAAAAGTTGTGGTGAGTGCAGATAACTTGTCACTGCTTCAGCCCGGGTTTTTTCTGAGAGTTTTCCACGTTCTGGTGTTTGGGAGCTGCCTCCCCTCCCTTGGCAGGTGAGTGACAGCCCGTGACAAAGCACTCGCAGCCTCTCCGTGTGTTTGCTGCACGTTGCCATGGCACTGAGTCTCCTCCACCAACAGCCATAAACAAACCGCATTCAAAAGAACAAAACCCAAACAATCCCTAATTAAATTAAAATCTGGCAGCAAAAATAATGTTTTCTCTCTAAATGTTGTACCATTTTTCCTGAGCTGTTGGCCGTGCCTGCCCTGACACTGCTGTCACCCATCCCTCAGCTTCAGCCTTTGGCTCTGTGTTTCCTCAACCACTTTTGATCACAAACTGCAGTTGCTGAGGAGGTATCAGGTTTTCTATAAATAAAACAAATTCTCTCTGCTTCTGGGTGACACACCAGAGGGCGAGAGGAAGCTGCCTCAGGTGGTGCCAGGAGAGGTTCAGGCTGGATATTAGGGGAAATTCTTCATGGAAGGGCTGTCCAGCCTGGCACAGCTGCCCAGGACAGAGTGGGGTCCCCATGCCTGGAGGGATTTAAAAGCCCGTGGATGTGTCACTTTGGGATCACGGGGCAGGGGTGGCCTTGTGCTGGGGGAGCAGCTGGGCTCCATGGTCTCAGAGGGCTTTTCCAGCCCAAACCATTCCACGACTGCACCTGAGGGCCCCTGCACATGCCCCTGCCAGTGTGACCCCCCTCCCTGTCCCTTCACCCCCGCCCAGGCTCCGAGCTCTGCCTCTGAAGATCATTAATCATAGATATAATTTAATGACAGCTGGGTCGTGTCCCGCTAACTAAGTACACCTTGTTTGCCTCAAAATGCTAATGGCTCCTCTGAATCATTAATGAGGGACAATTGGTATGGAGCCTAATAATCGTGTGTGGTCTAGTTACAGATTTATTCATGGCAGCCCGAGCCCTTTGTCATGGTAAGAAGCAGCAGAATCAGGTTGTGCAGAGCAGCTCTCGTGGCACAGCTCAGCACACCAGCTCCGAGCGTGCACATCAAACAGCAGGGGCACAGCTTTCCTGAGGAAATGGGAGAGCTCTGTGCACACCTCTTGGCATGGATGAGAGAAACATTTCAGGTCATCCCGTTGTTTTCACTGGGAACGTTGGAGACATCACCTGTTTTTCAATGCAGAGAGAGTTTGTGCCGTGGTGGGCATGGCAGTGTCAGGGGCATCTCCTGCAGAGGGGTCACGGCATGGGACCCCCAGTGCTGGCAGTGCCAGGGTCTGGTCCCCAGGGAGAGGCTCTGCAGCTCCAGATGGGGCTGAGCCTTCTCTGCAGGGAATATTGGCAGAGAAGTTTGAGAAGGTTGGACTGTGATCCCAGAGTCTTCTCCAGTGCTGGGAGAAGCTCAGTGTGAAGGGTCATTCTCGGGGCTTTAGCTGCTCACAGTGATCCTGAGATGTGTCAGAAATTCTCTTTTCCCAGCCCAGTGGCTGAAGAAGGAGTCAGAGCTCTTCAGTTCTCGGTCTCAAGGTTGTTTATTGTTCCTTATCTATAAAATTCTTTCTCCTGTCCAGCCCAGGTCCACTCAGCAGGACAGACAGAGGCACTCTGCCTGCCCCAGGGCTGTGTTATCTTTTTATACTAAAAACTACCTGTACAATATTTACAATTCCTTCCCAATACCCATCACCTGTGTTAGACAGTGAGCTTCTACTCTAAACCAACCCCAAAGTGCCACCATCACAGCAGAAGATGGAGGCCAGGAAGAAGAAGGAGAAAGGCTGGACATGCCCAGATTCCTCCATCTTGCCCCCTGAACCCCCATTCTAAAAACCCCAAAAATCTATTTTTACCCCGTGAAAAGTTCACTATCATTCCACTTAAACTGTTGTGGCTTGCAGATCTTCATCTAAGGTTGGTAACTTGCTCCATGGCTCATAATCAAAGTCACAGGGCTCCTGGGCTCTGTGCCAGGGTCTCTGAGCCCCCTGGCAGGGTCCTGGCAGTCCAGGACAGCCAGAGGGATGTGCTGAATTCCAACAGGTCATGGCAGAGCTGCGTGCAGCTGGCCAGGCCACGCTCCATCCGTGCCAGCCCAGCACGGCATCAAACCTTCCTGTGGGAATCCACAAAATCAGAGAGTTTTGGGAAAGCTGCAAAAGGCCCCAGAGACAGCAGAACTGGGATTGGAGCCAAGCAGCAGCCATGAGATTGGTCAGCAGAGAAATTATGTCAGAAGTAGAAAAGGAATGACAAATAGAACAATGGTCTGTGTATTAACGCTTGTCTAGAATAACTCCCTAAGGTGCTGAAAAGTTTATCTAGTGAGATATTAGGAATTTCTGAGCTTAATAATGGAGCTCTGTGCATTGTGCTTTAAGGCTCACAAGCAGGTCTTGTATTCAAAATAAGCAAGCATTGTTTAACCGAAGGTACATGTGCCTATAGTGGTTGGATGGAACTACTGTCAATGTGCTTTTGCTTTGTGTGATTGGTCAAAAAACTCATAAAGTGAGTTGTAACATCGAGTTCTTGGTCTGCTGCCTGGGATGTGAGCTGGTGGCATCTTCCTGTTGTCACTATATTGCAAAGGTTCTATTGTCATTACATTGCACGGGTTCCATATTGCTAGAGCTTTGTACTTCTTGATGTTTCTTGCAGGCAGCTCCTCGAGCACTGACTCTTCCTCATCCTCACAGCAGCCAACTAACCCCAATTCCATCAACCAACCAATCCACTCTCTTATAACACTCTTCTTATTGGCTACAGGTGTGGCCTGTTAACATCAGGCCTGCTCCTAATCCTTAATAATTAGCTCAGCTGCAACTCTTTAGGGCATAAGGTTACATTCTATACTTCCTTTATTTACTTATATTCTATCCCCCTACATAGAAATACTATCAATATGCTTTTGCTTTGTGTGATTGGTCAAAAAACTCATAAAGTGAGTTGTAACATCGAGTTCTCGGTCTGCTGCCTGGGATGTGAGATGATGGCATCTTCCCATTGTCACAACCATGTAATCAGACTGATGCTGAAAAATAAAACATCTCAAGGCACAGTCCTAGCAGACCCATCCCATTTGTGATTTGTACACAGCGGCCAGCAATAGTTCCCCATGGGAAATCAATGGCTCTGCTCCCAGGAGTGCCATTAGCCAAATCCCACCGACTCCCAGCAATAGATGGGGCCTGAGTCTGTTATTGTCCTCTCCTGAAAAGGTCAATTCTCTGGGGGAGTTTCCACAGGGGAGGGAGGGAGGCAGCAGAGCTGTGTGAGAGGGTCTGAGGGCTGGGGCCTGTGTGTCTGTGTGAGTGTCTGAGGCTGGGGCCTGTGTGTGTGAGTGTCTGAGGCTGGGGCCTGTGTGTGTGAGTGTCTGAGGCTGGGCTCTGTGTGTCTGTGTGAGTGTCTGAGGCTGGGGCCTGTGTGAGAGGGTCTGAGGCTGGGCTCTGTGTGTCTGTGTGAGTGTCTGAGGCTGGGCTCTGTGTGTGTGAGTGTCTGAGGCTGGGGCCTGTGTGTCTGTGTGAGTGTCTGAGGCTGGGGCCTGTGTGAGAGGGTCTGAGGGCTGGGCCTTGTCAGGGCCTTGCACAGAGCCTCCTTTGAGCCCCTGGGGCTGCTCGGGCCGGGGAACAGCCACTGGGCCCGTGGGTGTTTTCCAGCTCCACTTTGAAAGGAGCCATTTATTTATTGCAGCGTGTGTCATTGCCCAGCACGGCCCCAGCCTTGCCCAGAGCCTGAGGACCAGGCAGGATGGAGAGGAGAGCGCAGTGTCCATGGCCTGGCCAGCGCGGCCCAGCGCGGGGAGTACAAGGGGCTGTGGCCGGGGTGTGAAAAACACCAATCACTGGTTTTTAAAATGTTAAAAGTTTAATAGTAACAAAATGGTTATAAAAATAGCAATATAATTAAAGGAATATTAATTTGGACAATTTGAATTAGGACAATATGAGACAATAAAAACAAAGAATTATGGACAGTCCGGGTACCTTTTTCTGAGCAAAATAAGCCCAAAAAAGGACATAGGTTAACAGAAGATTAACCCTTAAAAACAATAACCTGTTGCATATTCATACACCTCATACATGATGTATAAATTCCATTCAAACACAGGATTCTGGCTGGTCAGTGTCAACTTCTTCCTCTGAATCCTGATGGCATCTCCAGGGCTGAGCGAGGCAGGAAGAAGTTCATTTCTCCTGATAAGAAGGCAATAAATTCTCTTTCTCTCAAAGATTCAGGTGTCCTGTGGCTGCTATCTCACTGCAAGTCCTTTCTTTAAAAAAGTATCCTAGATAGCATAGTATCTATTTTAACATTTTATTATAACCTAAAACTATATTCAACACACACCTAAGAAAATTAATACAGCATAACTTTCTAACAGAACACATGTAATATTCATTTTAATATTTGAAAAAGCCAATCATAAAATCACATCTTTCACACACCCCAGGGCAGGTACTGGGGACACTGAGGCACAGCCCCACCTGGGCAGGTACCAGGGACACTGCAGGTGTGAGGGACAAGTAATGCAGTTATTGAGTCTCACCATTAACAGACAAATATCATGTATATAGGTTAAGAAAAGTTTACAGATTTATAGTTATGTTTTACCCCATTGTGCTGTTATCAAGGGACAGCTGGCTTTGGAGCATTTGGGAGGGTTGGATTGTCACTGTGGCAACTCCTGACCTACAATCAGGATTTGAGGAAGTGATCTCCACCACTGGACAGCAAAGGAGTCGATGGACAGAACCTTGGGAGGGGCTAAAGGGTTAAAATGCCAAACCTCCATTATGTGGGGGAGCACACGGTGGGGAAAATCCTCTGCTCCCAGCACCCTAATATTTTATCTACTTAGTCTGCTGTTGTATTGTTGATAAGGTTTAATAAACCTTTCTAAATGTCTGAAAAGTGAGCAGCAGGAATGGGGCCGGGCTGCCCAGGACACACTGCTGGGACCCAGGTTTGACTTCGACCCTTCTCCAATCCTGGTGCAGCATCCAGCTGGGAAAGGGCCTGGGGATGGGGAAATCAGCAGGCAGGGCTTTCACTGGGTAGTTTTCTTCATCTACAAACATCTCTGTTTGGGGCTGGCTGAACATTCCATCCATGGAATAGCTGAAATCCTTCTGCTGCATGTTTTCTCCTTCCTCATGTTTGCTGTCAGCTGAATTCGGCAAGTAGTTGGCAAATAATTTTGGCTGGTGGAAGTTTTCCTTTTCATCCATGAATCCACCCTCCTGCAAAACTGCTCACTGCACCTGCCAGTCTCTCTTTTCAGGATCAGTTTTCCTCTCTTACTTGGCCTGAGTTTGGAGAAGTGTCCATCCATCCCAGGTCTGAATTTCTGTGTTTTCACTGAGGTGAAAAGAGCAGACATGGTTTTCCAGGGAGCCTGTGGATGAGGCTCTGCTGAGCTAAATAAATGCTCAGGAAAACCAGTGAATGGGAAAATAACGGAGTGATCCAGGATTTATAACACATCTCAGAAACATCTCAATAAATTCCAGGATCCTCTCTGCATCAAGGATGAAATGTTTCAAGGAATCTGACGTAGAAATCATGTTCTTAAAAATCTGCTGTTTCTCTAAATAATCAAAATTCTTTTTTAATTATGCAGATTCAAGTTGCTGAGGAACAATTGCTTGATTAGACCAGTTGGTACTGACCTAATAAATTATTTTGAATATTTTTCACAGGAAATTGATTTAATTGAAGCTTTTGTTAGCCCCTGCAAATGCACTCGGTTCATGCCACAGCACCCAGGAATTTATAAATGGGCTCAGAATGTTGTTCAGGCACCAGAAAATAAACCTCCGAGCTATTTACTACCTCCATGATATATAAAGTTTGCAGTTTTGATTTTGTGTGATTATGTTCAGCAATGGTGACCTTTAGAGGCAACAATATTGAAGTGTAATGAGGAGATGTTTGATCACTGGTGTACAATGAGGAGTTGGCGTGACTTCTCCATTCCTTCCTGGAATCTGTGAAATCCAGCTGACAGGCTTTAACCTTTAGACTGCTGAGGGCTGAGAATGTGTAGGGATTTAGCCTGTTTATACACCAGGGTGGCTATATGAAATTTTATATCATTTCTTCCCTCTCTGCATGCGGGGATGTTGTATGTTTAATAACAGCCACTGCTGGACAATATTGGGCTGGGAAGGGGCTGGGTCCATGTGCCAAGGGCACAGGGTCTGCCCACCTCATCCCTGGGATGTGCTGCATCCCTGTGCATCCTGCATCCTCACCAGCCTGGGCCACAGGGCTCCACCTGCATCCTCCCCATGGCACAGAGCTCCTCCTGCATCCCTGCATCCCTGCCTGGCCATGCTGCAGGGCTCCACGAGCATCCTGCATGCATCCTGTGTGTATCCCACGTGCAGCCCCACGTTTGTCACCATGGCACATTTTCTGAAAAACCCCTTTGCTGGGATTTCTTCTCTTGGGAAGCTGAGAAGCCTCAGAGAAAAAGGAAAACAATAATTACCTGATTCGCTTCTCCTGTGTTCTGCTGCTTTGGAATGTGGTTTGGACATTGTTTACCAACTGGTCATTGTTTGATTGGCTTCATGTGAATTGTTTTAACTTAATGACCAATCACAGTTGGGCTGTGTTGAGGCTCTGATGAGAGTCACAAGTTTTTCATTAGTATCTTGTTAAGCCTTCTGTCTGTATCCTCTCTCTATTCTTTAGTATAGTTTTAGTTTAGCATTCTTTAATATAATATAGTAACATAAAATAATAAATTCGCCTTCTAAGAGCATGGAGTAGATTCATTCCTTCCTCCTCCCATGGAGAAATACCACACACACTCAGAGCCCAGGACTGACAGACCCCTGCCAGCCCCCTGCCCTCCATCCTGCCCTGTTCCCCCCCTGGGCTGTGCAGGGCCTGGCTGGGGTGGGCAGTGCCACCCATGAATTGTAAATTCCTCTCTCTCAGCAAGGTTTAAAAGTAAATAGACATTATTCAGGTTGATGTTTTGGCAGGAGAAGTGAGATTACAGACTGTGAATCCAAACGCTTCATACGGAGAACAGACTGGAATACAAAGTACTTGCAGATTGTGAGATTATCTCTTTGCTAATTGTTCATTAATACATATTTTATATATATATATTTAAAATTATGTTTATACACACACACAAGCATTTACCTATGTGTATGTATATATATAAATGGGTGTTTATATATAAAAATCGGTACATATGCATATGTCTGTGCATCTCAGAGAGTGACACCGTCAGGAGTGCCTCCCTTCCTGAGGCAGCAGAGCCACAGGCAGGATTTCCTGCCAGCTCCCAAATCCATGGCTTTGGTCACCAGCACATCACTCTGGGAGGTGCCCGGAGAGGAGGCAGGGGGACGCTGTGGTGGGCTCAGGGAGTGCTGCTGCTGAGAGTAAATCAGGGCAGAGCTCTTGGAAAATCAATTATGGACTTACATTTTTGGACTTTTTCCACACTGAGGTTTACATTTCCTGTTTGAATGGCTTTCTTCAGGCAGCCCAGAGGAACGGGAACGTCAGAGGCCATTCCCAGGCAGTGTGTGACCCCTTTGTGGGCAGCATCACTCCTGGCACCGCCAGGGCCCTGGAGCTGTGCCAGGGCCTCACAGCCAGGAGTTCCTCCCCAATACCTCACCTAAAGATGATCCATAAAACAACTTGTGAAGGAGTTTAGCTAATGAAACAAACCACAGAGAAACGCAGCTCCAAAAAGTC
>CM077470.1:26075515-26140971 GCA_039654755.1 Calcarius lapponicus
CCCCGGTTTAACATCCTCACCTGGCTCAAAAACTGCGCCTAAACTTAACAATGCAAACAAACCTACAACTTCTAAATGCATCCGGTTAATGAAGTCACTACATAAATTTAGCACATTATTTTTTGTTATTAATTGCTAACAGTGGAAAGGGCTAAATTCAGAATAACTCTCTGTTTCAAAGACCTAATTGCCAAGGACCTAGCCTTAATATTAACTAGGATAATTATTATGCAAAGCATACCCACCCAGAATGTTTGCATAGCTATCACAAGCGCTTTCATAAATGATGCTTTAATTAGTCTTAATTAGAATTTGTTTAAGTCAGCAGGGAATGCAGAGCCCGTGAAATGATGTATGTAATAAGCATCAGGCTCACTTTTTACTTGGGGAATAGAGCTGACAAAATCACATCACGTTAAATTGATTCAGTCAGAATTAAAATTCTTATGGTATTAATTAAATGGGGGATCTCATTAGCAGGCTGCAGGGTGACAGAGTGACTCTTTGGCGACCAGATGTGAAGAAGCAGCCACGAACAGGAGCACCATTAGGCCAGGAGCCCGTCCTGCTCCTCCCCAGCCCTGCAGCTCCCCGGGATCCCCAGCCCTGCAGGCTGTGCTGGTGGCCGAGGGCCTCTCCTGCTTGGCAGGACCTGCAGCACTGCTGGACACACTGGGGCAGGAGAGAGACAGCATTTCCCATCTCCTCCTGGCCCCTCCAGTGGGGTTCCTGCTGTCTCTGGTCACCCCACACACCCATCTTGCCCTGGCCCCACCAGTCCCTGGTGTCTGTGGTGGGATGGGATCCATGGGATGGGATAATGGGATGGGATCCATGGGATGGGATAATGGGATGGGATAATGGGATGGGATGGGATGGGATGGGATGGGATGGGATGGGATCCATGGGATGGGATGGGATGGGATGGGATCCATGGGATGGGATGGGATAATGGGATGGGATAATGGGATGGGACTCCTGTGTAAAAGTCAGGACCTGCCAGTCCCACCATCAGGAATCTGGTGTCCCAGGGCACCACCATGCTGGAACTGTCAGTCTCAGGTAGGGGGCTTTGATCTTCCATGCCGTCATTTAGTTTGAAAATCAGCACTTTGAGCATTTTTTTCATGGCCTTGTTTTAGAAGCATCAAGGCAGTGTAGGCTATTTTATGAAACCCCAACAAACCTAAGCAAGGAGCAAACCCCAAGGAGAGCAAGCATTCAGGTTCAGGACTGTGCTCTCAGCTTTCTCCTGGCCATTCTGCTGAGTCACCACTGACTGAAGGTGCTTTGAGGTTTGCTCTCCTACAAGCAAAGAAGAAAAAAAGGGAGGCTGGGTTTGTGTGCACACATATACAGATATACCTGTATTTAAAACTTATTTCAGTTGTATTCATGACAAACATCTCTCTGGACGCGACTCCAATGGCTGTCCCAGCCACGCTGACAGAGCTGTGATTTAAACACCCTGCCATGGCTCTTGGCTTCCAGAGATGGTCCATGGGTGGACTGGGGCAGGGGAGTCCTCCCCACACTACCCACTCCCATACACACATAGAGAATCACAGAATAATGGCATGGTTTGGGCTGGGAGGGAGCTTACAGCTCAGTTCCAGACCCCTGCCATGGGCAGGGACACCTTCCACTAGAGCACTTACAGAAAGTTTAAATAAATAAATAAATAAATAAATAAATAAAGTGTGTGTGTATGTGTATGTTTTGTGTATATGCATATATGCATTATATATATATAACATGGATATAGATGATATATAGATATAGATTAGATATAGATATAGATGATACAGATACAGGTATAGATACAGATATAGACATGGATATAGATTAGATATAAATATAGGTAGATAAAAATATAGAGATGGATATAGATATACACATAACAAATATATCTATACTGTGCCTCCTTTTAAAAAACAGTTCTAATATTTGGCTCACAAAGATCCCAGAGATGTTCTCCTCTCTGTCCGTGCTCTGTGAGTGACCCGGTGGCTCTGGAGGAGCCGGGCCGTGGCGCGGCAGCCGCAGCAGGGCCGGGGCTGCTGTCGCGGTGCCCGGGGAGGAGGATGCTCCGGGCTGATCAGCCGGACGAGCCCCTCGGTCCCAAAGCAGCGCCTGGAGGTGCCGGGGCCGCCCCCAGCTCGCGGCTCCGCGGCGTTCGGCGGGGCTGCGGGGCGCGGGAGGCGAGATAAGCGCGCGGGCACAGATAAGGGAGGCACAGACACACAGACAGGCAGACGGACACACAGCGGGCTGCGCGGGGACCTCGCTGCCATTTCCGTCACCGACGCTGCCAGCGCTGCCCGCGGCCCCGGGGTGCCACCGTCCTGGGGCACTGCCACCGTCCTGTTCTGTTAGCACTGCCACCATCCTGTCCTGTTAGCAATGCCACCGTCCTGGGGCACCGACACCGTCCTGGGGCACTGCCACCGTCCTGTTCTGTTAGTAATGCCACCGTCCTGGGGCACTGCCACCGTCCACAGAAGCAGTTTTCTCACAAGATAGAGATGCTGGGATTAGCACATCCCATCCCCTCTGGCAGTGGCAGCACCCGTGATTCCTAAAGTTGGGATGTGGGAGGCAGCGGCCAGCACTCAAACCTGGCAGCCAGCTTGTCCTGCTGCCATCCTGCTCCAGCCCCGTGCCAAGGAGCACCAGGGATCCCGGGATAACCAAGGAGCACCAGGGATCCCAGATAACCAAGGAGCAGCAGGGATCCCAGATAACCAAGGAGCAGCAAGGATCCCAGATAACCAAGGACCAGCAGGGATCCCGGATATCCAAGGACCAGCAGGGATCCCAGATAGCCAAGGAGCAGCAGGGATCCCGGATAACCAAGGAGCAGCAGGGATCCGGGATAACCAAGGAGCAGCAAGGATCCCAGATATCCAAGGAGCAGCAGGGATCCCAGATAACCAAGGAGCAGCAGGGATCCCGGATAACCAAGGAGCAGCAGGGATCCCGGATAACCAAGGAGCAGCAGGGATCCGGGATAACCAAGGAGCAGCAGGGATCCCGGATAACCAGGGACCAGCAGGGATCCCAGATATCCAAAGAGCAGCAGGGATCCCAGATAACCAGGGAGCAGCAGGGATCCGGGATATCCAAGGACCAGCAGGGATCCCAGATAGCCAAGGAGCAGCAGGGATCCCGGATATCCAAGGAGCAGCAGGGATCCCGGATAACCAGGGAGCAGCAGGGATCCGGGATATCCAAGGACCAGCAGGGATCCCAGATAGCCAAGGAGCAGCAGGGATCCCGGATAACCAGGGACCAGCAGGGATCCCGGATATCCAAAGAGCAGCAGGGATCCCAGATAACCAAGGAGCAGCAGGGATCCTGGATAACCAAGGAGCAGCAGGGATCCCAGATAACCAAGGAGCAGCAGGGATCCCAGATAACCAAGGAGCAGCAGGGATCCCAGATAACCAGGGACCAGCAGGGATCCCGGATATCCAAGGACCAGCAGGGATCCCAGGAAGCCAAGGAGCAGCAGGGATCCCGGATATCCAAGGACCAGCAGGGATCCCGGATAACCAAGGAGCAGCAGGGATCCCAGATAACCAAGGAGCAGCAGGGATCCCAGATAGCCAAGGAGCAGCAGGGATCCCAGGAAGCCAAGGAGCAGCAGGGATCCCGGATATCCAAGGAGCAGCAGGGATCCCAGATAACCAAGGAGCAGCAGGGATCCCAGATAACCAAGGACCAGCAGGGATCCCAGATATCCAAGGATAAGCAGGGATCCCACATAGCCAAGGAGCAGCAGGGATCCTGGATAACCAAGGAGCAGCAGGGATCCCAGGAAGCCTCAGCCGCCCCCTGTGCCCAGACCAGGCGCGTCCCCAGCCATGGAGCAGCTCCAGGCACTGCCCGGCTCACAGGAGCTCCCTCTCCTCCCAGCACCACTCCCAGCTCACACACACCAAGCACGGAGCCTTTCTGCCTCTGCCCACCCTAAGCTGGGCTTTTTTCTCAGCAGATATTTTAGGACTTAGTTGAAATCAAATACAAGTTTTTTTAATCTAGTCTAAACCTACTAAAACATTCACTACTCTTACTGCCTAATACATTTATTCATGGCCTATATATATTCTCCACTATAACTAACCTCTTTTTTCATGTCTTCATTTTTAATAATATTGCTTATGTGAAAATTGCTGGATAAATTATTCAATTCTCTCCATAATCCAGTATATCTGCAGTAAAACTGCTAACCTGGCTCTGCCAATGCATTCATAATAATTTCGGTTATTTGTCTGTGTTCCTCCCCTCCCTCCCTTCTGTCCATCCCCCCCTGGGTTTTCCCCCACCATGGAGAAGCATTTTATGTGGTGAAGAGATGGTGCCCTGTCAACACACAGATCAGCATGGATTTCACGTGGAACTTCAGGCATGCATTTAACTGTGGGGTGAGCAGGATTATTAATTACTCCCACAACCATGAGTTCACAAAGTCTGACCTCTGGCCAATACAAAAACGCTGGATTTAGAGGACAGCAGGCAGGGTTTGAGGTGAATCCCAAGGTGGGGTGTGGTGCAGGGGATCACCCTGGGGAGGAGCAGCTCTGGTGGGAGCCCCGAGGCCCTGCACCCACGGGAGGATGCTGAGTGGGAGGGAAGTGGAACTGGAGATGTCCAAGGCCAGGTTGGACGGGGCTGGGAGCAACCTGGGCTTGTGGAAGAGGTCCCTGCCCATGGCAGGGAGTGGAAGGAGATGAGCTTTGAGGTCCTTTCCAACCCAACCCGTCCCATGCTCTGCGATTCCACGGTCTGGGAAAGCAGGCTGACACCAAACACTGATACAGGAGGCAGAAGCATCTCTCTGTGGGGTGTGCAGGTCACCCTGCCAGGAGGGAAGGAGCATCCCCATCTGCTGGGGGGCAGGCATGGGACCACGGAGGGAAGAGATGGTTCAGGCACTCAAATATTAAAATATTTGCGGTGCGTTTGTGGTGCGTGGCCCATCCTCATCACACACAGGGAAAATTAAAAATGAGACCGAGTGCTTCACCCCTCTCCCCAGGGCTGGGCATGCCTCTGCTGTGCCCCAAAACCCACCTCACCTCTGCCTCAGCATCCCCCTTCGTTCAGAGACACCGAGCTGCAGCAACAGAGCCATTGGAATAAAAAAGGGGCAAATAAAATGCTGAGAGTCAGTTTGATCTAACTCAACCTTTTCAAATGACTACACTAATTTTCGACATCTGAATTTAACTGTGTGTTTGCCCCCCTATAAACAGGACGAATAAACACTATATCATTTTTACACTTGAACTGTATTATGATTTTAATGCAGGCTCAGGTGAGATGAGGTCAGAGGATACAATTAAATGGATCTGGTACCATCTGGAGATTAGGGTCTCTTTAACCATGCTTGGGTGATTTATCCATCAGCAACTCATGTAGTGCTTCATAAAAAGTGGTATCTGTTTTAAAAAAAGATATTAAAATACAGCATATTTTTAAAATTAGAGACTAAAATATTATGTACTTGCAGACAGGCAGTTTATTTGCTAACCACTGGAACAGAAATTCCTGTATGGAAGTGCAAGTCCCGATGCGAATTCGCTGGGTTTGCTCCTGCAGGGCTGCTGTGTGCAGGGCACAGGGGACACCCAGCGAAGCCCCAGCCCTCAGGGGGGCTCCCAGGGGTCCCACATCCCTGTGGGGACCAACCTGCCCTCCTCCCATCCCCACTGCTGCTCCAGGAGGGAGCAAACAAAACTTGGAGCCTCCGACCACCTTTTATCGCAAGGCTGCATGTAATAGTCTCTGGCATTCGCCACAATTTATTCTGTAATAAAACAAAATGGGTGCAAAATCAAATATTTAAAGTGTCAACTTCCAAAGCGAATGAGTGGCTAAAACTCGGTTTAATAATTGATCCATCAACGTGCAGATCAAAGGTAAGGCCAAAATTAAACAATTATTTTTCTGAAATTATATTTGATTAAAAATTTCCTGAAAGAAAAACAATTCAGCCATTCTTGTGGACAGTAATTTATACAGTTTAGTGATCCTGCTGTCAATAATATACAAATAGCACTAATATATTACTATAATGCTTCATTTTCATTAAGACATCTGCCAAGTTCTCAAAAACCTTTTCCATTTGGGACTTGACTTATAATTGCATAATCCCTTGGGGGAGTTTCAATATTATTTTAATCAATTTTAACCACAATACACAATATGGATGATTACATTGCAATGTCATTTCCAAAGTTACTTTCCCCCATTACTCATTCGCACGGGGAGAGGACACTGGAAATGCTGGTGAAGGATATTCTGGTAGAAACAAATGACAGGGAGGCAGAATGAATTTCTGCCCCTTTCGGAAGAACGACAAGGCCAATAAATATGAATTTACATGAACTGAGGGTCTGCAGGGGGTGTTGCTGCTGCCCCTGGGTCTCCCAGATAGCAGCAGCTGCTTTTGGCAGATCCTCCCTCCTGCCTGGCCCCCTGCCCTTCCCAGCCAGCCAGCAGCACAGCTCGTACCTGAGGGGCTGGTGCTGATAAACCATGGCTCATTCCTGCTCCTGCTCTGCTCCAGAGCGTCCCTGCAGCCCACGCAGGCTGGCCTCTGTTCTCTGGGCTGCTCTGCCACGTTTTTGCCAGTGCCGCCTCTATCAGCAGTGACACGGGCTGGAACCCCTTTGTTGGCTGCTGTCACCCCCTCCTGCCCCCAGCCCCGGGGTTTCCTGCGTTCTCCAGAACCTGAACGTGCAGATGATCCGCTGAGGAGCGGGTCTGGAGGGGACCAGAGGTGCACGAGGGCCTGGAGAGGACTAGGGGTCCATCAGGAGGTCCCCATAGGCTTGGAGAGGACTAGAGGTCCATGAGGGTCTGGAGGGAACCAAGGGTCCACAAAGGTTTGGAGAAGACAAGGGGTCCTACAAGGGTCTGGAGAAGACAAGAAGTGCACAAGGGTCTGGAGGAAAGAAGGAGTGCACAAGGGTCTGGGGAAGACAAAGGGTCCTCGAGGGCCTGGAGGAGACAAGGGGTGCATGAGGGTCTGGAGAAGACAAAGGGTGCACGAGGGCCTGGAGAGGACAAATGGTGCACGAGGGTCTGGAGAAGAAGGGGTGCACGAAGGTCTGGAGAAGACAAGGGGTGCACGAGGGTCTGGAGAAGAGAAGGGGTGCACGAGGGTCTGGGGAAGACAAGGAGTCCTACAAGGGTCTGGAGAAGAGAAGGGGTGCGCGAGGGTCTGGGGAAGACAAGGGGTGCATGAGGGTCTGGAGAAGACAAGGAGTCCTACAAGGGTCTGGGGAAGACAAGGGATCCTACAAGGGTCTGGAGAAGACAAGGGGTGCATGAGGGTCTGGGGAAGACAAGGGGTGCGCGAGGGTCTGGGGCAGACAAGGGGTGCGCGAGGATGTCCACGAAGGTCTGGGGTGGACCGTGGGCGCCCCAGGTGCAGGGAGGTGGGGGAATGGAGACAGAGGCGGTGGCGGGGAGCCCGGGCAGGGTGTGGGTGGCAGGGGGGCCGTGGGGAAGGCCCGGGCGCTGCTGCAGCCGTGTTGGACACGCGCAGCCCGGGCCGCCGCAGATTACAGCGGTAATATTTCCACAGGCGCGACCTCCCCCGGGCCTGGGTCTCCAATATACTCTGAGCAAACACGCTTCGCTCCCTGTCAGGCGTGCCGAGATATCTTCTTCCTGCCACCTGTTTGCCCCTGAATGATGCTGCTCCTGGCATGTGTGCCGTCCTTCACGGCGAGGTGACAGCTGGGCTTCAATCGCTGCCACCGAGCTGGGGGTAGCGTCCCTACAAATGCTCACCTCAGGAGCTGCCCCATCCCTTGGGCACGAGCTCTGCACGTGTGCCCGGTCCCTGGAGGTGCAGCGTGGCCACAAATACACTGAAAGAAAAACACCCCCTTTTATGCAAAGCCAGGGTTTTGAGGACAGCTGGTCTCCAAGGTGAAGCCTGTGAGATGGGATGTGCAGCTTGGGGTGCCCAACCAAACCCCCAGAGATGCTCTGCCAGCTCCGGATCAGAATGTGAACAGCACAAAAGTCTCAGCCACTTAATAAACATGGAAAAGGCTTCCGTAGCCAGGCAGAACCACAGAGAAAAATCATTAAAAAGTCATTTCCACCAAATGGCTGTTTTAAAAAAACATTTCCAAGCCCTACCTATAGCACTTTGCATAATTCTTCCCTGTTTATGAAAATGAAATCCCCGAGAAGTCTGCGTTCCAGCCCATATGGCGGCGGATGTGATATTTGGAGGAAAATATGGTGCTGCTAATTTGCCTATCGGCCCCCGGGGCGGCTCCCCTGGCAGGGCTGTGCCACAGGGCTGTGCCACAGAAGGGCAGTGCCAGCACTGGGCCTGGGCTGGGGCAGGAGGGGAAGGCCGGGAGGAACGAGCAGCCCCAGCGCAGCACCCTCACCCAGGTGCCACCAAAAGGGTTAAAGAAGTTTTGACTGCTTTGCTCCATGAACCCTGCCAGTGGAATGCGTTTTGAATCCCTGTTTAAAAGACATGTAATTGCCTCAGATTCTTTATATTATCATAACTCTTCAAAATTGATTGGTTTTAGGTTTATGGAAAAATATGCAAATGCACGGGGAGCGACACACATTCCTCATTGTGGGTATAAAAGTAGTTCACAGAGAATCCATCTGATTGAGTTTGATTACTGAACAAAATCTAATTATTTGAGATACACGTCCGGGCTTTTCTGGAGAGGCATGCTGAAGAGAAGAAATATTTGGGATATGAGAGTGTTGTTTGCCCGCTCAGATTTGTTTATTCACATATATTTTGACAGGCCAGAATTTTAAATAATTTAAATCAACGTTCACCCCTCAGAGTCAAAGAAGCAGCGTGGGTGCAGAGCAGCCCCTCCTGAGGTGTGTGAGCAGCGCCTTTGGGCTCACTCTGAGGCACAGAACCACTGAGCCGTGCAGCGGTGGGGTTGGGAGGGACCTGAAAGCCCATCCCGTCCCAGCCCTGCCAGGAGCACCTCCAGGCTGCTCCAAGCCCCATCCAGCCCACCCGGACACCCCCAGGGGCAGCCACAGCTGCTCTGGACAGCCACCGCCCTCACAGCCAGGAGCTCCTTCCCAAAATCTCACCTGAACCTCCCCTCGGTCAGCTCTACAGTTTTATCTGTGGTTTTCAACATCCCCAGGGAAATTTCCACACCGAGCCACTCCAGCAGGTCCCTGCTATGGATGAGGATGTTGTGTGACCGTGCTCACAGGGTCCCAGGATGAGGGAAGAGATGAGGATCTGACTCCATGGTTCAGAAGGCTGATTGATTATTTTATGATATATATTATATTAAAACTATACTAAAAGAATAGAAGAAAGAATTTCATCAGAAGGCTAGCTAAGAATAGAAAAAAGAAGAATGATAACAAAGGTTTGTGGCTCGGACTCTCTGTCTGAGCCAGCTGGGCTGTGATTGGCCATCAATTAGAAACAACCACATGAGCCCAATCCCAGATGCACCTGTTGCATCCCACAGCAGCAGATAACCATTGGTTACATTTTGTTCCTGAGGCCTCTCAGCTTCTCAGGAGGAAAAACCCTAAGGAAAGGATTTTCCATAAAACAAGTCTGTGACAGACATTGGGCTGGGCACAGCTACTATGGCCGGGCCATTACATCCCCCTACCAGCCCAGCACCAGCAGCGCCCACCACCTCAGTCCTCATTTCTCACACAAACACGACTTCTGGAGAAGCAGGAAAGGCTGCACTGAAGTTCTGGCTCCTCCCAGGCCTTTGTCAAGGAGTACTTTGTCAGTCTTTTAAAGCAGCTTTGAATAATTACTGAGTCCCACCCTCTCGTAATCTTCACCCTTTCCCAATTATCTACTCAATTATAATCCACAAAGTCTCTTGCATTAAATGGAACCATATGTTCTTTGCAGTCACTTCCAGTAGGCACGCGCCAGCCTGGCCTCCCCGCTACACAAACATTTCCTGCCCAAAACTCCCTCCTGAGAAACGCCTCCCCTGCAGCAGCTTCACACACCAAGCCCCTCACTCGGGGGGTCCAGGAGGGTCCCAGACCTCCTGGCTCAAGTCCTGCAGCCGCCAACCTCCTTTTCTTCTCCCTTTGTTTTTTTCAATTCCATTGTTTGAGTTGGGTGCTGAGTGTGGGTGGGTTTGCCGCTCAGTGAGACAGCGCAGATCCAGTGCTCCAGGAGATGCCATTGCAGGCCTGCGCCTCTGATCAGCCTATAAAAACCACAGTTAATCCATCGTGGATGATTTTCCATTCTGTGTACACGTGGGTGTTGCCCAAGCCTCAGCTGAGGAAGGAGGAGCTGCCCAGCCCCAGCAAGGGGGATGCTGGAGTCGGTGGCTCTCGGTCACTCCCCTTTCCTTGGTGAGGAATTGCCACCACCCAAACCATTTCTCCATTAATAGGCTTTCCCATGCCCTTGAGTGCTGTACCAGGGACTGTCAGGAAGGGGCTGCCCACCCTTTAAGGAAATTGGTGGCTAATAATGAGGTGTAGAGCCCCTCCAATACACCCTGTTATCAAATACAAAGGAATTACTTATGCATGCTGCTCTGAGACCCACCATTAATTAGGAGTTTTACATATTAATCACAACAGCAGTTTGCCTCTCCCTATGAAATGCTGAGTGATGCTGGGGGGACAGTCTGGCGTGCTGCTCTGGGAAGCCAGTCTGGAAAAGCTCCAGACTTTAGGCTCACTTGAAAGGAAACGGGCCTGGGTAAGGAAAGAGCTGGGCTGATTGTCCCACAGACAGGGAGAACCCTGCAGCAGCCCTGCTGAGGAGAGCCCCCGAGCTGCAGGAGGCACAGCTGCCCTGGCCAGACCTCGCCGTGCCATGGAACAGGGGTTTCCAGCAGGAACTTCCCCATGGAAAGGGGGCTCAGGCCTTGGCAGGCACTGACCAGGGAGGTTTGCAGTGCCCATCCCTGCAGGTGTCCCAGGAAGGCCTGGACAGGGCACTCAGGGCTCATGGAAGAGACCCCAAATCCCACCCAGTGCCCTCCTGCCATGGCAGGGACCCCTCCCACTGCCCAGGCTGCTCCAGCCCCAGTGTCCAGCCTGGCCTTGGGCACTGCCAGGGATGCAGGGGCAGCCCCAGCTGCTCTGGGAATCCCAGCCCAGCCCCTGCCCACCCTGCCAGCCAGGAATTCCCAATTCCCAATATCCCACCCATCCCTGCCCCTGGCAGCTCAGGTTCCTGTTGTAAAGCTGGAGCCTGTTCAAAGGAACCCAAAGAGCCACAACTGGCTTCATCACCATTTTCTTCCCAAGGCAATTGCCAGGAAGGCAGGACAAGACACCCTGTATGTCAATAAAGATTTGCACTGTATCATCTATGCCAAAAAAGTAACTCAATCTTCTGCACTTCAGTACAAATTAGAATTTATATGCAACTCCCCACTTCAGGTGGGCAATCCAAAGAAATTAACCTCAGGAGAAAATTGCTTTTTTCTGGCTTAACACAGAGCTCATTATCATGTCAGGCAGAAGAGACAGTTGGGAAAATGCAAAATCATAGACACGATACAGTGGTGCATCCATATATTTCCAGCCAAGGAACCGCTTATTAGGAGAACTATTTAAATTCCAAAGAGCCAGGTTTGTTCTCTAGGACAGAGTCAGTCCTTGGGGCCAAGAAGCTGACCCACACCACAGAGCTTAAATACCAAGTGTGGTGGAGAAGGCGTCCCCGCGGTGCTGATGGTGTGTGGGGGACACAGGGCTATATTCTGCAAATATCCCAAAGCACTTTATAGACTGGGCAGACATTTCCATCCAGGGGGAAATAGATATTGGAGCGGTGAGTGCAGCTCGTGTGTTGTGTTATTCCATCAGCCAGGATGCCTGGGTGGGGCTTGGAGCCGCCTGCTTTAGTGGGATGTGGCCCTGAAAGAGGAGCTTGAAAGTCCCTCCCGACCCAAACTGTGCAGGGATTTGTGATTCTGTGATCCCCTGATGGTGCAGCCTGGCCGGGAGCCCTTGCAGGGACGGGGAGTGTGTCCCAGCCGTCCCTGTGAGATGAGTTGGAGCCCAAAGCCCACAGGCTCCTGCAGCCAGACTGCAGAGTGATGCTGCTGCTGCTGGTCCCTGCCGCTCCTGCCGTCACGGGATGGCACCACTGAGGGCAAAGGGCAGCACAAGGCAGAGGGTGAGGTTCTGCTGTCCCCAGCCTGTCCCCAGCCTGTCCCCAGCCTGTCCCCGTCAGGGCTCTGCATCTCCTGGGCTGGGATGTGCCAGCAGATGGGACTCTCCTGCCACGCGCGGCACGCCTGGAGCCTTTCTGCGGGGTAAGGATAATTTAAAAGAAGGACGGGAAGCTTGTCCTGCGCGGTGTTTGCCCGTCCCCAGCTCTGTTTGCAGGCGGGCACTGCCCGCACAGCCCGAGCCCGGCCGGGCCGCTCCTCCCGCGCCGCAGGGAAGGCGTCGCGTCCCCGATCCGCCAGCGCTACCTGCGCCATCTGTGTCGAGCATGGCGGGGAAGCCTCTCGGCAAGTGCCGTACAAATGAGGGTCGCCGGCAAGGTCAGGCTGCAGGGAATTTGGGGGCGCGGGGAGGATGTTGGCGGTAAGCAATGACAGCATCCCGGCGCGGCCCCGCCGCATCCCGCCCCGGCCGCCGGCAGCCCGGCCCCGCTGGGACCTGTGTATTATGCCTGGGTTAATTTACTGATTAATCTCCAGTCAGCGGTTTGTGCTTTCCCCAGATGGCCAATTAAAATGTACAACTGGCAGAGCGGTGCCCCGTTGGCAGCCGGCGCGGGGCCGCGGCAGAAGGCGAGGGCTCGCTGCTGCCTTCCCCTGCTGCCTTCGGCCGGGACAGGGAGAGGGGCCCTGGCCTGGCAGGGGCACCGCCGGGCTGGGGACCCCCTGCTCCCCCTGCACCCGGCTGTCCTCGCAGGGCCTGCAGCGCCTGCAGCACCTGCAGCACCTGCAGCACCTGCAGCTCTGGCAGGACCCACAGCGCTCCTGCGAGGGGATGATGCCCGGGCTGGGATGCCTACAACAGACAAAATGCTTCTGCAGCAACAACAGGGAAAACCCACAGAATTTTGTCCCTTGGCGCTGGACGCAGCTTGTATCGGAGCGTCCACCCAGACAGGAGCTGCACAAGGAGAACCCAGATTTCCTCAGATTCTCTGGATAAAGTTACGTGTTTCCTTCGGCAAAGGTGACGTCCAGGCTGGAAAACTCCAAAGCAAATTAAAAATCAAACCAGATCCATTTTGTGGAGAGGCCAAAACCAGCAGTGATGGTTGTAGACTCCTAGAATCCCAGAATGATTTGGGGTGGAAGGGACCTTAAACCCATCCCATCCCACCAATGGCAGGGACACCTTCCCCTGTCCCAGGTGCTCCCAGCCCCAGTGTCCAGCCTGGCCTTGGGCACTGCCAGGGATCCAGGGGCAGCCCCAGCTGCTCTGGGCACCTGTGCCAGGGCTGCCCACCCTCACAGCCAGGAATTTCCTCCCAGTATTCCATCCAACCTTTTCCTCTATCAAGGGGAAGCCGTTCTCCTTGCCTGGTCCCTCAGGACCCTTGTAAAATGAAGTGCACCAGAACAATTTGTTTTTTCATCAACTCTTCTCAGAACTCCAGACAACACTCTGAGAAAAACAGAGGACAAACAAACTGGGAAATACACACTGCTTCTGCAGGCTCTCCCAGAAGTGGCAGTTCTCTGCTTCAGAGCAAAATTTCCCCGCTGCCTTTTTTTTTTTTTTTTTCTTTAAGGAGCCTTCATGAATATTGATGGTAAACATAATAACTGCAATACTCAGGAGTATAGTCAACCCATGCTGTACAATTCACATAATTCCCCTTAAATTAACGGGAGTCCCATGTGTGCCCTGGGCACAGCCTGCCCTCCCTGGGTGCCCAAAGCCAGCATCACGCCCCTCCTGTTCCCAGGGGACAGCTCAGGTCAGGCCCTCACGGGTGCTTTGTCTTATTTTAAGGCTGCATCCAGCTTTAGCCTCCAGTGGGTGCCTTGTGTGAGGTGCACACTGGAGCCTGGGTTACAAATTCCCAAGGGATCACTCAGCACAGGCTGGCTGCCGGGACTGAGGCGTTGTTTGCAGCTGCTCGCCTGGGCTCACCTGGCTCCCTGCCCATGAGCAGCTCCCCTGGGCTGGGCAGCTCCCAGAGGGGGCTCAGAGCGGCCAGCAGCAGCAGAGCGGCTCAAGGACACGTGAATGTCGAGAGAGAAGCAGCAACAAGGCCCACGAAAAGGGGGCTGACATTCTGGAGGTGTTTTTGTCTGTGGAGTGTCCCTCGTGGTGTCCCGTGGGAGCAGCACCGCTGGGGAACCTGCAGCTGCTGAGCAAGGCACGGGTTCCCCTCCAGAGAGAGAAAACCTGCCTGGGCAGGGGGCTGTCCTGGGCAGGTGGCTGTCCTGGGCAGGTGATTGTCCTGGCCAGGGGGCTGTCCTGGGCAGGTGGGTGTCCTGGGCAGGGGGCTGTCCTGGGCAGGTGGCTGTCCTGGGCAGGTGATTGTCCTGGCCAGGGGGCTGTCCTGGGCAGGTGATTGTCCTGGGCAGGTGTCTGTCCTGGCCAGGTGGCTGTCCTGGGCAGGTGATTGTCCTGGGCAGGTGATTGTCCTGGGCAGGTGTCTGTCCTGGCCAGGTGGCTGTCCTGGGCAGGTGATTGTCCTGGGCAGGTGATTGTCCTGGGCAGGGGGCTGTCCTGGGCAGGGGGCTGTCCTGGGCAGGTGGCTGTCCTGGGCAGGTGATTGTCCTGGGCAGGTGATTGTCCTGGGCAGGTGATTGTCCTGGCCAGGTGGCTGTCCTGGGCAGGTGGCTGTCCTGGGCAGGTGATTGTCCTGGGCAGGTGATTGTCCTGGCCAGGTGTCTGTCCTGGGCAGGGGGCTGTCCTGGGCAGGTGGCTGTCCTGGGCAGGTGGCTGTCCTGGGCAGGTGATTGTCCTGGGCCGGTGATTGTCCTGGGCAGGTGGCTGTCCTGGGCAGGTGGCTGTCCTGGGCAGGTGATTGTCCTGGGCAGGTGTCTGTCCTGGGCCGGTGATTGTCCTGGGCAGGTGATTGTCCTGGGCAGGTGTCTGGCCTGGGCAGGTGATTGTCCTGGGCAGGTGATTGTCCTGGGCAGGGGGCTGTCCTGGGCAGGTGATTGTCCTGGGCAGGTGATTGTCCTGGGCAGGTGTCTGTCCTGGGCCGGTGATTGTCCTGGGCAGGTGATTGTCCTGGGCAGGTGTCTGTCCTGGGCAGGTGATTGTCCTGGGCACGTGGCTGTCCTGGGCAGGTGATTGTCCTGGGCAGGTGTCTGTCCTGGCCAGGTGATTGTCCTGGGCAGGGGGCTGTCCTGGGCAGGTGGCTGTCCTGGGCAGGTGGCTGTCCTGGGCAGGGGGCTGTCCTGGGCAGGTGGCTGTCCTGGGCGCAGCAGCTCCCGTCCCTGGCTGGGAGTCCCTCTGGCTCAGGCTCCCATCCCACACCCCACTCACGCTCCCCAGGATGCTCCTGGGAGAGCCCCAGCTCCTGCCCAGCACAGCTCCAGCCCCACGCTGCAGGCTGGCAGGGCCAGGCAGGGCTGCAGGCTGGCAGGGAAGGGCTCCTGGATGCCACACCATGGGGAAGGAGTGGGGATGCCACCAAAGCCAGGAGAGCTGCCGCTCCACACAGGGTCTGCCCCAGGGATCTGTTCCTCTCTAACATGGATCTCTGGGAGCTGTGTGTAAAGGATTCCTGGAAAATGGAAGTACCAGGGAGGAGCCAAAGTGTCCAGACAGGGCATGGAAATATTTACATTTCAGGAAGCTTTGCCAGAAATGGAAAGAAATCCTGCCCAGCACAGCCTGGTTCTGCTGGAGGAGCCATGCAGGCTCTGGCACCACAGGGCTGCTGCATCCCCAAATTCACCAGCTCCTCTCCCCAGCCAGAGCTGCTCTGGGCCCCATCCCACCTGGGAATCACAGGGATCTGGGTTTTTCTCTCCCTGTGTTTTCAGTCCAGATAAAGATCTGCATTTTGGAACGATCCCGCACAAGTTAAGGCGTGACCTGCGCAGTTCCTGTCAACAGAGCCGGGCTGGTGATCTTTAGAGGGGATTTTCTCCAGGTGAAGGACAAACATGACATTAGAGCTATCAAACTCCCCGTCTGACAAGGACATATGAAGTGGAAATGGTCGGGGGCACTGGGAGCAGCCTGTCTCTCTTCAGGCCCTTTTCCATGTGCTGGATGCTGCCGGGGCTCCTGCAGCGTGCCCATGGCAGGGACACAGGGTGGCACAGGCTGTGGGGTCCTGCAGTCCCCATGGGGCACTGAGGGCAGGACAGGGGGAAAGAGCTGCAGCTGGGCCAGTCAGAGCTGATGGGGGGCCTGGGACCACTTCTGTGGGCTGAGCACTGCTCCTGTGACCAGCCCTGTCCCCAAGGGCACTGCTGCTCTGACCAGCCCTGTCCCCATGGGGCACTGCTCCTGTGACCAGCCCTGTCCCCATGGGCACTGCTGCTCTGACCAGCCCTGTCCCCATGGGGCACTGCTCCTGTGACCAGCCCTGTCCCCAAGGGCACTGCTGCTCTGACCAGCCCTGTCCCCAAGGGGCACTGCTGCTCTGACCAGCCCTGTCCCCATGGGCACTGCTGCTCTGACCATCCCTGTCCCCATGGGCACTGCTCCTGTGACCAGCCCCGTCCCCATGGGCACTGCTGCTCTGACCAGCCCTGTCCCCATGGGGCACTGCTCCTGTGACCAACCCTGTCCCCAAGGGCACTGCTCCTGTGACCAACCCTGTCCCCAAGGGCACTGCTCCTCTGACCAGCCCTGTCCCCATGGGCACTGCTGCTCTGACCAGCCCTGTCCCCAAGGGGCACTGCTCCTGTGACCAGCCTTGTCCCCAAGGGCACTGCTCCCGTGACCAGCCCTGTCCCCAAGGGCACTGCTGCTCTGACCAGCCCTGTCCCCAAGGGCACTGCTCCCGTGACCAGCCCTGTCCCCAAGGGCACTGCTGCTCTGACCAGCCCTGTCCCCAAGGGCACTGCTGCTCTGACCAGCCCTGTCCCCAAGGGCACTGCTGCTCTGACCAGCCCTGTCCCCAAGGGCACTGCTGCTCCTGTGACCAGCCCTGTCCCCAAGGGCACTGCTGCTCTGACCAGCCCTGTCCCCAAGGGCACTGCTGCTCTGACCAGCCCTGTCCCCAAGGGCACTGCTCCTGTGACCAGCCCTGTCCCCAAGGGCACTGCTGCTCTGACCAGCCCTGTCCCCATGGGCACTGCTGCTCTGACCAGCCCTGTCCCCAAGGGCACTGCTGCTCTGACCAGCCCTGTCCCCAAGGGCACTGCTGCTCTGACCAGCCCTGTCCCCAAGGGCACTGCTCCTGTGACCAGCCCTGTCCCCATGGGCACTGCTGCTCTGACCAGCCCTGTCCCCAAGGGCACTGCTGCTCTGACCAGCCCTGTCCCCAAGGGCACTGCTGCTCTGACCAGCCCTGTCCCCAAGGGCACTGCTGCTCTGACCAGCCCTGTCCCCAAGGGCACTGCTCCTGTGACCAGCCCTGTCCCCATGGGCACTGTTCCTGTGACCAGCCCTGTCCCCAAGGGCACTGCTGCTCTGACCAGCCCTGTCCCCAAGGGCACTGCTGCTCTGACCAGCCCTGTCCCCAAGGGGCACTGCTGCTCTGACCAGCCCTGTCCCCAAGGGCACTGCTGCTCTGACCAGCCCTGTCCCCAAGGGCACTGCTGCTCTGACCAGCCCTGTCCCCAGGGGCACTGCTCCTGTGACCAGCCCTGTCCCCAAGGGCACTGCTCCTGTGACCAGCCCTGTCCCCATGGGGCACTGCTGCTCTGACCAGCCCTGTCCCCAAGGGCAGCACGGGGCTGAGCCCCTGGCTGGGGCAGGGACTGAGCCCAGCACAGAGGGCCATGGTGGCCAGCTCCTCAGGGCTTGGGGCCACCAGCTCTTGCAGGCAGCGGGAGCGTCCCAACTCTGCTACTCCTGATACTGTGGCTCCTTCCCTGGCCGGTGGGAAAAAGAGGGGAGCAGGCAGCAAGGCCCCAGGATGAGGGTGGCTGCGGGTCCTGGGTGGCCCTGGCATCAGCAGCCCTGCTCTGAACCCCTGTCCTTCCCCAGGCTCAGAGGGGAACCACAGGGCTTTGGGTTCAGCACATGTGGGGCAGGAGAAGCCAAGGCAGGGATGGACAGAAGGAGACAGCACTGCAGGGGTGACAGAACTGAAGGGGTGACAGCATTAAAGGGGTGACAGAACTAAAGGGGTGACAGAACTAAAGGGGTGACAGAACTGCAGGGGTGACAGCATTAAAGGGGTGACAGCATTAAAGGGGTGACAGCACTACAGGGGTGACAGCATTAAAGGGGTGACAGAACTAAAGGGGTGACAGAACTGCAGGGGTGACAGCACTAAAGGGGTGGCAGCACTACAGGGGTGACAGCAGTACAGGGGTGACAGCACTAA
Organism: Calcarius lapponicus; assembly: GCA_039654755.1. Classification (NCBI taxonomy): domain Eukaryota; kingdom Metazoa; phylum Chordata; class Aves; order Passeriformes; family Fringillidae; genus Calcarius; species Calcarius lapponicus. Next base: position 26,093,943 of record CM077470.1, read on the forward strand.
AGGGGTGACAGAACTGCAGGGGTGGCAGCACTACAGGGGTGACAGAACTACAGGGATGGCAGCACTAAAGGGGTGACAGCAGTACAGAGGTGGCAGCACTAAAGGGGTGACAGCACTGCAGGGGTGACAGAACTGCAGGGGTCCCTGCACTCAAGGGGTCCCAGCAGAAAGAGAGCTGCTGAGAGCCGCTGTGGGCAGTGAAGCGCTCTGAGCCCGGCCCAGCCCCTGTTCCCTCAGGGACGTGGCCAAGGGCAGCAGCCAAGGCGAGTGTAAGATCCAGCCAGGAGCCTCAGGACACCAGGCACACCCTGCTCTTCCCGCCCTGCTGTAAATCTGGGACCCTCCTGGGTTTATCCCAGCTGAGCACGAGCCTGACTGAGATGGATTTAGTCCTTGAACTGTAATTAAACACGAGAATGAGACGAGCGCGGAGTCCACGTGCTTATGCAGATGCAGACGCCTCGTCCTGCTCCGCCGGGAGCGCTGCCCGGCGGGCGGAACATCAGCTGCACATCTGGCAGGGATTCAGGAATGCAGCAAACCCGGCCTTTGGGGACCCTGAGCTGCCGCAGGCCTTGTGACATCCACCCTCCTGTTGAGAGAGCTCTGGGCAGCCCCTGGGCGTGGGGCACGGGGACACGGACAGAAACCGGCCCCAATTCCCCCTCCTGCGATCCGGGCGCTCAGCAAAGCCCGCCCTGGCCCTGCCGCTCCAGGAGGGGAAGCTCACAAAGCCAGCTCGCCAGTATCAGAGATTTTACCGCAGAATCACGGAATCCTCTGGGCTGGAAAAGCCCTCTGAGCCCGAGCCCTAACCCAGCAGCACCGTGCCCACCCCTAACCCGTGTCCCCAGGTGCCACATCTACAGAATGTGATTACATTACATGCAATCTGCCTCTCCTTTCCTGCCTCAGTTTCCCCACCTGCGACACCATTATTGTTTATCAATGTGCCGTGAATTGCCCACGTGTGCCGTTCATTAGGGTTGCAAGGACATCTCTGGGAGATGCTGGGTGTCAGCATCCCTGCCCAGCAGCCGGGCTCCAGCCGGGCCTCATTTGTGGGTGCAGCATTAAACAGCTCTTTTCTGGTACAAAAAAAGGGAAATTGCTGAGGAGCGAACAAAGAAGAAGTGGGAGATCAGAAGTTTGATTATCCCATTTGCCCCCGGGCTAAACTGAGGCACCAAGTGGGGCACGGGGTCCCTTTCCATGAAAATCCTCCCAGGTGTGCAAGGTGGGTGCTGGAGAGGGTGGATCGGGGCCCCCAGCACCCACAGAGCCAGGGAATGCCTTCATCTGCCATGTGCAAGCCATAAAAGGGATCCCAGAAGGTTACGGAATTTATAGCCTCAAAAGGAAAAAAAAGGTATAAAGTGGCACTTCCATATAAAAATGTTGCTGTCATCTTCAATGTACGTAGTTCTCCCCACAAAGAGATATATGCATAATTTATAAGTCTCGTAAACTTCTCATATATGTTTATATATATATTTTATACATATATATATATACATATAAAGGTATTTATATATTGTTATCCATATATATATTATAGAGAGAAATATATAGATACATTTTTTCTATATTATTATCCATATATATAATATCTAGGTATGCAGATACATACATATATATGTATTTTCCAAATTACTTCTATAATATTATCCATATAAGAAAAAAACATATAGATATAGATTAGATATAGATATAGATTATATAGATATAGATACAGATATAGATATAGATTAGATATAGATAGATATAAATGTATATTCTAGTGAATTACAAGGAAGGCCATCACGTTCTACCTTTTCCCAGCCCTGGCCCTTTATCAATGCTACTCACATTTAATTAGTAGACATTTCTCCTTCCTGAGCATATTTACTTGAATTCCTGGTTCCTACGGCAACCCAGCGGCTGCTGCCGGAGCAGCCCAGCCCAGCCTAAGCCAGGAATGGAGATTAACGAGCAGCCTCAATATTCAGATTACCCGGCAAGGACCGAGCCTGGCGAGGGCATCCTCACAAAGCAGGCTCAGCTCTGGTTTGAGCAGATCCTGTTTATCCAGGGGTACCTGTGGTATCCAGCCCGGGGAGACGGCCCCTTCAGTCCTAAATCCTCTGTAATTTGCTATCAACTCAGGTAAAGGCTATTTTTAAATTTTTTTTTTATTAATTGCACTCCATTTTCAATTTAGAACACCCAGCACAGGAATGGCTAAACAATGTCCAAATCATCCCTGCTCAGCGAGGCTCTCCTCGCTGCAGCTGTAGTTTTCACCAAATACCTGAATTTCCTGGTGGCCCTGCAGCTGCTGGAACAGAAAATGTCCCTTTTGAGGGGACACACGGGCACTGCCCCTTCTGCTGCCTTCCTCGTGCAGGACTCCCTCAGCTGCTACAACAGAAAATGTCCCTTTTGAGGGGACACACAGGCACTGCTGCTTCTGCTGCCTTCCTCCTGCAGGACTCCCTCAGCCGCTGTGCACGCTGCAGGCAGGTGCTGGAAGGCTGGTTTGAGATAAATGCCCAACAATTCTTCTCCTTTTCGGTTACAAATGTCGCTTTTTTTTTTTTTTTTTTTTTAACTGATAGAGGAAAATGCAATATAAACTAAATAAATAGGGAAGGGATGTGTGTAAATTAGAGCGAGAAGCATCTCATTTGAACATTTTTAAATCTTACATGACCCTGATGCTTTTGAAGGAAAAGCGCAGTCTAAATGCTCACACACCTTCTGTTTTCAACCTGGCGTGGCAGTTTAACCCTGGAGCAGACAGCTCAGCTCTGCCTCAAAGACAGGTACAAAGTGTTCAATAGAATAAATAACTGAAATAATTAAAATCAGGAGCAGAGCACCGAGCACTGGGAAGCATTAATTTTCACAGATCTCCAAAAGGCACTGTGGGTTTATTTGGAGGTTGTGTGCCTGTGGGGAAGTTCAGGCGTTTTGGGGAAGGTCTTGGGGTGCAGGGAGAGACCCCCATGAGGGGTCCAGCACAGGAGCCTCCCTGGGGTGGCTCTGGGGAGTATTCGGGTGCCCAGCCCCGATTTGGGGGCTGAGCTGGGCTGGCAGGGCTGGGCTGCCCCAGCTCTCCCTCCTGCCTGCAGCTGCTCCCTCTGGGGCGGGGCTGTGGGGCACCCGTGGAGCTCAGAGCAGCCCAGGCTGTGAGAAACTCACTGCCTCAATTTACCCTCACACTGCCACCAGTGCGCACCCCCAGAGCCGCCAAGAGAAACTGGGGTGCGACCAGCCCCTGCAAACACCCTCCAGCCTTTGGCCACCGAGTGAGGGGCAAGAAGAGACGGCATTTTCATGCATTATTCCTGTCCTCCCAAGCTTTTTCTTCCCCACAAATATTGGCCACCACAGGAATTAATTAATCTCAGCAGCCCAGGAGTGGGGCAGGCTCTGCAGCAGAGCATGCCCTGAACCCCACAATCCAGGATGTGCTCCCGGGCTTGTTCCAAGTGCCTTTTAATACCAAAGAACACAACAACTTAAATGCCATCCCCTGGTTTTATGAAAAAGCAATATAGGAGAGTAAATAGGGCAAATACCAACAAGGCAGGACACGCGAGTCGAATCGAACAATAAATTCAAATAATATCACTAAATCGAAGAGCCAGGCAGTGCCTGAGAGCTCCTCTGCCCATGACTTTTCTGGAGAGCCGAGCACACAGAATAACCCATTCTCCTTGCCCATTAACAACAACAATCAAGGCTGGATTAAACCTCTTCAAATAATTCTCCAAGTAGAGATAAAGCATAAAAGAGAGAGAGAGAGAGAGGAAAAAATTCCAGCGTATCCTTTTGCCGCTGGTAATAAGCTTACGCCTGGAACAGACTTGTTAAATAATTAGAGTTAAATTACCTCCTCTCCTAGCAGTGCCTTTCCCAGGCTCACCTCGGTGAGCTAATGGAGAGGGATGGGTGTGGGGCCAGGGCCGGGAGGTGACAGTGTGGTGGCTCTGGTGTGGAGCTGGGGCTCCCAGGGACCCCGAGCGGCTCCAGCACCCCTCGGATGCTGTCCCTGCGTGCCCCGGCTCACACACGCCCTGGGACCTGCCAGAGCCCACCCGGGTCCCTGCTCGGAAACAGAAGGCACAAAAAAAGGGAATTGAGATTTGCAGATCTGATAATGAGCCAGTTAATGACATAAATGATACCTCAAGAACCTCACTAAACCATCCAGGTCCTACAATTTAATCTGTAATAAATACTCCTGCATCATTGCGAGATGGCTGCTCATAATGGCAAATGAAATATGCTGGTATGATAGGTACAATAAATCTGGATTTTCCTATGGTTCCCTCAGGCTAGAACAATATGTAACCAGAGTGCGCACTGTCAGGATGAGCAGATCTCAAAGCCATCATAAAATCTAAATGGGGACTAATTAGGAGGCCCTTCCCTTCTAGAGTTACTATTTCTATTGACATTTTCCATGCATGAGCCCCTCCATAACATCATAAGTCACCAAGATAAGAACTCCCTAGATTATAGGGAAAAAGCTTTAATGGAGAAGTTGAACTCAAAGGCGATGCATAAATTTTCCTTCTGATACCCCGGCAAGTCTGTGTTCAGTACTTTCTTTACAAACTTTCCTCCCTGGTGCCAGCTGCGGCTCTGTCCGGCCGTCCCGGGCACGGGCACCTGGAGAGGGGGCACCGGGACCCCAGCCCTGGCACAGGCACCTGGGGAGGGGGCACCGGGACCCCAGCCCTGGCACGGGCACCTGGGGATGCCACAGGGGGACCCCAGCCCTGGCATGGACACCTGGGGGTGCCACAGGGGGACCCCAGCCCTGGCACAGGCACCTGGGGAGGGGGCACTGGGACCCCAGCCCTGGCACGGGCACCTGGGGATGCCACAGGGGGACACGGGAACAGGGGGACACAGGAGGTGGGAGACAAGAGGACAGGAGGGCAGGGGGACACAGGGACACGGGGACACGGGGACAGGGGAACAGGGGAACAGGGTGACACAGGGACAGGAGGACACAGTGACAGGGACACAGGGTCAGGGGGACCCGGGGACATGGTGATAAGGGTACAGGGTGTCAGAGGGACAGGGTGGCAGGGGGACAGGCAGCGCAGCAGCAGGTGGATGTGCCGGGGCACAGCCATGCCCTGGCACTGCCTGCAGGGGCCTCGCAGTGCCCGGGCTGCTCCTGGTTGAGCACAGCAGGATTTATTTAGGATTTATTTATTGCCTGCTGGCAGCAGCCTGCACGTTCCCTGTCCCTGTCACACTCCCCGTGACCGCCCCTGCGGCTCTGTGCACCTGCCTGCCTGCAAGGGCACGGGCATGGAGCACATCCACCACCTCGGGCCCAGCTTCAGCTGCAGGATTCAGGAATGACCCTGCCGTCATGAGCCCAGAATCCCAAATCCCAGAATCCCAAATCCCAGAATCCTGGAATCTCATAATCCCGGAATCCCAGAATCCAGGAATCCCAAACTGGGGCAGTGCAATATAAAGACTACTCAGTGCAAATCTCCAATCACCCAGTGCAAAACAACAACTAAAAAAACTATTTAGTGCAATACAACAGAGCACATCCTGCCTCCTGCATCCACCACCTCAGGCCCAGCCTCCAGCCGTGGGATTTAGGAATGACCCTGCCGTCATGACCCCAGAATCCCAAACCCCAGAATCTCAGAATCTCAGAATCTCAGAATCTCAGAGTCTCAGAATCCCAAATACCAAATCCCAGAATCCCAGAATCCCAAATCCCAGAATCCCAGAATACCAGAATCCCAAATCCCAGAATCCCAGAATCTCATAATCCTGGAATCCTGGAATCCCAAATCCCAGAATCCCAGAATCCCAGAATCCCAGAATCCCAAATCCCAGAATCCCAGAATCCTGGAATCCCAGAATCCCAAAATCCCAAATCCCAGCATCCCAGAATCCTAGAATCCCAGAATCCCAAATCCCAGAATCCCAAATCCCAGAATCCCAAACGCCAGAATCCTAAACCCCAGAATCCCAAATCCCAGAATCCCAGAATCCCAAACCCCAGAATCCCAAATCCCAGAATCCCAAATCCCAGAATCTCAGACTGGGAGTGTCTCCCTCTGCCTTGCTCCTGCCCACCCGACCTGGTGCTTCCCTGTGCTGGGATGTTCTCCTCGAAGCTGTCCTTCTCTGCAGACTGGAGCTGCCAAGTGGGAGCTGTCCCTGCCCATGGCAGGGGTGGCACACGATGAGCTTTAAGGTCCCTTCCAACCCCTGCCATTATGGGATTCTAAGATTTCATGACATTGCAGGGAAAGATGGGAGAGTGTGATGTGTGCCAAGCATCTCACCAGCGAGTTATCCTTTTGTAATCTTAGTAAATACACTCTAAAAAATGTACGGGATTTTACAAATATTTTCTTCCTTGCATACATGGAAAATAAGAAAACATATAGAAAAAGATCTGTAGCAAGGTAACTTGCATTGTAGGGAACATATAATGGCTCCTGCTGTTGATCACACTTATCTGCACTTACCAGGGAACACCTAATAACAGAATTCTCAGGTCCCTTCTCACTCATGAATAACAATGCCATAAAGGCTTCCCAAGTGGAGGGGTTCAGGGCTAACCCTCCCACTGCTGGAGCTGGCAATCCCCTGCTTTTCTGTGGTTTTGATGAGCTGGGGTGAAGAGCCAGCTGGGAGCAGCCAGACTGCAATTCCACGGGAGCTTCAACCTCATCCAAATGCTGGAGTTTTCACATTTGATCTTCAAATGCACATTATATTCTTGGAAATTACTGACGTAGGTAAACAAGCATTTCCTCAACAACAGCATTCCTGGAGGATGAGTCTAAATACCCTTTCCTCAACTTTGTGTTTGCACAGAGTTATACAGGGGAAATGAGCCTTCGGAGAATTATTAGAGGGCAAACGAGAAGCAGCCAAGTTTATGAAAAACTAGCACACGAATGACTGAGAGGATAGAGATCTATATCCTAAGTCAACTCCAGCTCCAGCTCATTTTTGTTTGAAGGAGAAGCACTGGCAGGTGTGATTTACTCTGTATTTTCTAGCAGGGTGTCGTTGAGGAGGGGACCTGCTCCCTCATCCCCCAAAAGCAGCTCCCCAGGGGCCCCTGCTGCTCCAGTGAAAGGAGATGAGGATGAGAGGTGACCACTGGCTGCAGGACACGAGGGGTCCTGGGGGGCTGGACCCCTGAGCTCCCTGTGCTGCATTTCCCTGTGCTCCCAGCACCCTTTCCCTGCGCTCCCAGCACCCTTCTCCCTGTGCTCCCAGCACCCTTCTCCCAGTGCTCCCAGCACCCTTTCCCTGTGCTCCCAGCACCCTTCTCCCACTGCTCCCAGCACCCTTTCCCTGTGCTCCCAGCACCCTTTCCCTGTGCTCCCAGCACCCTTTCCCTGTGCTCCCAGCACCCTTCTCCCAGTGCTCCCAGCACCCTTCTCCCTGTGCTCCCAGCACCCTTCTCCCTGTGCTCCCAGCACCCTTTCCCTGTGCTCCCAGCACCCTTTTTCCTGTGCTCCCAGCACCCTTTCCCTGTGCTCCCAGCACCCTTCTCCCAGTGCTCCCAGCACCCTTTCCCTGTGCTCCCAGCACCCTTTCCCTGTGCTCCCATCACCCTTCTCCCTGTGCTCCCAGCACCCTTCTCCCTGTGCTCCCAGCACCCTTCTCCCTTCACTCCCAGCACCCTTTCCCTGTGCTCCCAGCACCCTTCTCCCAGTGCTCCCAGCACCCTTTTTCCTGTGCTCCCAGCACCCCTTTTGCCTGTGCTCCACCACAGCTCTGGCACTAAAGCACAGCCCCATCCCACCCTGCTCATCCCAGGTTCTTAGGAGTCTCTCCAAGACCTGCATCTGGAACTGCACTCAAGATTTCCCTGGCAGAGCCACTTGCACAAAGTTATGTTCAGGTGTTGTGCAGTGCCAGTGCATAAACATCAAACACCAGTCAGCTTTTCACTACAAGAATGGGAATTCAGGGAAATCAGGATGAAATATTTGTAGGATTTAGTGCAGCACCAGCTCCTGGTCAAATAGCAGTTGGGTTTGGATGGATCCAGGATCCCTTCCCTTGAGGATGCCCAGAGGAGCAGCAGCACTCTGTTCAGCAGCATCCCTGCAGCTGCAGCAGGGATGCTCAGGCCTTTTATTCCAAATATTCCCTCCTTGGGCTCATGCTGTGCAAATGAGGGTGGGTGGGTTTGTTCAGTGCGAGAAGGTAATTCAGACCCAGCAAAATCAATAGGGAAATTCATGAGTGATCTCTCCTGCCGGCCTTTTGCTCCTGCTTTCTCCGTGGCTGCCCCCGAGGCAGGGTAGGAGCCTCGGCCACGTTCCCCAGCAGCTCAGGCACCCTGGGCTGGCCCCAGTCCGTGCCCAGCACTGCTGCCTGTCGGGATCTTAGCTGCTCACAGTGACCCTGAGAAAAGTTCAAAATTCTCTTTTCCCAGCCCAGCGCTTGAAGAAGGAGTCAGAGCTCCTCAGTTCTCGGTCTCAAGGTTGTTTATTGTTCCTTATCTATAAAATTCTTTCCCCTGTCCAGCCCAGGTCCGCTCAGCAGGACAGACAGAGGCACTCTGCCTGCCCCAGGGCTGTGTTATCTTTTTATACTAAAAACTACGTGTACAATATTTACAATTCCTTCCCAATCCCCATCACCTGTGTCAGACAGTGAGCTTCTACTCTAATCCAACCCCAAAGTGCCACCATCAGCCAGAAGATGGAGGCCAAGAAGAAGAAGGAGAAAGGCTGGACATGCCCAGATTCCTCCATCTGAACCCCCATTCTAAAGAGCCCAAAAATCTATTTTTCTCCACGTAACAACTTCACTATTATTCTACCTAAACTACTGTGGCTGGCAGATCTTCATACAAGGTTGGTAACTTGCTCCAAGGCTCATAATCAAACCCACAGGTGTCTTGGGCTCTGTGCCAGGGTCCCTGAGCCCCTGGCAGGCTCCTGGCCATCCTGGACAGCCAGAGGGATGTGCTGGCTCCTGACAGCTCCCACCAGGGATGTGCCAGCACCACCTGCAGCTGCGCATGGCTCGTACCACGGGGCTCTGCCCACAAGGCAGCCCCAAAGCCCAGATCCTGCTGAAAGCTCTGGTGGATCCTTTTCCTGTCACCCCCAAGGGCACATGATGTTTATGGAGGCCTGGAGATTTCTGAAGGTGCTGGAGCATCCTCCCAGCTGGCACCTCTGCTCCCAGCCACATCCCAGCTGGGCATGGCTAAGGAAGAGCCCCTTTCCAGCAGATCTGAACCAAACTGACTGTTCAGCAGGGCTGGTTAGCTGGGAGTGAGAGCTGCTGGAGCACGGCCACATCCAGACAGGGCAGCTGCACATCCCCATCCCCTTGCACGGCGTGGCAGAGCTCAGTGCCTCGCTGTGCCCTGTACCATCCCTGTGTGCCCTTTCATCCCTCAAAGAGACAGCAACGGGCAAGAAAAGACTTTTGCCTCACAGTAAGGATAATCCTCTTCCATACACAAGGAACCCAGCATCCTGCCTGTGCAGTTTGGGCTGGCACTGTTGGGCACGGCGGGCGCACATGCCCACGTGTGGCACGGCCACTCGGGGAGGGCACGGGCTCTGCCAGCCCTTGGGCACACCTCACCCATCCCATCCCTCCCAAAAACCAGCGCTGGGGACAGGGGCAGAGGGAAGGGCGAGCTGAGGGCACACAGTGCCCTGCTCTGCACTGGGGTGTTGGTGCCACCATCCACCATGGGCTGGGCACAGCTCAGAGCAGCCGGAGCCCTGCCAGCCCTGGGTGAGAGCAGGGGACACCCAGGAGCCCTGCCAGCCCCAGGTGAGAGCAGGGGACACCCAGGAGCCCGGAGAGCCCCAGGTGAGAGCAGGGGATGCCCAGGAGCCCGGAGAGCCCCAGGTGAGAGCAGGGGACACCCAGGAGCCCTGCCAGCCCCAGGTGACATCAGGGGACACCCAGGAGCCCTGCCAGCCCCAGGTGACAGTGAGGGACACCCAGGAGCCCTGAGAGCCCCAGGTGACATCAGGGGACACCCAGCAGGAGCCCTGCCAGCCCCAGGTGACAGTGAGGGACACCCAGGAGCCCTGCCAGCTCCGGGTAACATCAGGGGACACCCAGGAGCCCTGAGAGCCCCAGGTGACATCAGGGGACACCCAGGAGCCCTGCCAGCCCCAGGTGAGAGCAGGGGACACCCAGGAGCTCTGCCAGCCCCAGGTGAGAGCAGGGGACACCCAGGAGCCCTGCCAGCCCCAGGTGAGAGCAGGGGACACCCAGGAGCCCTGAGAGCCCCAGGTGAGAGCAGGGGACACCCAGGAGCCCTGCCAGCCCCAGGTGAGAGCAGGGGACACCCAGGAGCCCTGCCAGCCCCAGGTGAGAGCAGGGGACACCCAGGAGCTCTGCCAGCCCCAGGTGAGAGCAGGGGACACCCAGGAGCCCTGAGAGCCCCAGGTGACATCAGGGGACACCCAGGAGCCCTGCCAGCCCCAGGTGAGAGCAGCAGGAGCCCTGCCAGCCCCAGGTGAGAGCAGGGGACACCCAGGAGCCCTGCCAGCCCCAGGTGACATCAGGGGACACCCAGGAGCCCTGAGAGCCCCAGGTGAGAGCAGGGGACACACAGGAGCCCTGCCAGCCCCAGGTGAGAGCAGGGACACCCAGGAGCCCTGAGAGCCCCAGGTGACAGTGAGGGACACCCAGGAGCCCTGAGAGCCCCAGGTGACATCAGGGGACACCCAGCAGGAGCCCTGCCAGCCCCAGGTGAGAGCAGGGGACACCCAGGAGCTCTGCCAGCCCCAGGTGCCCCAGCAGGAGCCCGTCCCCAGCCTGTCCCCAGGAGTGTGCCACTCAGTTGCCCCCCGTGGGAAGCAGAGCCGCTGGGCACAGTTTGCTGCAGTGCACAGAGCAGGGAGCAGCTCTGTCCGTGCAGCGCCGTTGTTGTTGTTATTATTGTTATTATGACTAGCTGAAGAGCATCCCAGATGCATGGGGCACTTTACGGACTAAAGTAATGGATGGGCCTTGCCCGGGGAGCTGGAAATGGCAGGAGCCCACCCCGGAGAACAATGAGGGAGGCTGTGCAGAGCTGGAGCGAGGCTCTGAGGAAAGGGCAGGGCTGTGCCTGTGCTCACCTCTGCTCCTGCTCTGACCTGCTCCCAGCGCCAGCACAAGGAGTGCTTGCACTGATTTGCACCAACACCCAGCAGCCAGGAGGGCACGGGGCATTGAATCATCTTCTGTCTCTCTCCAGAGCTGAGGATCCTGAGGCTGGAGGGGCAGATGGGTCCGCAGTGACACACAGGGAACGGCTCCCACTGCCAGAGGCCATGGGTGGCATATTGGGAATTGGGAATTGTTCCCTGGCAGGGTGGGCAGGCCTGGCACAGCCGGGGCTGCCCCTGGGTCCCTGGCAGTGCCCCAGGCCAGGCTGGACAGGGCTGGGAGCTCCTGGGACAGGGGAGGTGTCCTGTGGGAACCCAGAACACCCTCTGGCTGTCCAGGATGGCCAGAACCCTGCCAGGGGCGCAGGGACCCTGGCACAGAGCCCAAAACACCTGTGGGTTTGATTATGAGCCGTGGAGCAAATTACCAACCTTACATGAAGATCTGCCAGCCACAACAGTTTAGGTAGAATAATAGTGAATTTATCACTAGGTAAAAAATAGATTTTGGGGTTTTTAGAATGGGGGTTCAGGGGGCAAGATGGAGGAATCTGGGCATGTCCAGCCTTTCTCCTTCTTCTTCTTGGCCTCCATCCTCTGCTGTGATGGTGGCACTTTGGGATTGGTTTAGAGTAGAAGCTCACTGTCTAACACAGGTGATGGGTATTGGGAAGGAATTGTAAATATTGTACAGGCAGTTTTTAGTATAAAAAGATAACACAGCCCTAGGGCAGGCAGAGTGCCTCTGTCCTGCTGAGCGGACCTGGGCTGGACAGGAGAAAGAATTTTATAGATAAGGAACAATAAACAACCTTGAGACCGAGAACTGAGGAGCTCTGAGTCCTTCTGGGAAAAGAGGATTTTAGCAATCTCAGGGTCACAGAAAGGCCCCAGAGTGTCCCTGCCACGGCAGGGTGGCCCTGGGTGGGCTTCGGGGTCTCTCCCAGTCTGGGGCTCTGTGGAGCTGCTCTGTGCCATGGGGTGGGCAGAGGCAGGAGCTCAAGGAGCCCAGACACAGCCCTGGGTGTTTCCAGGCTGTGCCCTGCCTGGGCTGCTGGGCTGGCGTTGGGCACTTCTGCACAGCAGGGCAGGGGCTGTGCCACAGCAGCCGGGCTGGCAGAACCCACCAGGACCCAAAACTCAGCATCAGCCCAGCCCAGGGCTCATGGGAGGCACAGCAAGATTCCTGCAGCCTTCAATGAGTCATGGGCTGGGTGCCAGTGCTCTTCCAGGGCTGTTTTGTGAAATTACTTAGATTTATGTCCAGCTATTTAATATCAGCCTGGAAAAAAAAAAAAAAAAAAAGAAAAGGCTTGCCTCTGCTCGGCTCGGTGTGACGGTGTCACTGCTGCTGCGTCCCCCCAAAGATTCTAATTTTTTATCCTGTTCATTTTTTTCCCCTTTGCGCTGATTATTTTTTTTCTAATTTGGTGATCTCAGCGAGGTGTTCGGGATGCACTTGACAGAGCATAATACATCACCTGTCGAGAGACCCCGGCCTTAAAAAAGTGTGGAAATTACTGGAATAATTGCAGAGTGAAGCCCTGTCCAGGGGGCTGGGAGCTGGGGAGGGCAGGAGCTGCTCCCCCTGGGCTGGGCTGGCCAGAGCCCGGCCTGGGACGCTGAGCCCCTGCCCCAGGCTCAGAGACACAGAGCCCATTGTGTTAATAGCGCCGTGACACCAGAGGGGGTCAAGTAAATAAATATGCATGTCTCACCAGTGCAAAATAATAAAATTCCAATGTGTGCAAGCCTGCTTGTTGAACATATGTTTGCAGCACGGCTAAGCCATCTGGCTCAATGTCAAGCATTTACACCAACTGCAGTCTTACACTACCTGACAGCAGAAAAGCTTTATTCCCCTGGTGTTTGGGCACAAATGGAGAAATATTATTGAAATGATTATCTGCATCAAGACTCAGATTTGGTTTGACATTTAGCTGGCTCTGTTTAATCCAAAGGGTTGTCTGAATGAATAAAGAGAAGGGTTCCTCCAGAAGATGCTGCGAGCAGCCAGGGAAAGCCAAATGATTAATGAGACTGAGAGGCTGGGTGGACCCTGCCCACCTCCACCCAGACCTCGGTGCCAAGAACTGCATGGGAAATCAGGCTGAGCCTTCTGGAGCTTGTCAGGAGGTGCTCAGGGCCGGGGGGGGGGTTATTTTTGGACCTCAGGAAAGCAGCAGAAGCGAGCCCGTTGCTGCCAGGCAGGAGGGAGAGGTCTGGGCCCTCATTAAACACCGTCCCTGAGCAGCTGCAGGTGCCTGCCCCCAGTGGGACACACCTGGGGGAGCCTGGGCTGGAGCCCCCTCCTCCCGCACCCCAGCCCAGCCCAGGGGCTCTGCTGCCCCACCAGGGCACCTTCGCCCCAAATTTTAAACCTTACCACTCGCCCCTGTAACATCCATTCCACACATCCTGATGGCACGTATAAATCAATGGGTTAGGTGTGCTCTGTCACAGACATCTTTTATGGAAAATCCTTTCCTTAGGGTTTTTCCTCCTGAGGAGCTGAGAGGCCTCAGGAACAAAATGTACCCAATGGTTATCTGCTGCTGTGGGATGCAACAGGTGCATCTGGGATTGGTCTCATGGGGTTGTTTCTAATTAATGGCCAATCACAGCCCAGCTGGCTCAGGCAGAGAGCCGAGCCACAAACCTTTGTTATCATTCCTTTCTATTGTATTCTTAGCCAGCCTTCTGATGAAATCCTTTCTTCTATTCTTTTAGTATAGTGTTAATATGATATATATCATAAAATAATCAATCAGCCTTCTGAAACATGGAGTCAGATCCTCATCTCTCCCCTCATCCTGAGACCCTGTGAACACGGTCACAGTTTCCACTTTGGGCATCAGGAGGAGGCGTGGGTGGAGGGGGAAGCTCACATTTCATGGGGGTTTGTTTGGTGGCCTGTTCACCTGCACAGTCTGAAGGCTCTCTCTGCTTTGGGGATGGAAAGCAGCACTCATTCTTGTGCAAGCAGGACTTAAGCCCACACCGATTTGAAAAATGGGATAAAATGAAGAGAAAGGGAGGAAATAAGGAAAAGAAAATCTCCAGTCGTTCACCCCAAAGAGGATCCCGTTCTTCAGAGGAGCCTCTGTGCCACGGGAGGGAGAGCAGGGCCCCCAGTCTGGGGGGAGCAGGAGCCCTTTGAGCTCGGGGGCTGCTGCAGGCTCGGTCTGACAGAGACAAATTCATCCCAGAGAGCAGATAGAGTGTGTTGGAAATGAGCTGGGATGCGGTGCCAGGCACGGGGCTCTGAGCAGCGTCACGCTCCAGAAATGCCTCTCTGGGAGCACCAAGCACAGCAGCCTCCCCTCGGCCGCACCTCGCTGCGAGCGCCGATCTGGATTTAAAACCCATTCGGTGATTTGAGTTTAATAAGAATGTTAGACATGATTTCCTTCTCACTCTTACTTTTAATTAACTTTTTAATTGAGATTTAAATGAATTCTAATGAACAGAATTGTAGCCTAATTGATTTGTTGCACAGCCTGGTGAGGGATCAGTATGCCAGCAGCATTTTGATATATTGCTGTGGGACGCCAGACAGTTTACAGGTTAATTTTTTGGCAGAGGTTACCTAATGGCAGCTGAAAGCAGGGATTCACCCTGCATTGATTGGTGAACGGTTCCTGGTGAGGCCATGGTCCAGGCTGGGTAAAGGAGTCCCTGGCTGTGCCTTTGTCACCTTGGGAACTCCCTGGGGGCTGGTCCAAGAGGAGCTTTTGCCCAGCTGTGCCCAGATGCAAACCAGGAGCGGCAGTGTTCCTAAATAAATCCATAACCCATTTATTTCTGTAAATAACTGCAAATCCACACTCCTGCATCACACTGAGAGCTGTGAGCACGAGGGGAGCCTGTGGGGACAGAGGGACACAGGCTGTGACCACACACTCGGGGTGCTCCCATCACAGCCCAGACACCCCAGGGGGAGGCAAAAGGGGAGCCAAGGCAGGGCAGGGCCAGGCAAGGACTGGCACATCTCTGACTGCCAGATTTCACAGCCTGGGGAGCAAATCAGCTGCTCAGGAGTGCCGGCGTGCTGAAATATAAACTCGTTTTGCTCTCTGGATGGAGGCGTATTCACCCGCCATCAGGACAGCTGGGCAGACAGAGGCTGTGGCTGGCACGAGGGGACACAGGGGGCAGAGCCAGGACAGGGTCCCTGCACACCCCCAGGGCTGTCCTTGTCCCCAGGCAGTGTCACCGGGCTGGGGCAGGGCTGGGCCGTGGGGACATTGCTGCAGTCAGAGGGCAAAGCAGGATGGATGGATGGATGGAAGAGGAGAGCGGGGACAGCGCAGGGAAATGGGCTGAGAGAGAGAAATATTGCCAGCAGCATCCGAAATGCCTTGAGTTATGGAGCGCTCCCAAATCCAAAGGAGTCGGGTTTAAAAGTTCCATTTTACGGTTTGTAAGGGATTTATGTGAAAATAATATTCAGAGACTGGCACTTTTTTTTCCTTGGTAACACCGAGCTGTTAGGTGGGAAGAGAGATCCGTGGAGAGCATTAAAACCCCTCTGTGCTGCTGAGCAGGGGTGGGCAGAGCTGTGCCCCCAGCCTCCCCAGGGCCACCCTCTGCCCCAGCCTGCTCCACACAGGGTGGGTGGTGCAGCTGGAGATTACAGGGAGGGCCTTTCTCAAGCGCAGATTAATTTTGTTTTTCAACTTCTTAAGCTTCTGTTAACACCTTTTCTGCAATCAGCACAGTATCTTTTACGTTAATTAGTTCTGGAGAAGAATTACCAGCGTAATTTGTGCTGAGCCCTCCCTCCCTGTCACTCACCAGGCAGAGCAGCCTCTGATGGAGATAAAAGGGACACTGGAGGCTCCTCCAGCACGAGAGGTGTTGGAGAGGAGCTCCGATAACATCTTCAAGCCATTTATCCCGTTCAGCCCTGCCGACGGGGAGAGGAGTGAGCTGGAGCCAAGTGGGAATTCCGGAACCTTTGGAGCTTTCTCCTGAGTGGTTTAGATCCCTAAACACCCCACATCCCAGGCAGGGAGCCCCTCACTGGGGCCACTCTGGGTCCTCCGCAGCCGCTCACACTTGGGTTCACTGTTCCTTTCCCCTGTCACCTTGGCAATCATTGCTTTTATGGACGGTGCTGCACAAGGTTCTGTGAAGCCGCCCGCGGAGCCGAGCTGGATTTTGGGTTCCGCGCAGACTGTGAACATTGAAATGAGTTGTGTGCGCTGCCGTTGTGCTGCCAGGGGCCGGCTGCCACAAAACCAGCGCTCCCACGCTTGGCCTGGCCTCCTCTCGCGGGCTGGGAAGCAGCCTGGGCTGGCTGGAGCCGAGGCCTCGCCCGCCTGCAGCTCAGTGAGCGCCCGCCCAGGTGTTCCCAGCTCTGTGACAGCTGTAAAGCCGGTGTGTTCATTATTGCAGCGCTGGATGCACATGGGAATCGTTCCCCTAAAATGACATGTGTACCTCTGGGGACTTCAGGTCCCTTTCTATCCCCCTCTCAATATGCATGCAATTTCACAATGGGTTCATACGTGTTCATTTTTATGAATTTTGCGTGGCATTTGCCGCTAGTTCTCCTTTATCAGAAGGAATTCCTAGGTCAGGTTGGCCTGCTCTCACACCAGTCTCTCTGTCTCTCTGTATCACCCTCTGTCTCCCTCCCTTATCTCTGTCCTTCACTGAAGCAGTTTCTCTGAGCCCAGGCTTTGCAGTCAGGCTAAATAGCTCTGTTTTCTAACCACAGACTCAACTCAAAAATGTTCATTTCACCTAAATCAAAATGGATTTCTACCCTGGAAAATTTCCGCTCTGCCTGATGGGTCAGGGCAGGCAGGAGGGAGCAGCAGAGCCACATCCCCCAGCACCCAGGGGTGTTCCTGGCTCCCAGGAGTGAGGGTGTACTTCAGGAAAGCTGACCCTGCTGGAAACACACATAGCAGTAACCACACTATTGGCCCACACTATTAATGCTTCCCATTAAAAGCAATTCATTAAATCCAAATGGAAAACATTTACCTGTTAAAATGTTCACTGAAGCCTGGTTTTTCCCTACAAACCCCAAGTACAGCAGTGCCCAGTCTGTCCCTCCCTGCAGTTTGCATTTAGGAGCGTCATCACTTTCAGCTCTCCTGCTTTCCATGGGAGGAGGTTTATCCATAATTTGCAAAGGGAAAAGCCTGGGCTGTTTGGCAAGACACATTTTCCAGCTGATGCTGACTTAGTTAAGCTAAATCAGCCAATAAGGCAGGAGAAACTTTGCAGCCACTGAGAAAGCCTTGAGTGGGAGCCAGCTGCTTTAATGGGAGCAGGAGCTCTGTTAACCCCTAAGTGAGCAAACAATCCGACATTGCCTCGGGTGCTGCCCAGCCCCGCAGCCCCTGCAGGCCCTGCTGGCAGGGCAGGATGCTGCCCGGGTCCCTCCCTGAGGGCTGCAGTCCCTGGGTGTCCCCGGGCCTCTGTCAGTGTCACAGAGCAGCAATGGGATGGGGGAATCCTCAGACCCCCTTTGCCACTGGGACACTCACTCACTGCAAAGAAGGAGCCAGCGTGGTGCTGCCCAGCCAGCACAGCTCCTCCTCTCTACCCCAATCCTCTGCTTCGTTAATGCAGCCACCCAACGTGGGTTTCTTGCCCATTTTTCTCCAAGCTGTCTCTAGGGCTGAATTATTTGGCAGAGCTGGAGCTTTTCTGTGAGTGTGGTTGTGTTCAGTTGTAAAGCTGTCGGGACGGGGTGTGTGGGTGCTGCTGCAGCTCGGGGCTTCCCTGGCAGCTCAGCCCTGGTGCCAGCAGCAGCCTGGGCAGCGCGGCCCCTGCAATGGAGCCACCAGCTCCGGGCTGGCCTGAGAGCACGGCTGGCCATGGCTGCCCACCTGTGAAAGGGCAGGAGGGTGTTCAGGAGTGAGGGTGAGCGGTGTTTTGGGGCAGGAGGGAGTTTAGGGGTGAGGGTGAACGGTGTTTTGGGTCAGGAGGGAGTTCAGGAGTGAAAGTGAGTGGTGTTTTGGGTCAGGAGGATGTTTAGGGGTGAGGGTGAGCAGCACAGTTTAGAGGTGAAGGTGGGCAGTGTTTCGGGTCAGGAGGGTGTTTAGATTGAAGGTCAGCAGTGTTTCAGGTCAGGAGGGTGTTTAGGGCTGAGGGTCAGGAGTATTTCAGGTCAGGAGGGTGTTTAGATTGAAGGTCAGCAGTGTTTCAGGTCAGGAGGGTGTTTAGGGGTGAGGGTGAGCAGCACAGTTTGGGGGTGAAGGTAAGGAGTATTTCACATCAGGAGGGTGTTTAGGAGTAAGGGTGAGCAGTGTTTTAGGTCAGGAGGGTGTTTAGATTGAAGGTCAGCAGTGTTTCAGGTCAGGAGGGTGTTTAGATTGAAGGTCAGCAGTGTTTTAGGTCAGGACGGTGTTTAGGGGTGATGGTGAGCAGCACAGTTGAGGGGTGAAGATGAGGAGTATTTCACATCAGGAGGGAGTTTAGGAGTAAGGGTGAGGAGTATTTCAGGTCAGGAGGCTGTTTAGGGGTGATGGTGAGCAGCACAGTTTAGGGGTGGAGGTGTCTCAGCTCCCTGCTCCCAGCCCACAGCCCAACCCTGGCCCTGGGCTGAGCAGCTCCATGAGCCCAGCCCAGCCCAGGGTGTCCTCCTGCTGTCCCCGGTGTCCCAGCCCGGCTGCCGGAGCCCTGCCACCCTGCCACCCTGGGCAGGGCCTGCCCGAGCCGCAGCGTGAGCCCCAGCTCAGCGTGTCGTTAGACAGGAGCCGTTTAATTTATTTTTTACACACCGCAGTTAATTACAGCTGATGGCTCTGATTGTGCTGATCACTCCCGCTCCTCCCCAGCCAGCAATCAGCAGCCCTGGCGGCTCTGGTGGCACTGCCAGCACACGGGACTCTGGTGGCTCCGTTTTTGCTCCTGTGGAGCCACTGACGCTGGGCTCTGCTCAGGGATCCCTGTCCCTGCAGGGATGAGGTGTGTCCTGCTTGTCCCTGCCCTGCAAAGATGAGGTGTCCCGTTTGTCCCCTGCAGGGATGAGGTGTTCATTTGTCCCCTGCCCAACAAGGGACAAGGTGTCCCATTTGTCCCCTGCAGGACGAGGTGTCCCGTTTGTCCCGATCAGGGACAAAGTGTCCCGTTTGTCCCCTGCAGGACGAGGTGTCCCGTTTGTCCCCAGCAGGACCAGGTGTCCCGTTTGTCCCCTGCAGGTATGAGGTGTCCCGTTTGTCCCCTGCAGGTATGAGGTGTCCCGTTTGTCCCCTGCAGGATGAGGTGTCCCGTTTGTCCCCAGCAGGACCAGGTGTTCTGTTTGTCCCCTGAAGGACCAGGTGTCCCATTTGTCCCCAGCAGGACCAGGTGTTCTGTTTGTCCCCTGCAGGTGTGAGGGGTCCCATTTGTCCCCTGCCCGGCAGGTGCCTGGCCAGAGAGGGGCCAGGCTGGCACAGCACAGAGGTGACACCGCTCCCTCCCGGGGCTGCCACATCCTCCCTGGGCAGTTTGGGGGGTTGTTTTCATTCCCTGGGCAGTTTGGGGGGTTGTTCTCACTCCCTGGGCAGTTTGGGGGGTTGCTCTCATTCCCTGGGCAGTTTGGGTGTTGTTCTCACCCCTGGGCAGTTTGGGGGGTTGTTCTCATTCCCTGGGCAGTTTGGGGGGTTGTTCTCATTCCCTGGGCAGTTTGGGGGGTTGTTCTCATTCCCTGGGCAGTTTGGGGGGTTGTTCTCATTCCCTGGGCAGTTTGGGGGGTTGTTCTCACCCCTGGGCAGTTTGGGGGGTTGTTTCTATCCCTGGGCAGTTTGGGGGGTTGTTCTCACTCCCTGGGCAGTTTGGGGGGTTGTTCTCATTCCCTGGGCAGTTTGGGGGTTGCTCTCATTCCCTGGGCAGTTTGGGGGGTTGTTCTCACTCCCTGGGCAGTTTGGGGGGTTGTTCACATCCCCTGGGCAGTTTGGGGGTTTCTCTCCCCGGCTGTGCCAAGGCCTGGGCGCCAGAAGCCGGGCACTGTGGGGAAAGCGAGGCTGGGAACTGAGCAGGGGCACAGAGCCTCTCCCTGCGTGCTGCTTCCCCTCAGCGGCACAGAGATGAGGACGTGCCTCCCCAAACCCTGCAGCTCGCCGTGGTTACGTACCGGGAGGGTTCCC
Source organism: Calcarius lapponicus (assembly GCA_039654755.1). Taxonomy (NCBI): domain Eukaryota; kingdom Metazoa; phylum Chordata; class Aves; order Passeriformes; family Fringillidae; genus Calcarius; species Calcarius lapponicus. The sequence continues at coordinate 26,114,170 of CM077470.1, forward strand.
TCGGACCACGAGGGTTCCCTCCTGCCCTCCTCACTGCTTTTTCTCCCTTCTAAACGATGCTCTGGGTAACTGCCTCTATGATATCATCTGCTGAGGTCTTTGGATCTCTGCTTTGCATGAAAGACAAAGAATTCTCCACAATTAATGTGCTTTGAGGGTTTCCTGTCACAAGGAACATAATTAACTCTTTGCTGGCCTAACTAATTTCAGCATTTTAAAAAGTAGCCTGATAATGACAAAAGTGGAGCACTCAATCCACAGGATAGCCATTAACGGCGCTCCAGCATTGTGCTGGCTGCATTCAGCCCACAATTACTGTCAGGGAATGGCTCTGGAAGCTGCTCCTTGTACGCAAACAACGCTGCTCATTAAAGGCCACTTCCAATAACGCACAGGCTATATTTGTAATGAGTATTTGAGCAAGGAAATAAAGCCCTGCACTCCCAAACCTGCAATACAACTATTGTTCTTTCGTAACCAGACTTTTTTGGGGCTGACAGATGTTGGCACAGTGGAGGATACGAGGTGGGTGTTGTAGGAGCTTGGAATCCAGGGATGAACAGCTGGGCTCAAGGAATGCAGGGAGGGTTGAGGGAAACCTAAGGCCATGTGAAATGGGAGAGAGCTGGAGGTGCTCCCTGGAGAAGGCTCCAGGGAGAGCTCCGAGCCCTTCCAGGGCCTGAAGGGGCTCCAGGAGAGCTGGAGAGGGACTGGGGACAAGGGATGGAGGGACAGGACAGGAATGGATTTCCCAGGATTAGATGGAATATTGGGAAGAAATTCTTGGCTGCGAGAATGGTGAGGGTGCCCAGAGCAGCTGGGGCTGCCCCTGGATCCCTGGCAGTGCCCAAGGCCAGGCTGGACACCGGGGCTGGGACACCCTGGGACAGTGGGAGGCGTCCCTGCCATGGCAGGGTGGCACTGGATGGGCTGTAAGGTCCCTTCCAAACAATCCTGGGATTCTTTCCCATGACAAACTCGCTTTGCTGTGGCACCGAGTGTGGCTGCAGCCCCCGCCCCGGGCTGCTCCCCCTGCCCCTGGCACCCCTGACATGCCCGACAGCCCTGACAGCCCCGACACCCGGGACACCCCGAACACCCCGGACACCCCGGACACCCGGGACACCCGGACACCCCGGACACCCCGGACACCCCGGACACCCCCGACACCCGGACACCCCGGACACCCCGGACACCCGAGACACCCCCGACACCCGGGACACCCGGGACACCCGGACACTCGGACACCCCCGGACACCCTGGGACACCCCGGCACCCCGGACACCCCGGACACCCCCGACACCCCCGACACCCGGGACACCCCGGACACCCGGGACACCCGGGACACCCCGACACCCGGGACACCCCGGACACCCCGGACACCCCCCGACACCCCCGACACCCCGGACACCCGGGACACCCGGGGCGCCCCCGACACCCGGGACACCCCGACACCCCGGACACCCGGGACACCCCGGACACCCCGGACACCCGGGACACCCGGGGCGCCCCGGACACCCCGGACACCCCGGACACCCCGGACACCCGGGGCGCCCCCGACACCCCGGACACCCCCGAGACCCGGGGCGCCCCCGTCCCCCCGTCCCGCGGAGCCCCGGGCGGGGCCGGGCGGGCTCGGGGCGCTCGGCGCTTCCGCACGGCAACAGTGCCCCCTGTGGGCCGGCAGCGGCACTGCAGGGACAGCGCCACGGGGACAGCGCGACAGGGACGGGGACAGGGAGAGGGACAGAGACAGGGAACAGGGATGGGGACAGGGACAGGGACAGGGACAGGGAGAGGGACAGGGAACAGGGACAGGGAACAGGGAACAGGGATGGGGACAGGGACGGGGACAGGGAGAGGGACAGAGAACACAGAACAGGGAACAGGGATGGGGACAGGGACAGGGAACAGGGAACAGGGAACAGGGAACAGGGAACAGGGAACAGGGAACAGGGAACAGGGATGGGGGCAGGGACAGGGACGGGAACAGGAACAGGGAACAGGGAACAGGGACAGGGAAGAGGGACAGGGATGGGAACAGGGAACAGGGATCAGGGATGGGGAAAGGGAACAGGGACAGAGACAGGGACAGGGACAGAGGGACAGACACGGAACAGACACAGGGAACAGGGACAGGGATGGGAACAGGGACAGGGACAGGGATGGGGCAGGGAACAGAGACGGAGACAGGGACAGGGACAGCAGGACAGCGGGACAGCGCACGGGAATGGCACGGGAATGGCACGGAGACCTGCCCAGAGCGTGGGAAGGGCAGCAGGACCCCGGCCCGGGAAAGCCCCGGCAGCAGGGACACCCCGGGCACAGCAGGGACACCCCGGCAGCAGGGACACCCCGGGCACAGCAGGGACACCCCGGGAGCAGCGGGGACACCCCGGGAGCAGCGGGGACACCCCGGGAGCAGCGGGGACACCCCGGGCACAGCGGGGACACCCCGGGCACAGCAGGGACACCCCGGGCACAGCGGGGACACCCCGGGCACAGCAGGGACACCCCGGGCACAGCAGGGACACCCCGGGAGCAGCGGGGACACCCCGGGCACAGCAGGGACACCCCGGGAGCAGCGGGGACACCCCGGGAGCAGCGGGGACACCCCGGGAGCAGCAGGGACACCCCGGGGGCAGCAGGGACACCCCGGGAGCAGCAGGGACACCCCGGGAGCAGCGGGGACACCCCGGGGGCAGCAGGGACACCCCGGGTACAGCAGGGACACCCCGGGGGCAGCAGGGACACCCCGGGCACAGCGGGGACACCCCGGGGGCAGCAGGGACACCCCGGGTACAGCAGGGACACCCCGGGGGCAGCAGGGACACCCCGGGCGCAGCGGGGACACCCCGGGCACAGCAGGGACAGCCCGGGCGCAGCAGGGACACCCCGGGGGCAGCAGGGACACCCCGGGCACAGCAGGGACACCCCGGGCACAGCAGGAGCCCTGGGACACGGGAGCCCTGGGACACGGAGCCGCCCCGCGCGGATCCCCTGCGGGACACGGCCACCCCCGCCCCGCCACTGGCTGCTTTACAAACCGGCCTTGGGAAGGGTTTCAGGAAAACAGACCGCTCATCCTGGCAATTACCCGGGTCAGGCTTGGCTCTGTGGGCCCCGAGCTTTTCATCACAAGAAAATCCCACAGAACTCCAGGTTTTAAGGAAAACATTAAATTTTATGGGAAGAAGAGAGCCCTTAACAGAGAAGTCAGAGCATTTTGCACAGGTATTCTCTGGCTGTGTGTAATGGTCGTGTCACCAGCACTGGAGGGATTATTAGAGTATTTTATTAACATCTAACTCTAGAAATGGATGAAATTATTAAAACAAAAATATGCAAAAAGATATTGACTACAACTCCCTGACAGGAGGGTGGAGGTGAGAGGGGTTGGCTCCGCTCACACCCAACAAGCAACAGCAAAGAGGAAACGGCCTCAGGTTGTGCCAGGGAAAGTTTAGGTTGGATCTCAGGGGAAAATGCTCCTCTGGAGGGGCTGTCAGCCCTGGCACTGCCCAGGGCAGTGGTGGAGTCCCCATCCCTGAGGGATTTCAAAGCCAGGCGAGTGTGGCACTGGGGACATGGGGCAGAGGTGGCCGTGGCAGCACTGGTAGGACAATTGGACTCGATGGTCTCAGAGGCTTTTCCAAGCCTAATGATTGCCCAGGCAGGAGCAGCAGAGGGAAGTTCCCACCCTGGCATCCCTCTGGGCGTGGGCAGGGCCTGGCTTTGCCCCTGCCTGAGCGGGCTTGGTGGCAGCCAGGGGTGAGAGCCAGGAACGAGCCCCGTGCCCCTGCTGCTGGGCTGGGCAGGCAGGGCCCTGCAGGGGCTCTGGGGGTGCCGGGGGCTGTGGGGCACAGGTGGGAGCTGGGCAGACAATGAAGAACGCCGGGAACAATTCCTGACCTGCAGTTCCTGGGCCTGAATATACAGAATGGGCAAAGAGGGGAATTTCTAAGCTCACAGAGAAATTCCGGGCCAGGCACGGGGAGGACCTGGGGATGGAGTAGCTCTCCCTGCTACAGGAGTCATTCTCAAAATAACTTTTGTTCCTCCAGCGCCAAAACTTTATTTAGCTAAGACTTTACAAAGGAAAATCTTAATAATAATAATGAAAAAGAGAAATAAATATGTTGTTGACCTTGTTAAATCCTAATGTGGCTATTTAACTTAATGGCAGTGCACATGCTGATAAATCCCGTGGGATCCCTCCCCCTTTCTCCCTAGTGGGATAAACACGGTTTGTCATGTTGAGGGAACACTCTGCAGCGCAGCAATAATCAGAACATATTGTTGGATCCAATTTTCTGTCATTTACTTTTTGCTGTCAAACAAAAGTCGAGCCCGGCGCACCATTTAGTCATGGGTGGAAGGAGAATTAGCCCTGTAATGCCAACAACTTTCGGAGGTAAAAGTTGAGGGCTGCAGCCTGCATTAACTGCCATTGTCTGCTGCCCTCGCGGATTGCCGTGAAAGGATTTTGATTTTCATTATTTCCTACTTTGTGTGTTGCTTCTATTAAACCAGTGGGCTACTTCCCTCCTTGCTTTCCCTGCAGCTGATCTAAAAGGCCTTTTGAAAGGAGCCTGGCCTGGCGCAGACAAAGCCTGATTCCCCATCCCCTGACCAAAGGGGTTTGTGCACTGTCAGTGATTCCCCATCCCCTGACCAAAGGGGTTTGTGCACTGTCAGTGATTCCCCATCCATCCCCTGACCAAAGGGGTTTGTGCACTGTCAGTGATTCCCCATCCCCTGACCAAAGGGGTTTGTGCACTCTGACAGTAACTCAGCCCCAGCCATGCCACCAAAGGAGTTTGTGCACTCTGTCAGTGATTCCCCATGCCCTGAGGTGCCACCGAAGGGGTTTGTGCACTCTGTCAGTGATTCCCCATCCCCTGACCAAAGGGGTTTGTGCACTCTGTCAGTGATTCCCCATCCCCTGACCAAAGGGGTTTGTGCACTCTGTCAGTGATTCCCCATCCCCTGACCAAAGGGGTTTGTGCACTCTGTCAGTGATTCCCCATCCCCTGACCAAAGGGGTTTGTGCACTCTGTCAGTGATTCCCCATCCCCTGAGGTGCCACCGAAGGGGTTTGTGCTCTCTATCCGTGCCTCAGCCCCAGCCACGCCAGCCCGCAGCTCGGTCACTCCCGGAGCCCTGGCAGCGCCTCCTCCTTCCCCGCGCGTCCCTCGGCAGACGCTCGCTGAGCGCCGATGGCAGCGCAGATTTGCACCTTTCTAGCAGAGCAGATTTGCGCCCCTCGGTCACCGCCGGTGTTCGGCACAGGGCACGGGAGGCGGGGGAGCGGCTCCGCGGAGATCCCTGCGGGGCCGGGCTGGGCTGGCCCTGGGCTGGGACCGGGCAGCGGCGAGCCGGGGCCGATCCCCAGGGGCGGCCGTGCCGGGGATGGGCAGGGATGGGCTGGGATGGGCAGGGATGGGCAGGGATGGGCAGGGGTGGGCTGGGATGGGCTGGGATGGGCTGGGGTGGGCTGGGATGGGCTGGGATGGGCTGGGATGGGCTGGGATGGGATGGGCAGGGATGGGCTGGGATGGGCTGGGATGGGCAGGGATGGGCTGGGATGGGCTGGGATGGGCTGGGATGGGCTGGGATGGGATGGGCAGGGATGGGCTGGGATGGGCTGGGATGGGCTGGGATGGGCAGGGGTGGGCTGGGATGGGCTGGGATGGGCTGGGATGGGCTGGGATGGGCTGGGGTGGGCTGGGATGGGCTGGGATGGGCTGGGATGGGCAGGGGTGGGCTGGGATGGGCTGGGGTGGCCGTGCCGGGGCTGGGCTGGGATGGGCTGGGATGGGCACGGGTGGCAGTGCCAGGGATGAGCTGGGATGGGCAGGGATGGCCGCGCCGGGGATGGGCTGGGATGGCACTGGAGATGGAACCGGGGCACAGGAAGGTGCCCGGGCCCGCAGGGCACAGCGAGGCAAGGAGGGCTCCCAGCCCCGCGGCTCTGCCCCGTCCTGCTCCTGGCAGAGCCCGGAGCGCCTCTGCGGCCAGCTCTGCCCGGCACCCTGTGCCCTCTGATGGTGGCCTGGGAAAAGGAGAGGGAAAGGGAAAGGGAAAGGGAAAGGGAAAGGGAAAGGGAAAGGGAAAGGGAAAGGGAAAGGGAAAGGGAAAGGGGAATGGGAAAAGGGGAAAGGGAAAGCAGGAAAAGGGAAAGGGGAAAGGGAAAGCAGGAAAAGGGAAAATGGAAGGGGAAATGGGAAAAGGGAAAAGGAAAAGGGGGAAGGGGGGAAAGGGAAAAAGGAAAAAAGGGAAATGGGAAAAGGAAAAAGGGAAAAGGAAGGAAAAGGTGAAAAAGAGGTAAAAAAAAGAACAAGGACGAGGACAAGGACAAGGATAAGGATAAGGATAAGGATAGTGAAAGGGAAAAAAGGAAAAGAAAAGGAAAAGGAAAAGGAAAAGGAAAAGGAAAAGGAAAAGGAAAAGGAAAAGGAAAAGGAGGAAAGAGAACAGGAAAGCGAAAACCAAAGGGGATAAGGAAGGAAAAGCATAAGTAAGCATAAGGATAATCACAGAATAGAATCACAGAACCATGAAGTTGGAAAAGATCTCCAAGACCATGGAGCTCAAACATTCACAGACCACTGTCTTGTCGCCTCGGGGCGGCCCGGGGCTGGCGTGTGGCAGCGCACGGAGCCACAGCCCCGGCTCCGATTGCCAGGTCAGAGGGACACAGACACGCAGCGGAGCGGGAGAGCGGAGCGCCAGGGGGAATTGCTCGGGGCTGGGCGCCGGGATGCGCTTTGCAGCGCCTTCACCGAGACCCCGCGCTGGCAGAGCGGACGGGGAGAGGACGAGCTCAGCTTTTATTCCTTTATGAGGATTCCAGCCAGGTCCCCTCAGGGCTCTGCCCGGCCCGTGTCCCGTGTCCCGCTGCATTGTGCCAGCGCGGCTGCTCCTGGTGCGCGTCCAGCCCGTCTGGCGTCTGACATTCGCTCCGGCCGCCAGAGCCGAGCGGGGCTGCCAGGGGGCCGCGGCTGCCGAGCCGGGGCTGCCCCGGGGACACGGGATGCGCCAATGCAGCGCCTCTGCGAGCGGAGCGCCGGGGGAAGCGCTCTGCAGAGGCCGGGATGGAGAGCAGGAGGCGCGGGGCTGCTCCCGGCGGGGCGGGCTCGCTGCGAGCCGCCCTGGAAAGGTGGAACGCCGCTGAAATGGTGAACCCGGGGCAGAACACGACCGCAGCGCTCACATCCCAGCACTCCAACAAGCGACTTAAAGTGCATTATGCGATACATAAAATATAATGATTTTGAGACAAATTAAGCTGTAACAGCATCAAGTCAGTTTGTCTACACGGTTAATATGTTGATTAATGTCCTTTTAGGACTGAGACGTTCATTTTTATCTCATTATTCAACTCGGTGTTTTCCCATAGCTATTGAATAAAAGTGTAATTATTGCTCGAAATTATCATAGACCCATAGAATGGTCTGGGTCGGAAGGGACAGCAAAGCCCATCCTGTGCCACCCCTGCCATGGTAGGAACACCTTCCCCATTCCAGGGTGTTCCAGCCTGGCCTTGGGCACTGCCAGGGATCCAGGGGCAGCCCCAGCTGCTCTGGGAATCCCAGCCCAGCCAGGAATTCCCAATTCCCAATGCCCCATCCATGCCTGCCCTCTGGCAGTGGGAGCCATTCCCTGGCTCCTGTCCCTCCATCCCTTGTCCCCAGTCCCTCTCCAGCTCTCCTGGAGCCCCTTCAGGCCCTGCCAGGGGCTCTGAGCTCTGCCTGGAGCCTTCCCTTCTCCAGGGGAACATTCCCAGCTCTCCCAGCCTGCCCAGGTCACGCTGGGTGCCATCCCTTACCCTGGGTGCCATCCCTTCCCCTTGGGCGCCATCCCTTCCCTGGGTGCCATCCCTTCCCTGGATGCCATCCCTTCCCTGGGTGCCATCCCTTACCCTGTGTGCCATCCCTTCCCTGGGTGCCATCCCTTTCCTGGGTGCCATCCCTTCCCCTGGGTGCCATCCCTTCCTTGGGTTCCATCCCTTCCTTGTGTTCCATCCCTTCCCTGGGCGCCATCCCTTCCTTGGGCGACATCCCTTCCTTTGGGTGCCATCCCTTCCCTGGGTTCCATCCCTTCCCTGGGTGCCATCCCTTCCCTGGGTGCCATCCCTTCCCTGGGTGCCATCCCTTCCCTGGGTGCCATCCCTTCCTTTGGGTGCCATCCCTTCCCCTGGGTGCCATCCCTTCCCTGGGTGCCATCCCTTCCCTGGGTGCCATCCCTTAAACTGGGTTCCATCCCTTCCCTGGGTGCCATCCCTTCTCCCACGGTGGTGACTGCCATGCCCGCCTTGGTGTCCCCAGCAAAGTGCTGACACCGCCCTGGCACACTCAGGTGCTCCCAGGAGGATCTCACATCTGGTTTTATTTTATTTATTTGCTGAAATTGTAACTGGCCTCTGAATGCCAAATTGTTACTCAGAACCAATCGCTGTGGACGTTAAAAATAATGCTGGCCTATTTCAGGATTCATTCTCTTTTGGACTTAACTGTTAATTGAATTGCTAAGTTGAGAGGTAGAGACCCTCAAAGACAAAATGAAAGAAAGCTTGGCTGTTCTGGGTCAATGGTTGGGCTCAATGATTTTTAGGGATATTCCACTTAATTCCTAAATAAGCTGCGATTCTGCAGCAAGTTTTCTTTAGCACTCTTGTATTGGAGGAAAGCTAAGGTGGTTTCAAATTTTTCATTGTTTTTTATATTTCTTCAGGGTCTTTTACTTCAATCACAGTAAAATTACATATATACTTACATATATATATATATAGCAGCTCTGGTAATTTTTGATGCCTCCATCCAGACAGAGTTTTTTAATAAGGAATTAAAGGTTGGATTGATGATCTTGGAGGTCTTTTCCAACTTAATGATTCTATGAGTTGCACGAAGGTGCAGATTCAAAGCACCTGCAGGAGCTTCTTGGGATGCTCTTTTGGAGAACCATACAAGGGGAAAACCTGTATTCCCCAAGCAAAGTGTACCCACTGGGGGACCTGGCCTCCTCAGGAACTCCCCAGCTGTCCTGACCATTTGTCACTACAGAACACGAGAAAACACAAGCTCACGCTGTTGTTCTCAAGGTGAGGGGAAAAGAGAAGCTTGTTTTCCGTTTCTAACATTTATAGTTTTCTAAAAGTGACAGCAGATTAGAGGGTGACAGTGCCACCTCTCCAATGACACCGGACAAACCAACAGCCCATCAACTTTCTCCTCCTCTATAAAGGAATGCAAAACAGTGAGTTAGTTACAGAAAGTGTCTCAGAAAGTTCACTACGAGAATGTCAACGCCAGAAGGCTCAGAAAATCTTAAAAACCCAGGGTGAGAACCATTCCCGGGATTTGCCTGCGGGCCTCTGCAGGCACTTTGCGGGCTCAGGGTGTCTCGGGAGAGGGGAGGCACCAGCCCCATCCCAGCGCTGCTAACTGGGCTGGACTGGGAGCAGCCTCGGGCACCAGCACCGGGCACCAGCCCCATCCCAGCCCCGGGCACCAGCCCCATTCAGCTCTGGGCACCAGCCCCATCCCAGCACTGCTAACTGGGCTGGACTGGGAGCAGCGCCCACCAGCCCCGGGCACCAGCCCCATCCCAGCCCCAGGCACCAGCCCCATCCCAGCGCTGCTAACTGGGCTGGACTGGGAGCGGCGCCCACCAGCGCCGGGAGGATCCGCCCTGCGCCGCTCTCGCCTCCCGCCCCGCGCAGGCACAGCCAGGGGGGCGCAGACGCCGCGCAGGAGGCATCAGGTCTGCTTAGCTTGATTGAGAAAGGTTAATTACATGTGAAATGAGACTGGGATTCGGGCTGTGTTTGCTCTAGATTTTGTGTAATGTTATATCAACACTGGGATTCTCTGTTATTCTATTAACAAAATAAATTCATTTTGTTTGGTTTCATTTTACTGTTGTTTTAATCCCACTGAACATTTATACTGTTATTTAATTTTACTAAACATGTGTGGATAGTAAAATACCTACAGAATTAAACTACCCAAGGATATTAAAGTGATCCAGTTCTCATGGAGATTTGATCTGCTAATTAGCCACACCAATTTTATGGATCATTGCAGCGCACTTAAAGTGTATTGTTATATGTTCATAATCTTTCCTTAATGAGCTTTTATTGAGAGCACAGGGCAGCCTCAGCTCGCTGCTCGGCACCGGGGCTGCCTCAAACCTGAGCCCACCCTGCCCGGCCCAGCGCCACGGGCAGGGGCAGGTTTGGGGTTGGATAGGGGCGGGAACCAGGCCCTGCAGGGTTTGGGTCGGATAGGGCAGGGTTTGGGGTCAGAGAGGGGCAGGAACCAGGCCCTGCAGGGTTTGGGGTTGGATAGGGGCAGGAACCAGGCCCTGCAGGGTTTGGGGTTGGATAGGGGCAGGAACCAGGCCCTGCATGGTTTGGGGTCAGAGAGGGGCAGGAGTTCAGCCCTGCAGGGTTTGGGCTCAGAAGGGTGGCAGGAACCAGACCCTGCATGGTTTGGGGTCAGAGAGGGGCAGGAACCCAGCCCTGCATGGTTTGGGGTCAGAGAGGGGCAGGGTTTGGGGTCACAGGGGTGACAGGAGCACAGCCCTGCAGGGTTTGGGCTCAGAGCACCCCCCGGGCTCTCTCAGCCCCCTGGCCATGGCACCTCCAGAGGGGAGCAGCTCCTGCAGCAGCTCCAGGGCTGCAGCCCCGAGGCTGGGCACAGGACAGGGGCTGGGGCACAGGACAGGAGCTGGGGCACAGGACAGGGGATGGGGCACAGGACAGGGGATGGGGCACAGGACAGGGCTGGGGCACAGGACAGGAGCTGGGGCACAGGATGGGGATGGGGCACAGGATGGAGCTGGGGCACAGGATGGAGCTGGGGCACAGGATGGGGCTGGGGCACAGGACAGGAGCTGGGGCACAGGATGGGGCTGGGGCACAGGATGGAGCTGGGGCACAGGATGGGGCTGGGGCACAGGATGGAGCTGGGGCACAGGATGGGGATGGGGCACAGGATGGGGATGGGGCACAGGACAGGAGCTGGGGCACAGGATGGAGCTGGGGCACAGGATGGGGCTGGGGCACAGGATGGGGATGGGGCACAGGATGGGGATGGGGCACAGGATGGAGCTGGGGCACAGGATGGGGATGGGGCACAGCATGGGGATGGGGCACAGGATGGGGATGGGGCACAGGATGGGGCTGGGGCACAGGATGGGGCTGGGGCACAGGACAGGAGCTGGGGCACAGGACAGGGCTGGGGCACAGGATGGGGCTGGGGCACAGGACAGGGGCTGGGGCACAGGACAGGAGCTGGGGCACAGGACAGGAGCTGGGGCACAGGATGGGAATGGGGCACAGGATGGGGATGGGGCACAGGATGGGGCTGGGGCACAGGACAGGGCTGGGGCACAGGATGGGGCTGGGGCACAGGATGGGGTTGGGGCACAGGATGGGGATGGGGCACAGGACAGGGGCTGGGGCACAGGATGGGGCTGGGGCACAGGACAGGGGCTGGGGCACAGGATGGAGCTGGGGCACAGGATGGGGATGGGGCACAGGACAGGGGCTGGGGCACAGGATGGGGATGGGGCACAGGATGGAGCTGGGGCACAGGATGGGGATGGGGCACAGGACAGGGGCTGGGGCACAGGATGGAGCTGGGGCACAGGATGGGGATGGGGCACAGGATGGGGATGGGGCACAGGATGGGGATGGGGCACAGGATGGGGCTGGGGCACAGGATGGAGCTGGGGCACAGGATGGGGATGGGGCACAGGACAGGGCTGGGGCACAGGATGGGGATGGGGCACAGGATGGAGCTGGGGCACAGGATGGGGATGGGGCACAGGATGGAGCTGGGGTGCAGGATGGAGCTGGGGCACAGGATGGGGATGGGGCACAGGATGGGGATGGGGCACAGGATGGGGATGGGGCACAGGATGGAGCTGGGGCACAGGATGGGGATGGGGCACAGGACAGGAGCTGGGGCACAGGACAGGGGATGGGGCACAGGATGGAGCTGGGGCACAGGATGGAGCTGGGGCACAGGATGGGGATGGGGCACAGGACAGGGCTGGGGCACAGGATGGGGATGGGGCACAGGATGGGGCTGGGGCACAGGAGAGCCAGGAATGCTTCCATCCCGGGGTGGGGGTGCTCTGGGAACCAGGGGTCTGCACATCCTGTCCTGGGCCCATCTCCATGGCCAGATCTAACCAGAACCTTCGTCATCCCTACAGGTTATCTTTGCCCTAAACATGCACAAATTAGAATCGGGAGGGTGCTGAAGGTGTAACAGTCCCCCTCTAATGAGAGAGAGGGGAGGATGCAGGAGTGCCAGCAGCAGTGGGCTCAGTTTTGGCTGGCACAAGTCGCAGTTCCCCCCTGCAGCCCTCTGGGTGGCAGACCGTGCCCCGTATGGGTGCCCAAAGGGTTCTGCCATCAGCGATTGTATCCTCAAGGCAGAGCCATGGGGGTCACTGCTTTTTGGTGGACAGTGCTGTGGCAAGTGTGGGGATCCCTGAGGGAGCCGGGGGAGCACCCGCTGCCCAGTGAGCTGCTGATGTGCTCTGCTCCCCGCGGATCTGCCTCGCTCGGGGGCCTCTGGTTTCCCTCCAGGGCAGGAGGGACCAGGGGCGGTGATGCCTTGGCAGGAGATCACTGAAAACAGGAACGGCTGAGGTTGGAAAATGCCTCTCAGTCCATCGAGTCACATTCCCCAGCCCTGCCCAGGCCTCCATAGGTGCCACATCCACACAACTTTTAACTCCCTGCAGGTCGGGGACACCACTGCTGCCTGGGCAGCTGTGCCAGGGCTGGACAAACCTTTCCTTGAAGGAATTCTCCCCGTGTCCCAGCTAACCCTGCCGTGCCAGCGCAGGGCTTTGTGCATCGCGGGGATGCCGGCTGGATGGGGCTGTGATCGGGCTGTCCCGGGACCCCGGCCCGCCCCGTCCCCGCTGCCGTGCGGGGCTGCTGCCTGATGAAGGAGGGAGGAGAAGCTGGCGAGCCGGGAGCGCACGGCGGAGCAGAGAGCGCTGTTTGGCGCCGGCGCGGGCTCGTTTAACAATTCAAGGGTCACTACCTGCAAAAGTGAGGACAGCGCTTACAAGCGCGCGGATCCCGCCAGCGACAATGTGCGCGCCGGGATAATGAACTTAAAACAAAGGTAATTAGCGGGCCGAGACAAAGGGCTGGAATTAGAGCCGGGGCGCGGCGGTGCGCGCCGCTCGCTCTCACGGAGCGCAGCGCTGGGCCGGCTCCGTGCGCGCCCGTCGCGCCGGGGCTGCGGAGCCGCGATAGCCCGGGCGGCCGCGATAAGGGCCGCGGGCTCCCCGGGGAGCGGTGTCAGCGTGTCCGGGCCCGCGGGGCGCCCCCGCTTTGTGCCGCCGCTGTCAGTGACTGATCGGGCCCTTTGAGCGCCTCGCGGAGTCAATGGGCCCACCTGAATAGATGAAAGGCGGACGGCTCCTGACAAACAAGGGGCTGCGGAATATTCATTGTGCATCTGCGAGGGAAAGATTAATGTATTAGAAATTAAAATGGGCCCGGGCTGTATGATCTTGCTCTAACACTTGGCCAGACCTGTGTCACCCACCGCGAGCGCCTGAAGTCGGCAGACAATCCTGCCAAGGTAGTGGGAATCATTAAGCATCCGGCTATTGTGCGCGGTGAATAATAAAACTTTCCCCCTATTCTTTGCCCGGAGCTGACAATGAATAATTCCGGAGCTATTTGCAATGTTAACAGCACCTATCTTGCCCATCCATTCCTTCACGATAAGGATGGAAATATGCATTTCAACAGTCTGCACAGATAGTGATTCACAGGCGCTTCAAAGGACACCTGCCACTCAAGCGAGGGGCTGTCAGTCTCCCGCCGCCGCCGCTGCCAGCAAAATGGCGAAAAAGATTATCTGCACTTTATTTCCTTTTCTCCTCCGATTATAACGCCGGTACGTTTGCCATCGACTGACAAGTGATTTACACTCGCTGCTGTAACGTGGTGAAGCCAGGAAAAGCCATTCTCTTCGGCAGCCCTCATTCCTCCAAGGTTTACAGCTGTATCGGGCGCCCTATCGCGGTGTGATCGCCGCCGTACAGAGCGCCATTCCCGGAGATATTGGCAGCGTCTCATCTGTCTGCTGACAGAAAGGTGACAGCGATAAGGTCCCGTCTCTGGCGCCAGGGCCTGGCCGGCTCAGCCGAGTTTCGCACAGCAGCAGCGCGGCCAAAGTTCGGGGCTCTGGCTGGAGAGGCTCCCGGCTCCTCCACAGCGGGCCCTGTGAGCTGACGCTGCTCATGGGGACTCCTCTGGCTGGAACGCGGGTGAGTTCTGCTGTCCCACTCCTGCCAGGGTCACCGTGGAGCAGCCTGGTCTAACAGGCAGTCCCAGCCCATGGCAGGGGGTGGGCATGACATTTAAGGTCCCTTCTGGCCAAAACCAGCCTGGGATTCTCTGATTCCATGAGCCTGGAGCCTGTCACCATGGTGTCCTGCAAGCACACAGGTGAGAACAGCCCCTGGCCTTGCACCCTTCACCCCTGGCAGCTGTCCCTGACCATGCCTGAGATTCCTGCACCCCAGAGCCAAGCAGCTCCCAGGCAGGCACAGGCCCTGCCAGCAGCACAGCAGCAGCTCCTGCTCCACTCTGGGTGCTCCCCAGGCAAAAACAAACAAGCAAAAACTCTGCTGCAGTGCTCCCATTTATCTGAAATATTTTCCAGATTATTTGCTTGAAATTCTTCCACCACAATCTTCCCATTGTGCCTGTCGGGGGGACACCCTGAACAGCCAGGCTGTTCCCCATCAATGCCCACTTTCTTCAGGCACCAGCAACAGGAATACTGGGAGTGACTCAGAGCAGCAGCTCCAGCTCTTTCCAGTGAGAAGCAGTTCCAGCTGGGGAGGAGGAGGCACTGTGGCTCTGTGCGCCCCTGTGGCACCATTGTCACCACATTGACACTCCCCAGCCATGCTGGGCAGGGGGCTGGGGACGCCAGAGCCCCCCAGGCTGCCCTGCCCCGGGTGCTGGCACAGCCCTGGGTGCCCGCCAGCAGCAGCTCTTTGGTGCCAGCACTGAAGGGCAGCTGGAGCAGGAATGGGCACCGAGGCTGGGCAGGCTCCTGGGTCCCACCAGAACTCGCCAGTGGGGCTGAGCTGTGCTGACCACCACTGGGAGCCCAGGGTGATGGGCTAATTACCTACAGGTTAATTAACAGGCCACTCTGATCCTGGTAAATGGAGAGCTTGGAAACAGGGTCCTGTGATCCCCAAAGCTTGCAAGAGCTGGAGGGGTGCAGGGGCTGTGTTCTGAGAGATGTGCCTGAGACCAGGAACCAGGAATGCTGGAGGCAGCACCGGGACCATGCTGGAACTCTAAAAACCTGGGGCTTTCTGAATTTAACTCTCAACATCTCCTGAGCTTTATTCCCCCGACCTTGGAGCAAGAAAGAGCCTGGTATCCCAAGGGGACCAGGGCCCCCAGGAGCCCTGCAGAGCCCCGCTCCCTCCACGGCCCCATCCCCGTGTGAGCCCCAGCTGTCCCTGGGCAGGACAAAGCGGGCATTCTCTGCTGGCAGCGCCGTGCTGGAAATGCTGACTCACAGGGACACTCGGGCCCTGCCACCCCACCAGGGTCCCAGAGCAGCCCCAGAGCCCAGGGCAGGTCCTGCCTCCATCCAGCAGCTCACACACAGAGGGTCGCATGTCACAGACACATTTTATGGAAAATCCTTTCCTTGGGATTTTTCCTCCTGAGGAGCCGTGAGGCCTCAGGAACAAAATGTAACCAATGGTTATCTGCTGCTGTGGAATGCAACAGGTGCATCTGGGATTGGGCTCATGTGGATGTTTCTAATTAATGGCCAATCACAGTCAGCTAGCTCAGACTCTCTGTCCAAGCCATAAGCCTTTGTTATCATTCCTTCCTTTACTATTCTTAGCTTAGCCAGCCTTCTGATGAAACCCTTTCTTCTATTCTTTTAGTATAGTGTTAATATAATATATATCATAAAATAATCAATCAGCCTTCTGAACCATGGAGTCAGATCCTGGTCTCTTCCCTCATCCTGGGACCCTGTGAGCACCATCACAGTCACAGGTTTCCTCCAACGTGGAAGAGAAGCTCTCCTGAGCTGGGGGCACAGCAAGCCCACGTGGAAATCTCTCCCTGAAGAGGAACTATTAAGATTGTGTAGAAACAGTGTCTGCTGTGGTTTTTTGAGGAAAAAACATAGTGCCCAATCAGTGCCCAGAGCAGCAATCTGCCGGCAACAGCGCCTGCTCCAGAACGGGAGTGAGCCCGCGTGTGCCCAGGAGTGAGGAGCCCCGGGCACGCTGGGGTGGGTGTCCAGCCCTGCAGCCCCCAGCTCATCAGCTCCAGCCTGCTCCAGAAGGGGAGTGAGCCCGTGTGTGCCCAGGAGTGAGGAGCCGGGGCACACTGGGGTGGGTGCCCAGCCCTGCAGCCCTGCAGCCCCCAGCTCATCAGCTCCAGCGTCAGCACCAGGGGCCTGCCCTGCCCCTCTGTTTGGGAATGGTGCCCTGCCACTGCCAGCACAGAGCTGGAGCAGCTCCCTGAGGCCTCAGCAGGACCAGGGCACTGTTGGTCTCTTGGGGCTTGGCTCCGTGTCCCTTCCACAGAGCAGACGACAATCAGCTCTGCTTTTCAGCAGAACCAACAGCCATGGAGCAGGAGCTGTGCCCACAGGTGTGAATAACACAGGTTTGTGCCAAGGCAGTGCTGTTTTCTGGGCTATCTCTCTGACCTGCACAGAGACATTCTGCTGCACAGCAGAGGGACTTTGGCAGAGGCCCCCGCACTGGCCAGGTCCCTGCGGGGTGTGGAAGGTTCTGGTGCCCACGGGCACATTCCCAGCACTGGTCTCTGAGGATGTGGGTTCCTGTGGATGCATCTGCAGGGATGCAGCCCTCAGCAGCATCCGCTTGTACACAAACGTTTGGACCAAGGTGCTGTCAGTTCCAGGAGCACACAGGATCCCCATTCCAGCTGATGCATTCCCTGGAGTGAGGGTGGAAGCGATCTGGCTTGTGCAGGTAGCTCTTAAGCTTAATACGAGAGTGACTTCAGCCTCTGTCCCACTAAATTATCCAGCAAGGGCTGAGCCCTATTTTTCTTTTGAAGAAGAACAAGGGCGCTGAAATTAATTTGTGGATCTGGGTTCCTAATCTTAAATAATTCTTACCATTTAAAACAGTTTTTGCAGGAAATATTTTATAGTTAGAGAAATAGTTTTTGACATTTTGGGGGGGAAAAGAACAATGGACCGTTTACAGGTCTACACAGTAGATTAATGAATCTAATTGAGTCTGTAGGGAAATGCTTCAGTTTAACTACTGGAACTAATTTATACATTCACTACATCGTAATAAGTCAATTTAAGTTTCTGGAAATAAAACTGGATATCCTGGGTATAGATTTGAACTATAAATTTCTGCAAGAAAGGAGTCTGTGTGTTCATTATACATTGTAAAATTACCATATGGACCTGTCAACACTTCTTAGCACAGCTTTGTAATAATGTCATTTAGTTTAACATTGTAATGTGCCAGCTGAATTAATGTGTGTGGCACAATGAGCGCCTCCCACCGCCGCCTCGGGATGGGGGGGCCAACTTTTAGCAGGGGTTCCTGTGCTGAGGAGTTGTGTCTGTGTGGGCACAGCCGCCATCCGGCCTCTGACCAGGCGCTGCCAGCAGCAGGAGTGCCCAGGGCTGCTGCTGCAGGGCCAGGATCAGCTCCCAAGCAGCAGACCCGTGGGCAGGGCACAGCAGAGCCCTCAGCCTGGCTGCAGCACACATCATACCTTCTCCTCTTGCTGTGGCTGCTGAATTTCTCCTCCTCTCTCAGTTATTTACAGCCCCACGGCTGCCACTCTGCTGCCTGCAGGCTGAGGAACAGACACCCCCAGCTCCAAACCCTCCCATACTGGCTGTGCTTCCAGCTCCCCACTTTCTGTGATGTGCTCATGACACCTTCTTCACTCATCTCGTCAAGAAAGGAAATCCTCAGTGGTAAATGGAGTCAGAGACAGCAATATTCCCATTCCCTTCTGGTGAGTTACTGGGGGCGCTGGAGCAGACACAGCTCAGACTGGACCCTGGACTGGCTGCCCAGACCTGTGTCCAGCTGACAGCTCACCTGAGAGCACCTGAGCCCCATCCCCGTGGCAGAGCACCTGGGTGAGCCCTTTCCTGTCCCTCTGTCTCCCACCCAGCCCATTCTCATCACAGAGCACCTGGGGGAGCCCTTTCCTGTCCCTCTGTCTCCCACCCAGCCCATTCCCATCACAGAGCAGCTGGGTGAGCCCTTTCCTGTCCCTCTGTCTCCCACCCAGCCCAAGCCCCCCGGGAGCCCCCTGCCCAGCCTGGGGGTGAGAGGGGCCTGGCTGCAGAGGGTCGGGGGGCACAGCTCACTGACAGCAGCACTGGGTGCAGCGGGTTCCCCAGCACATCTCTCCCCCTTTTTCTGCTGTAGGACACCCAGGACCACGCTCAGCTCCTGGAGGCCTGGGAAGAGCCCTGCAGCACAGCCTGCAGGGTGTGTGCCAGACAGGTCAGCCACGGGAAGACAGGCACAGCCGAAAGGCTGAAATTCCCCTGCTGTACCCCAGACCCCATCCTGCTCCAGCCTGGACAGAGCATTCCGGGGGCAGAAGTAACAACAGGAATGCGCACACAAAAACACATGATCATCCCTACAGCCTGCAGTGGTGCAAGGATCCAAGGAAAAACTCTTTAGCTACCAAAAACCAACCCTGCAGCACCGACTATTCCTACTGAGGGAGCTCCTCCCGAAGATGCTCCACATAAATCAACTAGCCATTTCTCCCTTTGTCCTTTACGTGTCTAATTCTTTGCTTTCCTCCCCTCTGCTTCCTCTCTCAGCAGCCTTGGGAAGTGACACTGGAGATCTCATAGAACTCTCTACGGCATGTGGCCGCAGGAGGGGAGGGCAGGTGGACTTTTACGTAAAGGGGGGAAAATGCATTTACTAATGTCCCTGCACTGGGGCTGCGGGGCAGCCAAGTGTGCAGCTTTCTGTCCCTTTGCTGGGCCGTGCGCCCGAGCAGCAGCAGCAGCAGCAGCAGCAGCAGCAGCAGCAGCAGCAGCAGCAGCAGCAGCAGCAGCAGCACGTACCTGCCGTGGAGCGCACCAAGCTGCAGAGATGCTGCCTGATTTCCCTCAGGATGCAGCCGGGCAGGCTGGAGGAATAGCTGAAATTCCTACCTCAGTGAATTAGCAGAACGGGCTAATCCCCGCAAAGAGAGAGGATTTAGGGTTTGACTCGGGGGTTCTTTATCCAATTGCACAAATCTGCACCAGCCCGGCCGTGCCGGAGCACCGGAGCTCCGGGTCAGCGGCTCCGCCGGCGGCGCTCGGATCAGAGGGCTCTGCTTTGGGATGGGTGTGGGGAAACAGACCCAGTTTGGGTAATTAAATACTGTAACTGAGGCTGGCATCGCTAATTACGTATTAAAATCCAGTGGCTATTTAACATTTCTGCGCCTAGATTTCTACTGGAAGCTGGCGGTTAATGTCACCACTTATGCAAACCCGATGGCATCTGCCTGTAAAAGGGTGATTGTAAAAGCTGAGCACTTTACCTATAAATTCATCTCGCTAATAAGCAACGCGCTCGTGACTGAAGTCAAAGAGTCTTTGGAAAGTAGTTGGGTGTTTTATTTCCTTTAAAAAAATGTATCTGACGGCAGCCAGGCAAGTTGTGGAGAGCAGCGCAGTGCGGCGGGCGCAGAGCGCCGAGCGCGGTGAGCCCGGGGCAGGGTGATAAATAGCGCTCCTCAATTACATCTCTGCTTTATTCCCCCAAGTGCCTTGTACTCGCTTGATATACAGGCGCCGTGATTGCACTTGTTTCCCCACTGCAAGGGAAATGCCCTTCATGAGCGCGTTATTAATTAGGCGGATTTGGGGACGGGTGGGAGCGGCGGGCGGCTCTGCCGTGCCCAGGCCGCCCATCCTGGCGCTGGCAGAGCTCTCCCACCACGTGGGGACAGCTCGGCTGGAACTGGGGGCACAGCCCCTTCCCCAAAGCGCTTTGGCTCTCTCTGGAAAACGCCCATCCCCTGTGTCCCGTGGGAGATTTTTTCCATTTATCGTGTGGGCCTTGTTTCCCTTTAATAACCTGTAATTGTACATGCTCACGGGTATTTGCCGTGCTCACGCCTTGACATCTCCTGCCTGAAACCTCATCCAGGTTAAGAGAGGTCACGAGTCAGTAATGATTTCCCAAGAGCCCCAACCCAGAATCTATTTTTTGTATTTGGAATATCTTTTATTTAATTAAGCGCTGAACCAGGCAGACGGTGTTTCCTGCACACCCTGCAGTCAGGAATATCTCAGTGAATTTCCAGGGCAGGATTCTCCCCTCCCACTGCACCAGGCGGGCAGTGCCCACAGAACCCCGCTCTGGGCTTCTGCTTCCTTTCCCCCTCTTTCCTTCTCTCTCTTTTTAATTATGAAAATCAAGGAACCCATAATTCCCATGGCAGCTGTGACTACATACAGACTTACCCATAAACTGTGCAGCAAATGCTTGGTTTGTGGAAAATCATGTTCTCTGACATATGTTTCTCATTATGGGGCGGAATTTGCACAGGAACAAGGCTGGTTCCTCCTGCAGGTGCAAAGTAGAGCTCTGCATTTCCCGTGCCCTGCTCTGCACCTGCAGCACGTGGAGGGGCAAGGGAGGCTTTGCCTTCCCTTTGCAATGCAAGCAGGGGAGCAGTCCCTGCGTCCCTGTGCCCATCACACACACCTGAGGGATGGCTGGGGAAGCGCCACGGCTGTGCTGGGAATAACCCAGGGCAGTGAGATAATAATAGTGAACAACCTGCCCCATGGCAGGGGTGGAACGGGGGTGGAACCCAAACCATTCTGGGGTTCCTCCCGCGGGGCAGTGGAGGGGCAGGAACCCATCTCCTCACTGACAGGGCTCGAGGAAATGGCTGGGCCTCAGTCAGGAGAGGTTTAGGTTGGAGATCAGGAAAGGTTCTGTCCCCAGAGGGTGCTGGTACTACCCAGGCTCCCCAGGGAATGGTCACAGCCCCGAGGCTGCCAGAGCTCCAGGAGGGTTTGGACAGCACTCTCAGGCACATGGTGGGACCTGTGGGACAGGTGGGCTGTCCTGTTCAGGACCACCAGTTGGATCAATGATCTTGTGGGTCCCTTTCAGCACAGCATATTCTCTGATTCTAAGGCTGGCCAGGCCTCTGAGGCTCCCTCAAGTCCCAGGACTGACCTGTGAGGTCTGGGCTGCTGCAGTGAGACCTGTCCCTTGGCACGGTCACCAGAGAACAGGGGCTGAGCAGTGACAGCCCTTGGCAGCAGCCGAGCAGGATCCCAGAGGGCAGGAGTGGAACAGGGGAGGCTCATCCTCATCCGAGCAGCGGGGATGGTGCCAGCCCTGGGGCGCTGGGATCGGTGCCCCCCCCGATTGGTGACAGCCCTGGGGCGCTGGGGATCGGTGCCCCCCGATTGCCAACAGCCCTGGGGCGCTGGGGATCGGTGCCCCCGATTGGTGACAGCCCTGGGGCGCTGGGGATCGGTGCCCCCCGATCCCGATCCCGACCCCGATGCAGGAGCAGCTCAGCCCCAGAGGCCGCCGGTCGCGCCGCTCCCACCTGCGCTGGGCTCAGCCGCGGATGCTCCTCCGCCTCCTTCCCTAGTAAAGAGCACTTCCTCCCCCTCCTGGCTGCTCCAATTCCATCCTTCCATGGCATTAACTGCGCGTTCCTGCTCTCCCACCGCCAAACATTCCCATTTCAGCTCCTTTCCCACAGCCCCTGTCCGCCTGTCTCCATCCAAAATTCCTCGTGTCACGAGAAGTTCAAAAACTTTAGCAGCAGCAGGTTGCAAACGGAGCGGAGAATTTGGTGTTAACCCAGGGGGGGTTGGCAGGTCCATGGGCCAGGAGAAGGAAAGTTTCTGTTTCCTGCAGAGCCATCAGTCGCACTGAAGGAAGCGCTGCACGGAGTCTGAGCTCAGCTCACCCAGACAGGCGCTCCCTGCGGGGCAGCCCTGCCTTCATCCCGGCCATCGCCTTCCTCACAGCCCTCTCCCGGGCTGAGAGCGCCAGGCCCGGCCCGTGCCAGCGCCAGCGCCGTCCGAAATGCGAGCGGGGCTGCACCGAGCGGGGCTGCAGCGAGCGGGGCTGCACCGAGCTGCTCTGCCCGCGGGGCGCTCCCGCTGCCGGGGCTGCTGAGCGCACAGAGGGAAATCAAACCCTGCCTTCCCTTGCAGCGCTGGGGCAGATAGCTCTGGGCAGAAATTCGTTGCCAAAAAAAAAAAAAAAAAAAAAAAAAAAAAAAAAAAAAAATTAAAAAAAAAAAATAATTGCCCAATGTGATGGATCTGTCTGTGGAAGAGCAGCAGAGCAAATCTAACCCAACCTGCCTGGCAAGAGCCTCTTGGGACAGCAGATCTGACCCTCATCCCTCATTGCTCCATTTTGTCAGCTGAGATCTGTGCAAATTTGGGAAAGAGAAAGAGAAAGAGAAAGAGGAAAGAGAAAGAGAAAGAGAAAGAGAAGAGAGAAAGAGAAAGAGAAAGAGAAAGAGAAAGAGAAAGAGAAGAGAAAGAGAAAGAGAAAGAGAAAGAGGAAAGAGAAAGAGAAAGAGAAAGAAGAGGAGAGAAGAGAAGAGAAGAGAAGAGAAGAGAAGAGAAGAGAAGAGAAGAGAAGAGAAGAGAAGAGAAGAGAAGAAAAGAAAAGAAAAAGAAAAGAAAAGAAAAGAAAAGAAAAGAAAAGAAAAGAAAAGAAAAGAAAAGAAAAGAAAAGAAAAAGAAAAGAAAGAAAAGAAAAGAAAAGAAAAGAAAAGAAAAGAAAAAGAAAAGAGCTTTGGATGTACAGAGGAATGTTTCCTGGTGTTTATTCCACGTCTGTTCCCGAGCTGTGAGAGTGCAGTTGCCATTAAGTATTAACTAGACAGGTATTAGCAATCGCCCATGTCACTGCACTAAAGGAAAATCAATAGACAACATAAATGCAAAATCAAAGGGTTCTTCCCCTGACGGTGTCATCTTGCCAGCACTGAGCAAATAAACCCCGGAGCGCCTCTCACTGCTCCCCAGACCCTTCAGCAGGCTGGAATTGCCAGGGTGTCCCGGGACACATGGGTCGGGGATCCTGTGGGTCAGAGATCTGCATGGATCAGAGATCCTGTGGGTCAGAGATCTGCATGGATCAGGGATCCTGTGGGTCAGAGATCTGTGTGGATCAGGGATCCTGTGGGTCAGAGATCTGCATGGATCAGGGATCCTGTGGGTCAGAGATCTGCATGGATCAGGGATCCTGTGGGTCAGAGATCCTTGTGGGTCAGAGATCCCTGTGGATCAGAGATCCCTATAGATCAGAGATCCTGCGGGTCAGAGATCCCTGCGGGTCAGAGATCCTTGTGGGTCAGGGATCCCCAAGGGTCAGGGATCACTGCAGGTCAGAGATCTGCATGGATCAGGGATCCCTATAGATCAGAGATCCTTGTGGGTCAGGGATCCCTATGGATCAGAGATTCCTGAGGGCCAGAGGTCCCCAAGGATCAGAGATCCCTGAGGGCCAGAGATCCCCAAGGATCAGAGATCCCATGGCTCAGAGATCCTGTGGCTCAGAGATGCTGTGGCTCAAGAGATCCCTGTGGATCAGAGATGTGTGTGGCTCAGAGATCCCGTGGCTCAGAGATCCCGTGCTCAGCGATCCCATGGGTCAGAGATCCCTGAGGGTCAGAGATCCCAAGGCTCAGAGATCCTGTGGGTCAGAGATCCCTGAGGGTCAGAGATCCCGTGGCTCAGAGATCCCATGGCTCAGAGATCCAATGGCTCAGAGATCCCTGAGGGCCAGAGGTCCCCCAGGCTCAGAGATCCCTGCAGAGCCGGCAGTGGAGCGCAGCCTGGCTCCGTGGCTGGTGGGCTCGGGCAGGGCCAGCAGGAGCCGGCACTGCTGGCTGTGCCCGCTGGGCTCCTGGAGCAGCAGGAGCCCCTGGGCTGTGCCCGCTGGGCTCCTGGAGCAGCAGGAGCCCCTGGGCTGGCCCCTGAGACACCGCCCTGCCCAGCCAGGGGCAGCTGGGCCGAGCTCATCCCGGTCCCACAGGACATCGGGAGCAGGGCAGCTCCTTCCCTGCCCCTCAGAGGGTGACCCCGAGGAGCAGGAGAGCCCGGCCTCTGCCTGCTGCAGGTCCCGCAGCTGTGGGCAGGGCAGGGCACGTTCCCATGTGCAGCATCCCACGGGAGCCCATCCCCGGACCAGCCCAGAGGGATGCAGCAGGCACGGGGGTCAGAGCTGGCCGTGCCCAGCCCCACCTGAGCTTGGGGGCTGCAGTGACAGCCCCGGGCTGTGCTGGCCCGCCCCGGAGCAGCTCCATGTGTTTCCTTTTGCTCCCTGCTAGGAAACCACATTTCCTTTCAAGGCTGAATTCTCCAACCTCCACTTCTAGGCGTAACTTCAAGTGAAGAATGAAGATTATATTTTTAGGAAGTGCGATCGTTTGCTGGAAAAAGCACACAGAGCCCATACATAACGAGAGAAGTTGCCTCATTAGATAATTAACTTGTGCAGGCGAAGCCTCACACGCCAGCTCTGGAGGGAGCAGAGCCCCAGCTGCCGCTCCCTGAGCAGGGAAGCGCCCGGAGCCGCAGGAATGATCTGCTCCTCGTGGGCTTGCAGGAGAACCCACAGCCTGTGGCACGTGGAGCCTGTCCAGAGAGGGCCACAGAGGTGCTCCAAGGCCACAGGGATGCTCCAAGGCCACAGGGATGCTCCAAGGCCCACAGAGATGTTCCAAGGCCACAGGGATGCTCCAAGGCCACAGGGATGCTCCAAGGCCACAGAGATGCTCCAAAGCCACAGGGATGCTCCAAGGCCACAGAGGTGCTCCAAGGCCACAGAGATGCTCCAAGGCCACAGAGATGCTCCAAAGCCACAGGGGATGCTCCAAGGCCACAGGGATGCTCCAAAGCTACAGGGATGCTCCAAAGCCACAGGGATGCTCCAAAGCCACAGGGATGCTCCAAGGCCACAGAGGTGCTCCAAGGCCACAGAGATGCTCCAAGGCCACAGAGATGCTCCAAAGCCACAGGGATGCTCCAAGGCCACAGAGATGCTCCAAGGCCACAGAGGGGCTCCAAGGCCACAGGGATGCTCCAGAGCCACAGAGATGCTCCAAGGCCACAGAGATGCTCCAAGGCCACAGAGATGCTCCAAGGCCACAGGGATGCTCCAAGGCCACAGGGATGCTCCAAGGTGCTCTGCCATGGAGCCAGGCTGGGAGAGCTGGAATGTTCCCCTGGAGAAGGGAAGGCTCCAGGCAGAGCTCAGAGCCCCTGGCAGGGCCTGAAGGGGCTCCAGGAGAGCTGGAGAGGGACTGGGGACAAGGATGGAGGGACAGGAGCCAGGGAATGGCTCCCACTGCCAGAGGGCAGCCATGGATGGGACATTGGGAACTGGGAATTGCTCCCTGTGAGGGTGCAGCATTCCTGTGCCATGGCTGCTTGAGGTGGGAGCCCTTCCCCAGCCCCTGTGCCACCTTCCCTTGCTGCACAGCCCGCTCCCTCCCAGCACCAGCCCTATAATTCAATGTCAAGGGGGCTTATGTAATATTTAGGTGTGTATTACACTAAATTAATCTTAACATGAAAAATCTTTTGATTACATAGTGTGTTTTTGTCATTGATTGATTAATTCATTTATTCATATAGTAATGCTATGTCCAACTTCTATTTATATTCAGTTGTAAGAGAAAGTTCCTATTCATGTCAGAGGAGATGAATTAAAATAGTTTATCACTGTATTTGCCAGCCGACTGTTTCAGAAGGTCCCTTTACAATGTGTGCTCTCATTCCTGTACCAGGAATCCCTGCACATTCTCACCCTCCCCAGGGGAGCTGAAGAGTCTGGGGGTGCTGATCCCTTCAGCATGTGGGAACCCAGCACATCCCTCTGGCTGCCCAGGACAGCCCAGACCCCTGCCAGGGTCTCAGGGACCCTGGCACGGAGCCCAAGACACTGTGGGCTTGATTATGGCCCGTGGAGCAAATTACCAACCTTGTATGAAGACCAGCAAGCTATGACAAATTAAGTAGAATAATAGTGAATTTATCACGGGGTGGAAAAATAGATTTTGGGGGTTTTAGAATGGGGGTTCAGGGGGCAAGATGGAGGAATCTGGGCATGTCCAGCCTTTCTCCTTCTTCTTCTTGGCCTCCATCTTCTGCTGTGATGGTGGCACATTGGGATTGGTTTAGAGTAGAAGCTCACTGTCTAACACAGGTGATGGGTATTGGGAAGGAATTGTAAATATTGTACAGGTAGTTTTTAGTATAAAAAGATAACACAGCCCCGGGGACAGGGCAGCCCCCATGCCCTGGGAGCAGGGCCTGGGACAGCTCAGGGAGAGGGGAAGGCCAAAGGCGGCGTGGCACCGTGTGGCACAGGGGCCCTGGCACTGCCACAGCCCGGCATGGCCGTGCCACAGCCTGAGCCCCACAGCCCCTCAGCCTCCTCCCAGCCACCGAGTGTGGGGCAGTGACCTGCTCCACGAAGCACGTCCCACCTTCCAGCCACAGCAAAGCCTGCGAGCTGGCCCCAGCCACTGTCCCTTGGCCCCAGCCACTGTCCTTCATCCCCAGCCCCTGTCCTCATCCCCAGCCCCTGTCCCTTGTCCCCAGCCCCTGTCCCCTGCCCTGTGTGCTCAGCCCCAAGGCTCAGCAGCCCCAGCAGCTCCTGCCTGGCTCCCCAGGGGTGCAGGAATTGTGGCAATTGGAGAATTGGAATCAGCTCCCATCCACT
>CM077470.1:26141071-26188571 GCA_039654755.1 Calcarius lapponicus
TAGCCCGCGGTGCTGTCAGAAGGTCAAGCACTGCCTCCAACGTGGCCGTGCTCACGCTGACCGCGATGGCTGCGCGGTCCTGAGGACTCCCTCATCTGACACCCGGGCCTGGCATCTGCCTTACTGCAATGTACACAGAAAATGTGCATCTCAAAGAGCCCCTGGCTGCCTGCCCACAGCGGCCCTGGGCCCTGATCCCTGGCGGAGCTGCTCCCAGCCCTGCCTCGGGGGAGCTGCAAAGGGAGCCGGTGCATCTGGAGCGCGGAGCTGGCCGCACTCGCTGCTGGCATTTGCTCCATATTGCAAGGGAGAGTTATCATCTGCGTCGTCTGGAACTTAATTACGCTCTGCCACCAGCCAAATCTGATTTTTAAGCCTCTCTCAGAGAGTTCACCAAGCACAGCAACAAAACGGGGGGAATTGTGCCTTCCAAATGAAGCTCGCCCCAACCCGAGAGCCCCTCCGGAGCAGCAGCTGCTGCTGGGAGCCCCTGAGGCCGGGGTGCTTGGTCAGCAGGGGCTGCCTGCAAAGGGGCGCCCTGAAATGGTCCAAAAGAGGCAATTCCTGCCAGTTTTCCTCTGGGCTGATGGGGCAAACCCGAACCACGGGAGGAGAAGAGGACTGCCTGGAGCAGGAGAGCCAAAGGCGGCGTTAACGAGAATGAAGGACAGGATTTACCCATCCCTGGCTCAGGGACACTTTTGGAAGACCTCCTGAGTGGAACATGCCTGGCAGGAGCTGCTCCTGATGGCCCTGTGGGCTGGGAGAGCTCACCTGGGGCACCTGCAGACCCAGAGCCCAGGGAGGCACCTGCTCTGCACCCTCCCCTCACCAAAGACCACCCTGTTCCCCTAACTCACAGCTCCTCCTGCAGAAGGCAAACCCCACGGGAGCCGTGGCCATCTCCAGCAACAGAGACTCTCAGGGGCTGTGGGAAGCCAGCACCTCTCCAGCAGCACTGCGTGCTCCTCCGGTTTGGTGTCCCCGGCCCCTCAGCCCCAGCAGGGAGAGAGGGACAGTGCCATGTGCAGGGGACAGCTGTCCCCCCACCATGGCCTGGCTGGGGGCTGGCACTGCGGGATGAACCAGCTCTGTTCACACCCAGGGCTCTGTTAAACACACTGCAGTCACACTGGGCTCTGTTAAACACACTGCAGTCACACCCAGGGCTCTGTTAAACACACTGCAGTCACACTGGGCTCTGTTAAACACACTGCAGTCACACCCAGGGCTCTGTCAAACACACTGCAGTCACACTGGGCTCTGTTAAACACACTGCAGTCACACTGGGCTCTGTTAAACACGCTCTGCAGTCACACTGGGCTCTGTTTAAACCACACTGCAGTCACACCCCAGGGCACTGTTAAACACACTGCAGTCACACCTGGGCTCTGTTAAACACACTGCAGTCACACCCAGGGCTCTGTTAAACACACTGCAGTCACACTGGGCACTGTTAAACACACTGCAGTCACACCCAGGGCTCTGTTAAACACACTGCAGTCACACTGGGCACTGGTTAAACACACTGCAGTCACACCCAGGGCTCTGTTAAACACACTGCAGTCACACTGAGCTCTGTTAAACACACTGCAGTCACACTGGGCACTGTTTAAACACACTGCAGTCACACTGGGCACTGTTAAACACACTGCAGTCACACTGGGCTCTGTTAAACACACTGCAGTCACACCCAGGGCTCTGTCAAACACACTGCAGTCACACCCAGGGCTCTGTTAAACACACTGCAGTCACACCCAGGGCTCTGTTAAACACACTGCAGTCACACTGGGCACTGTTAAACCACACTGCAGTCACACCCAGGGCTCTGTTGAACACACTGCAGTCACACTGGGCTCTGTTAAACACGCTGCAGTCACACCCAGGGCTCTGTTGAACACACTGCAGTCACACTGGGCTCTGTTAAACACACTGCAGTCACACTGGGCACTGTTAAACACACTGCAGTCACACTGGGCTCTGTTAAACACACTGCAGTCACACTGGGCTCTGTTAAACACACTGCAGTCACACCCAGGGCTCTGTTAAACACACTGCAGTCACACCCAGGGCTCTGTTAAACACACTGCAGTCACACCCAGGGCACTGTTAAACACACTGCAGTCACACTGGGCACTGTTAAACACACACTGCAGTCACACCCAGGGCTCTGTTAAAACACACTGCAGTCACACTGGGCTCTGTTAAACACACTGCAGTCACACTGGGCTCTGTTAAACACACTGCAGTCACACCCAGGGCTCTGTTAAACACACTGCAGTCACACCCAGGGCTCTGTTAAACACACTGCAGTCACACCCAGGGCACTGTTAAACACACTGCAGTCACACTGGGCACTGTTAAACACACTGCAGTCACACCCAGGGCACTGTTAAACACACTGCAGTCACACCCAGGGCTCTGTTAAAACACGCTGCAGTCACACTGGGCACTGTTAAACACACCTCACACATGTTAAACACACCTCACTCCCTTTAAACACACCTCCACACACGTTGAACACACCTCTCTCCTGTCAAACACATCTCACCTGCTCTCACACCAGCATGGACCGGTGCCTCCGGTGAAGGAACGGCCAGCGTTGCTTCACATCTGCACCTTCATTGAAAACATTTATTCAATCAAAGGGAAAAATAAATTTGGTCCCTCTGCTCTGTCAAGTATAAACTGTTATTGATCCCCCAAATGAAATTTGTCCATGCTGATCGATCAAACACATTATCCTTTTTCCCCAGTCCATTACCAGCAATTGGAAACTCTCAGGCATCAATAGCAGCTTGACCACACACAGCTGCACGTTCAGCCTCTGTTCACCACACTCAAATCATTCCTGCCTCCGTCCTTCCCTTCCAAACAACGGGATCTCAGCATTATAACCACATTTTTTCCATGGTGACAGGTTGAGAAACTGAATTTTATTAAATTCTAGGAATCAGTTGTGTTGTGCTAAAACTCCAGCGCTGTGGCGATGGCTGTGTCCCAGTGTGGGGACAGCCCCGGAGCCCAGCCAGGAGTCCCAGCAGGGTCCTGGACGTGTCCCAATATCAGCCCTTGGCACCCTGGCTGGCCACATCCACTGGAGCAAACCGGCGGATTTTTGGTATTTCCCAGGAGTACATTTTTGCCAAAGCTGGTATTTATTCCTGCTGTACCTGGCACAGTCCCCACTCCTGGGGCACGGCTTTGGGGTGGCCCTGGCAGCTCTGGGGGGCTGCCTTGGGCTCACCGGGCTTTTCCCACCCGAGCCTCCCCACGCTCTGTGGTTCGGGGAGCAGGAGGTGACCTGGAGCCCCGAGGCAGAGCCGCTCTGCAGTGCCTGCCAGCCCCACGGGCACCGTGCCCTGCTGCTCCTCTCCCTGCCAGCAAGGACAGGCACCTGCCCACGGCCTGCTGCCACAGCCCCGCTCTGCCCGGCAGGACGCGGCCAGCCCTGTCCCTGTGCCTGTCAGTGTCCCTGTCCCTGTGCCTGTGCCTGTGCCTGTGCCTGCCCCTGTCCCTGTCCCTGTCCCTGTACCTGTCCCTGTCCCCTGTCCCTGTCCCCTGTCCCTGTCCCTGTCCCTGTACCTGCCAGTGTCCTGTGCCTGTGCCTGCCCCTGTGCCTGCCCCTGTCCCTGTACCTGTCAGTGTCCCTGTCCCTGTGCCTGTCCCTGTGCCTGTCAGTGTCCCTGTCCCTGTGCCTGTCCCTGTGCCTGTCAGTGTCCCTGTCCCTGTCCCTGTACCTGTCAGTGTCCCTGTCCCTGTGCCTGTGCCTGTGCCTGCCCCTGTCCCTGTGCCTGTGCCTGTGCCTGTGCCTGTGCCTGTGCCTGCCCCTGTCCCTGTCCCTGTACCTGTACCTGTACCTGTACCTGTACCTGTACCTGTACCTGTCCCTGTGCCTGTGCCTGTGCCTGTCAGTGTCCCTGTCCCTGTGCCTGTCCCTGTACCTGTCAGTGTCCCTGTCCCTGTGCCTGTGCCTGTGCCTGTGCCTGCCCCTGTCCCTGTGTCCCCATCCCTGTCCCTGTCCCTGCCCCTGTCCCTGTGTGCCCATCCCTGTCCCTGCCCCTGTCCCTGCCCCCTGTCCCTGCCCCTGTCCCTGTCCCTGCCCCTGTCCCTGTCCCTGTCCCTGTCCCTGTCCCTGTCCCTCTCTCCTGGACAGACAGCTCTGCAGGAAGGGACAGGGTCACAGCCATCGTGTGCTGCTAACCACAGCCTGCAGTGGCTCCTGGGCACCAGCTGCTGGTTCCACAGGGCCACTCATGCTCTCTGTGCAGGATTCCCATGGGCACAGAGGGCCCAGAGCCAGGGAAGGGCTCCAGGCCCGGCTGGCAGAGCTTGGAGCAGCCTGGTCCCGTGGCACTGGGGTGGAACTGGGGGATCTGATCCTTGGCACTGGGGTGGAACTGGGGGATCTGATCCTTGGCACTGGGGTGGAACTGGGGGATCTGAGCCTTGGCACTGGGGTGGAACTGGGGGATCTGAGCCTTGGCACTGGGGTGGAACTGGGGGATCTGATCCCTGGCACTGGGGTGGAACTGGGTGATCTGAGCCTTGGCACTGGGGTGGAACTGGGGGATCTGATCCTTGGCACTGGGGTGGAACTGGGGGATCTGTGGGCTCTCTTCCAACACAAAGCTTTCTATTGTTGCATGGCCGGGAGGGAGCTCAGGCCTTGGCCGAGCTCTGATCCTCCCAAAGAACTTCAGGGAGGCAGTGGAGCAAAGGCAGGGCCTGTCTCTCCCCTGCTGGCCCTGCTGCTGTCAGTAGCTCGTGTGTTTGTCTTTTGTCTTGCTGAGGGGTAATAACTTCCCGAGTGAGCTTAGGGAGCAGTGACTCTTTTATTAAAGCCAATAAGGGAGGGAGTCACAGGCCTTTAAAAATCACTCAGGAAATGATTGCTGACAAGTCTTTCTTGCCTCACCCCTCAGAAGGAGCGTGGTGAGGAGTTAGGATGTTCTGCGTGACAGCAGCTCATGGATTTGCTGCCGTGTGTGCCCAGGACCCCCAGGTTTTACAGTGTCCTGCAGCTGCACTGTAGGGAACAGAGGCTCCAAGTGTGCAGTGCTTCAAATGCCCAGTTTTGTCTAAATATGGCCAAAATCACATACCAGGGGTGTAAACAACTGTGGAACATTTTGGGTGCTTTTTAGCACCTGCTCTAAAGTGCTAAAAATACAAATCTGAGAAAAAGTGGAAACGGCTCTGGCCCTGTAAAGAGGGAAGGGAAGGGGAAGGGGAAGGGGAAGGGGAAGGGGAAGGGGAAGGGGAAGGGGAAGGGGAAGGGGAAGGGGAAGGGGAAGGGGAAGGGGAAGGGGAAGGGGAAGGGGAAGGGAAGGGAAGGGAAGGGAAGGCTGCACTGGCTGAGGACCCGCCCAGCCATGGTGACCTCGGGATCCTGAGCCCCTCCAGCCTCCAGGTGTGGGGTCACAGCAGTGACACAAGTGGCAGCAGGTCTCAGCCTGCCCCAGTCACATCCTCCCAGCAGGACAGCAGCTGGCTGTGTTCCAATGACCAGGGACACAGTGGCATTGATGGAGAGAATGGCTGGAAAAGGAGGAGGAGGACGAGAAAAGAATAAGAAAAACAGGATAAAATAGAATAGACTTGAAGAAAACCTAAGAAATAAAATAAAATAAAAGCCAATAAATAGAAGGAAAAATAAGATAATAAAAACGAAGGGATAAAACAAAAACTGACAAGTAGAATAAGGACTCCTGCTCTTGAAGTTGTACTTAAAACAAAAAAGTTAGCTTTTAATATGCCTATGTTTTCTCCCAGCTTCTCCACCTAGCTAAATTCAACTGATTTCATTCTGCTCCAGTGCTTCTCCCCGACCCCTTTGGCTCTTTAACAAACAGTATCCAAATGTGGGTGTTCTACCCCAAAACACCCGCTCCCTCCTTTCCCTGAACGCTTACGGCCAAGTGCCGCTGCCGTTCTCTGTGTGAGCTGTGAATTCTCCTCCTCCAAAGAGCCCAGCAGAGGAAGAAACCCTCTGCACCCAAGGCCACAGGTGCTCCTTCACCCTCAGGCCCTGCTGGCTGCAGTTTGCAGAGGAAATAAGTTTAAACTTTCTTTTTTCAGTTCTGAGCATGGAAGAGCAGGGAGTGCCCTGTGAGCACCCAGCAGGTTCCACCTGCCCGGCACCTCCTGGGAAACCAAGCTCAGCCCCAGGAGATGGAGCTTCGGGAGCCTCCTGCACCTCCTCGTCCCACAAGTGTAACTACACCAGTGGATTTTTCCCCTTTAATCACAGGATGAGCTTTTAAAAGGAAAACAACCGAGTCCGGCAGGTTCTCGCTATGATATTTGCTGGGGGATAATTCAATTATTGTAGAAAATTATTTTAAACATTAAGATGCACAAAGTTCAGTTTCCCCTGTTTCTGTGACTATCACCCAAGCTATTGATAAGATGTCTAAATTTATTGCAGAATAATTCTGCAGGAAAAGAGATAAAAGGTTCCTGAATAAAATATGAGGCGAGAGCTGTAAATTGTAGCAATGCATATCATTTCATTCAAATGTAGGAAGCAATTACCATCTGCTATACTCATCAGTTCCCTCCTTTATGACTTAATTATATGTTTAATGCTATCAGATCAAGGAAAGGGCACAATAGATGAATGAGTGAAAGAAACAGAAAAGATTCAGCAACAAGACAAAAGGCAGATGAAAAGTAACCCAAGAACAGAATTGATTTCATTTGTTGGGAGAGGAGTTAATTTAAATAGTATATTCTATCATCTCCCGTGCTGTACTGAGATAATATAAATCATGTGTTTGTGAATTTGCTTCATACAATTTTAACAAAAGCATTCAAGTTTCTGAAAACCCAGGGTCTGCAGGTTTTGATTTATTTATGAAATGAGTAACATTTACAAAGAAAGAGCAGTGAGTGACACCAAAGCATTTAAATGATTATTAACAGCACTTTGCTGTACAAGTATGAGATGACAGAGGGGAAGGCAACGAGCTCAGCCCGGGCCCCTCCTGTCTGGGCTCCAGGACCTGCTGGGATCACCTCCCGTGGACGTGGGGCCGTGAAGGGGCACGGCCACAGCCACCAGAGCCACCAGAGCCACCACAGCCACCAGAGCCACCACAGCCATGGCCACAGCCACCCCAGCCACCAGAGCCATGGCCACAGCCACCACAGCCACCAGAGCCATGGTCACAGCCACCAGAGCCACCAGAGCCACCACAGCCACCAGAGCCATGGCCAGAGCCACCAGAACCATGGTCACAGCCACCAGAGCCATGGCCACAGCCACCAGAGCCACCAGAGCCACCACAGCCATGGCCAGAGCCACCAGAGCCATGGTCACAGCCACCAGAGCCACCAGAGCCACCAGAGCCACCAGAGCCACCAGAGCCACCGCCACAGCCACCACAGCCACCAGAGCCACCAGAGCCACCACAGCCACGGCCACAGCCACCAGAGCCATGGTCACAACCACCAGAGCCACCAGAGCCACCAGAGCCACAGTCACAGCCACCAGAGCCACCAGAGCCACCAGAGCCACGACCACAGCCACCACAGCCACCACAGCCATGGCCACAGCCACCAGCGCCATGGTCACAGCCACCAGAGCCATGGCCAGAGCCACCACAGCCATGGCCACAGCCACCAGAGCCACCAGAGCCACAGTCACAGCCACCAGAGCCACGACCACAGCCACCAGAGCCACCAGAGCCATGGCCACAGCCACCAGAGCCACCAGAGCCATGGCCACAGCCACCAGAGCCACGGCCACAGCCACCAGAGCCACCAGAGCCATGGCCACAGCCACCAGAGCCACCAGAGCCACCAGAGCCACCAGAGCCATGGCCACAGCCACCAGAGCCACCAGAGCCACCAGAGCCACCAGAGCCATGGCCACAGCCACCAGAGCCACCAGAGCCACCAGAGCCACCAGAGCCATGGCCACAGCCACCAGAGCCACCAGAGCCACCAGAGCCACCAGAGCCACCAGAGCCACCAGAGCCATGGTCACAGCCACCAGAGCCACCAGAGCCATGGTCACAACTACCACAGCCATGGTCACAGCCACCAGAGCCACCAGAGCCACGGCCACAGCCACCAGAGCCATGGTCACAGCCACCAGAGCCACCAGAGCCACCAGAGCCATGGCCACAGCCACCACAGCCACCAGAGCCACCACAGCCACCAGAGCCATGGTCACAGCCACCAGAGCCACCAGAGCCACGGCCACAGCCACCAGAGCCATGGTCACAGCCACCAGAGCCACCAGAGCCACGGCCACAGCCACCAGAGCCATGGTCACAGCCACCAGAGCCATGGTCACAGCCACCAGAGCCACCAGAGCCACGGCCACAGCCACCAGAGCCATGGTCACAGCCACCAGAGCCATGGCCACAGCTACCACAGCCACCAGAGCCACCACAGCCACGGTCACAGCCACGAGAACATGGTCACAGCCACCAGAGCCACGACCCCAGGCCCCAGAGTGCCAGGGAGGGCCTCAGGACCCCTCAGGTCCCTCCACAGGACTGAGCAGCTGCCCTTCCCCAGCTGCTCTGGTTTGATGGTTCTGGATGGGTCCTGGCAGAGCTGCTGACAACCTGCACCCTGCACCTGCACCCTGCTCCCCTCATCCAAAACCCTGCAGCCCTGGATCCCTGCACCCTGTATCCCTGCACCCTGCATCCCTGAACCCTCTATCCCTGCACCCTGCATCCCTGTATCCCTGTATCCTGCATCCCTGTATCCCTGTATCCCTGCACCCTGTATCTCTGCACCCTGTATCCCTGCACCCTGTATCTCTGCACCCTGCACCCTGTATCCCTGCATCCTGTATCCCTGTATCCCTGCACCCTGCACCCTGCACCTTTCTGACTATATATGCCTGTGGAGGAAAGTAATCCTGGAATAATGCAATTTGCTTAAGTATCACATGGTGGGGTTAGAGCACAAAAAAGGATGTGATCTCCTGACAGAGCTCGGGTGCCTTTACCTCCCCCCAGTGCCAGCAGGAGCAGTGGGGCTGGAGCAAACCCAGTGGGATGGCATCCCAGAGAGCTGGGCACAGCTGGGGACAGCCCTGTGTGGCACTGCACAGGGAGAGTTAAACACCGTGGGCACCCAGTGCTCCTCTGAAACAGCAACACAAGGCTGAGCGCTTCTCACTTGGGGTCTGGATGCAGATTTAGATTGGGTATTAGGAGGAAACTGTTCCTGTGAGGGTGGGCAGGCCCTGGCACAGGTGCCCAGAGCAGCTGGGGCTGCCCCTGGGTCCCTGGCAGTGCCCAAGGCCAGGCTGGACACCGGGGCTGGAGCACCTGGGACAGGGGAAGGTGTCCCTGCCCTGGCAGGGGTGGCACTGGGTGGGATTTAGAGTCCCTTGCAACCCAAAGCATGCTGTGCTGTGCACCCACGATTCCCACTGCACAGCAGGGACTCACTGAGGGCTTGCCCCCGCTGAGGGCATCGCCCTCCTGCAGCAGTGGGGCTCTCAGAGGGCTGGACCTGCATCCCCTGGGGGCACCAGCACCAGGGCCTGCCCACACCCCAGCACTGTGCCTGCAGCACAGACGTGCTGGGACGTTCCAGGGAAAGAAAGCAGTTTTGTGCTAATCCCCTTAATTTATTCACATCAAATGTCAGTGCAGTGTCATATAAAAGTCTTTTATGATTTTTAAACAAATGGTCCCTGAGGCAGGAAAATAGTTATAGTGCCATTTCTAAAATTAATTTAATTCTTGCAGAATAGAAATAAAAAAAGGTGTCTGCTCGGTTGCACAAGCATCACAAATAGCACCAGAATGTTTCTGGAGAGGCTTTTCAGTTGCACTTATAGTAGAGATGGCCTTTGAGTAAAATATCTGTATTGTATTTGAATATTTGTATTTAGGCCTTGCCCCGATAAGTCCCACTTGTTCTAAATGGGCTGCAGCTGTGGCTAGTGAAGATAAGTGGGATAAAAGGGGGTGGGCTGGCCAGTCAGGGAGAGCCTGGAAGGAGCCCTGACTAAGAAGTAACAACATGCAGAAGAAGGAGTCTGTGCTGCAAAGAGCTGCCCCCCAAGAAATATCACCGAGAAGATATGGGACTTTGGAAATGTGATTACAACAGTATGGGACTCTAGAAATCAGATAACAGCAGCACTCACCCAGGGTCTCCCAGCCTTTTTGCCAACCCTGGCACTGGGACCCTCCTGATGGGCAGTGCTGAGGACAGGGTGCCCCCTCCCCATCAGGCCGTGCCCCAGAGAGCCCCCACATCCATGAGTCCCTGCAGCAGAAGCTGTTCTATTGCATTTCTCTGTGGCTCACGGTGGTCAGCATCCCCTGCAGGGTGTGCACAGGGCAGCACTGACGCTCCTGGCTGCAGTCCTTCCTCAGCAGCCCTGGGTGATCACAGCCAGTCCTGCCTGCTGCCTTCGCCTGCTCCAGCTGCCGTCCCTGCTCTGCAGCTGCTTCCACGCTGGGGCAGAGCTCCAGGGACAGCCAGTGCCATCCCCAGCTCCCCTGTCCCTCTGGCAGGGGGACACGCTGCCCTTGCCCCAAAGAATCCCAGAATGGTTTGGGCTGGAAGGGACCTGAAACCCACCCAGTGCCACCCTGCCATGGCAGGGACACCTCCCACTGTCCCAGGAGCTGCAAACCCTGTCCAGCCCGGCGTGGGACACTGCCAGGGATCCAGGGGCAGCCCCAGCTGCTCTGGGCACCCTGTGCCACGGGCTCACGTCCTTCACAGCCAGGGATTTCTCCCTAACATCTCACCAAAATCTCCCCTCCTTCACTTTAAAGCCCCTCTCCCTTGTCCTGTCACAACAGGCCCCGATAAAGGTTTGTCCCCATCTATTTTATTGTCTCCATGGACACTGGTGCCCATGCTGGGGGAGCACAAAGGTGTGAGATCTCCTGAAAACTGCCAGTATGAATAATTAAAATAAGCCCCAAACACAAGGAGCCCTGTTCAGTGACTCAGTCCCCACACTCCCCCGCTGCTCCCACACACCTGCTGCCGCTCAGGCACAAGGGAAGCACTTATGGAGTTTTCATGCTTTGTATTTAGGGCTCCCCATTTTTTTCTCTCCTTGGGCTCACCCAAGGCCACCCCCAGCCTGAAGGGATTTGGGAACCTGCCAGGGATGCCTCCAGCTGCCCTGGCCCACCTGGGCAGCACAGGCTCCGTGCCAGGAGCGAGGAGCCGCGCAGGGGGGCACAGCTTTGTCCCCTGCACACAGGAACAGCCCAGCTTTCCCTCCCCAGGCGGGGTGCCCGGGCTGCACAGGGACCCCTGCGCCCCCAGGCTCAAGGGGATCCAGGCTGGTGCCTTCCAGCCCTGCGGGAGGAGGGATGTGTGCAGCCCAGCCCTTGCCCTGCTGGGGTGAAACTGCTCAGAGCTCGCCCTGCTCACCAAAGCCACGGGGAGGATGAGGAAGGAGGCTCCTGGAATGCTGCTTTTGGTGTGGAATGCTGCTGGGGAATGGGTGCTATCCATCAGCCTGCCTGATGCCCAAGTTAAACGTTCCATGCGGGGAGGAGGACAATGTTCCCTGACAGAATCCAGCAGCAGCGAGGATGTGAAGGCTCCTGATAAAGGAACCAAGGAGTCAGTGCTGGTGCCTTGCTTCCCTGCACAGCCCTGGGGACAGCAAGGCTGAGTGGGAAACGAGGAGGAGGAAAAGGAATATGAGACTAACCTGGGTGCAGGTGAGGGAGACGAGGTCGAGGTTTGCAGCAGTTCCTGCCCCAAGCCAGGAGATGGTGCCCAGAGGGTCCCTGCACCCCGTGGGGAGCCGGGCCCCAGGGCCATCCCTGCTCCAAACTGCCCAGGGCTCAGCAGACAGCTCGACACATTTGGTTTAGCTGTTTTGATGTAATAATGTAATTAGGTAAAAGGGTTCAGCAACCAATTGCATTTCACTAATTTCAACCATCTGCTTCAGCACTTGTTCTGTGTGTGCCAGACTTCAGTGTCTTTGCTCTAATAGTAATTAATGAAACTGTTAATAAGCTACATATATGATATTATGCTGCAATAATTTATCAAAGGATAATGTTATGAGACAAATCCTATATAACAATTATAGAAAATGGCTTACATTACCAATGCTGCACACTGCTCACTAGTTTCTTTACTCTTCCTTTCTTAATGAATTCCCTAATTAATTTAATGCATACATTATGCATAATTTGAAATTTAAAAACATCGCCGGGTCAGGTTTTAACCATCCTCTTTTACATGCTGTCTGCTTCTACAAGACACATATTAGCAAAACATGACCTCTATGCAAATCAGGGTGCCCGCTGCTGTTCCCATTCCTGGTGACAACAGCGGCGCTCCGGCAAGCTCCTGTGCCACGGCATGGAGTGCCACCGAGGCACCACCTGCAGCCAAACCCAACCCCAGCGGCTCCCCCAGCCTCTGATGGTGTGACCAGCCCTGTTTCGGGGAGAGCTGCCCTCAGTCACACACGCTGCACGCAGCCATTGAACACCGGGGCCTCGCTGCTGTCACCCGGCCCCGGAGAGCGAGCTCAGCTGAAAAACCCGGAAACTTCCAAAATGGAAATGTGAACTTTAGTCTCTTCAGAACTTTAAGCATCCAGCACACAATTGCACAGTATTTCCCAGATTTCTGCCTCTACAGCTTTGGGGTTTTCCTGCAGAACTTGGCCACAAACTCTTCTTCCAAAGTTTCCATTTGCATTCCCATCTGACTGGGTGGAGACTTCCAGAACAGCACCAAGCACCCCAGTGGGACAGGGTACTCCAGCTTCAGTGTTTCCTTCGGTGGGACAGTGGAAGGTGTCCCTGCCCTTGGCAGGGGGTGGAACTGGATGAGTTTTAGGTCCCTTCCAACCCAAACCATTCTGAGATTCTTGTGCTCCATGGAAGAAATACAATTTACCAAGCTAGCCAGGCTTTGGCAAGAGATCATTCCCTCACGAATTCTTTTCAGACAATATATTATTTACATTGCTAAGATATTATACAGAGACCCAGAGTGGGTTATATTAACACTTCCTTATCTTCTGGGACGCTTCTGGCTGAAAAAGTGTTGAGTTTTCATCTTGGAGCAAGCTTGCTTCCGCGCTTTTCCATCTGACGCGTCAGATTATTTTAATGATGGAGTACTTGATTAAATTAATTCCTCCCTACAAAAGCAGCTGTCTTGTGTCATGGAATCTGTTCAGCTATCTGGAACGTTTGTATTTGCCAGGGAGGAGAGCCAAGGCGCAGAGCGTGCGGAGGGAGTGCCTGACCATGCCGAGACTTTGTCACAACGCGTAAGGCTGAAGCTCCGCGGGCGGCTGAAGCTCCGCGGGCGGCTCGGGTCTCCCCTGCCCCGGCAGGGCTGGATGCCGTGCCCAGGGATCAGGGAGGAGGCTGGTGGCCTGGCCCCCTGGCAGGGAGACACTTCCAGCAGCTCCAGGGGTCCCTGTGTGGGTGCTGAGCCCCAAAACACGGCCCCAGGGCGAGCTGGCAGGGCCCAGCAGCGGGGACCCAACCGTGCCCGAGGCAGGGTCAGCACCAGAAAGGGGAAAAACAAATGAGAATGGAAAAATTGTGCCAGCATGGTGAATGAAGCACAGACCGTGTGCATCAAACTTTTATTTCTAAACAAACGGAAATATTCCATTTAAGTTCATCTCTTGCTTACTCTCAAGCTGCTGCTCATTTTTTTCCCCTTTAGAGAGTTTTTTGCAATCTCATCCTTCCTTCGCTTACTGGGAGTCCTTAAGCACCATCCACACATGCAAATCCTCTGTAATCAGAACTGCCTGCCACGTCTGAAGGAGTTTGCTTGGCAAAGAAAAGCCTTGGAAAAACAACAGAATGGCCATTTCCTTTCTTTTCCATCACACAAAGTAACCATAGGCTGGGTTTTGATATTGCTAGCTTTTTGAAGTATGAATATTAATGTAATTTCTTCCACTGATTTCTTTTCAATATTCATATGCGCTGCAGTGGGTTGGAGCCCTTTATTTAACAAAATCTCTAGCTTTAGGATTTGAAATACAGTGCATTGCTATTAAATTTATTAATACCAGAGAACTTGAGGAGAGATTAAACTAAGTTTAGTAAAGCTGCAAAATACCGGCTCAGGCTTTCCTTGCAGTTCGGTGCCTGTGTCCCGCGTTGTTGGAACAGGTTCCTGGTGGCTCACAGCGTGTGTCCCGCACCCAGCAGCAGCCAAGCCCGGGAGCGCCGCGGGACTGACACCCGGGGACAGCCCATGGTACGGACTACAGAGCCCGTGGCTACAGCCACCCAGACCAGGCTGGCAGGGCTGCCTGGGCTGCTCTTAGGATGCCCCACACAGCCCACCTGAGCGCCCAGGTGGAGCACCTGGGGCCGGCGGGCAGCCCGAGCCCTCAGCTGGCACTGCCAGCACAGCCAGGGCAGCCAGGACAGCCGGGACAGCCAGGACAGCTGGCACTGCCAGGACAGCAGAGATGGCACTGCCAGGACAGCCAGGACAGCTGGCACTGCCAACACAGCCAGGACAGCAGAGCTGGCACTGCCAGCACAGCCAGGACAGCCAGCATGGCCAGGACAGCACAGCTGGCACAGCCAGGGCAGCCAGGACAGCCGGGACAGCCGGGACAGCCGGGACAGCCGGGACAGCTGGCACTGCCAGCACAGCCAGGACAGCCAGGACAGCCGGGACAGCCGGGACAGCCAGGACAGCACAGCTGGCACTGCCAGGACAGCCAGGACAGCAGAGCTGGCACGGCCAGGACAGGCAGGACAGCCAGCACGGCCAGGACAGGCAGGACAGCCAGGACGGCCAGGACAGCCAGGACAGCTGGCACTGCCAGGACAGCCAGGACAGCTGGCACTGCCAGGACAGCCAGGACAGCCAGCACGGCCAGGACAGCCAGCACAGCTGGCACTGCCAGGACAGCCAGGGCAGCCAGAACAGCCCGGAGAGCCAGCACAGCCAGCGCAGCCTGACCTGCCAGGACAGCCAGCACACATGGCACAGCCAGGACAGGTGGCACATCCAGAACAGCGAGCACCCTGCCCGCAAAGCCTGCCACGTCCCAGCCTGCCGGAGCAGGAGCCCGATCAGGAGCAGGAGGGTGGTTCCTCGCTGGCTCCTTCCTTGGCGTTGTCCGGCTCAGCCCACCGGAGGCTGCCGCTCTCGCCAGCGTGGCTCCCGTGCCCTGTAATTGAGCGGGATGTGGAACACACCCACATCCTCAGCAGCGGCTCAGCCACCGAGCGCCGCGCCAGCTGCCACGTGGAGCGGGGACACGGCTCCGCCGAGCCACGGCCCCTCTGTCCCCGGCGGGGACCCCCAGACACAGCCCCGGGCAGAGACGCCCCAAGCCCGGGATGTGCCCCCAGCCCCATCGCTGATCCCCGGGATGTGCCCCCATCGCTGATCCCCGGGATGTGCCCCCAGCCCCATCGCTGATCCCCGGGATGTTCCGCCGAGCCCCACCACCCGTCCCCCGGGCTGTCTCCCCCAGGCACAGCCCCGCTCCTCCCGGGATGTTCCGCCGGCTCCGGGCGGCTCCTCGGCTCGGGTTCCAGCGCGGGCGGGTCCCGGCGCGGGGTGGGCCGGGTCAGCCGCGTCCCGGCCCCATCCCCATCCCCATTGCCGGTGCCGGCCCGCCTCCCGCCCCGCTGGCCCGGCGGCTCCGCGCCCGCCCGGGATGAGCGGGCTGCGGCGGCTGTTCCGCGGCAGCGGGCGGGCCCTGGCCTTCGTGTTCGCCGCCTCGGTGGCCTGGCTGCTGCTCGACATGGCCGCGCTGCGCCTCTCGCTCGGCGAGGCGGGCGGGCGGCTGCTGCGGGAGGCGGCGGGGCGCGGGCCGGGGCCGGGGCCGGGGCCGGGGCCGGGGTTGGGGTTGGGGCTGGGGCGGGCGCGGCCCCGGCGCGGCCCCGGGGAGCCGGCGAAGGCAGCGGCGGAGCCGGGAGCAGCCCCCGGGGGCCCGGGGCCATCGCCGCCCCAGCCCCCGGGCCCCGGCGGCGGGACGGGCTCGGCGCTCCCCGGCAGCGAGCAGCGCCCCTCCGGCCCCGCGGCACCGAGCGGCCCGGAGACACCGAGCGGCCCGGAGGCACCGAGCGGCCCGGAGGCACCGAGCGGCCCCGCGGCACCGAGCGGCCCGGGGGCACCGAGCGGCCCCGCGGCACCGAGCGGCCCGGAGACACCGAGCGGCCCGGAGAGACCGAGCGGCCCGGAGACACCGAGCGGCCCGGAGAGACCGAGCGGCCCCGCGGCACCGAGCGGCCCCGCGGCACCGAGCGGCCCGGACACACCGAGCGGCCCGGAGACACCGAGCGGCCCGGAGGCACCGAGCGGCCCCGCGGCACCGAGCGGCCCGGAGACACCGAGCGGCCCGGACACACCGAGCGGCCCGGAGACACCGAGCGGCCCGGAGGCACCGAGCGGCCCCGCGGCACCGAGCGGCCCGGACACACCGAGCGGCCCGGAGACACCGAGCGGCCCGGAGGCACCGAGCGGCCCCGCGGCCCGGGATGCGGGCACCGCCGCCCAGCCTGGAGCACAGCA
Source organism: Calcarius lapponicus (assembly GCA_039654755.1). NCBI lineage: Eukaryota > Metazoa > Chordata > Aves > Passeriformes > Fringillidae > Calcarius > Calcarius lapponicus. The sequence continues at coordinate 26,157,566 of CM077470.1, forward strand.
CACCAACACGGGACGCGGAGAAACTCCCTCCGAAACTCGCCTCATCCTCATCAGCAAAGGGGGGATGGACCTCGCCGGCCCCGCAGCCCCGCGCCGTGGGCCCCACTCTGCGGGGAACGCCACAGGGAGACGTGGAAAGCACAGAGAACTTGCTGAAAAGAGCAGTGACCGTGCCCACGCTGCCACTGCTGCGGCCACCGCCGGGGGTGAGCGGAGCCGGACGCTGGGGACAATGCCAGGAACAGCTCCTGGAGCAGCTGGCACTGGCCGGGATGGGCAGGAACGGAGAGGAGCAGCTCCTGGAGCAGCTCCTGGAGCAGCTGGCACTGGCCGGGATGGGCAGGAACGGAGAGGAGCAGCTCCTGGAGCAGCTCCTGGAGCAGCTCCTGGAGCGGCTGGCACTGGCCGGGATGGGCAGGAACAGAGGGGAGCAGCTCCTGGAACAACTGGCACTGGCCGGGTTGGCCAGGAGCAGCAGGGAGCAGCTCCTGGAACCACAGGCACTGTCCAGGACGGGCAGGAACAAGCAGGGAGCAGCCCGGGGATGCACAGAGTCCTGTCCATGGATGCAACACTCGCCCCGAGAGACCCCCGAGCTCCCGGGCAGTTTGGACACCCTGTTGCTGTCCCTGATGACAAACAAGAAGAAGCAAAAAGTAGATGGAAAGAAGGTAACTTCAATGTCTACCTCAGCGACCTGATCCCTGTGGATCGAGCCATCGCAGACACCAGGCCTGCCGGGTAAGATCTGCTCCCCTGGCCCAGAGCGCCGGGCTGCGCCCTGGGCATGGCTCCGTGGCTCTGGGCAGGGCTGCAGGGGGCACAGAGAGCCCTCCGTTTCAGCCGTGCTACCTGTCACATGGCTTTGCCTGTCCAGCTCAGAGCAGCCTGTCGTGAAACGTAACCTGAGTAAAGTTTGCAGATTCCCTAAATCCACTGAGCTCAGCTGCCCAGAACAGGGCAGTCCCAGAAAGAGGCCACGACAGCCCGCACAGGTGATGGGCTCAGGCCTCTCTGTGCCTTGGGACGCTGTACCTGGTGTGTCAGGTACAGCTCTGGTTACCTGGTGTGTCAGGTGCAGCTCTGGTTACCGGGTGTGTCAGGTGCAGCTCTGGTTACCTGGTGTGTCAGGTACAGCTCTGGTTACCTGGTGTGTCAGGTGCAGCTCTGGTTACCTGGTGTGTCAGGTACGGCTCTGGTTACCTGGTGTGTCAGGTACGGCTCTGGTTACCGGGTGTGTCAGGTGCAGTTCTGGTTACCTGGTGGGTCAGGTGCACCTCTGGTTACCTGGTGTGTCAGGTGCAGCTCTGGTTACCTGGTGTGTCAGGTGCAGCTCTGGTTACCTGGTGTGTCAGGTACAGCTCTGGTTACCTGGTGTGTCAGGTACACCTCTGGTTACCTGGTGTGTCAGGTGCAGCTCTGGTTACCTGGTGTGTCAGGTACACCTCTGGTTACCTGGTGTGTCAGGTGCAGCTCTGGTTACCTGGTGTGTCAGGTACACCTCTGGTTACCTGGTGTGTCAGGTACACCTCTGGTTACCTGGTGGGTCAGGTGCACCTCTGGTTACCTGGTGGGTCAGGTGCAGCTCTGATTGCCTGGTGGGTCAGGTGCAGCTCTGATTGCCTGGTGGGTCAGGTACAGCTCTGGTTACCTGGTGTGTCAGGTACACCTCTGGTTACCTGGTGTGTCAGGTGCAGCTCTGGTTACCTGGTGTGTCAGGTACAGCTCTGATTGCCTGGTGGGTCAGGTGCACCTCTGGTTACCTGGTGGGTCAGGTACAGCTCTGGTTACCTGGTGGGTCAGGTACAGCTCTGATTGCCTGGTGTGTCAGGTGCAGCTCTGGTTACCTGGTGTGTCAGGTGCAGCTCTGAGCAGTCAGAATTTGTGTGTTGGTTCCAGCTCAGGTGAGTGCCAGGCTCCTCTCTGGCACTCGGCCCTTCCTGCAAACACCTCTGAGCCCCTGGGAAGGTGACAGACCTGCCCCGTGCAGAGACGCCCCATGTCCCTGTCCCACCCTCACAGACCGGGGCTATGGAGGGCTGGGCATTGTGCCACGGATGTCCCCTGTGCCACAGCCCCGTGCAGACACTGCCACCACGCTGGTGGAGCTGCCTGAGGTGAGACCTGCACGGCAGGAGTGCAGCAGGGACGGGGCAGACAGCTGGGGCTGCTTCCTGGGCCCTACAGAAGCCACCTGAGCAGGGGACCCGAGCAAAGGCAGCCCCGGGTGTGTCTGAGCTGCCGAGCAGGAAGCGCCTCCGGCACTGACGCACCTGGCCAGGAGGAGACACCTGGGCAAACAGGGATGTGAGCTGCTGTCCCGGGAACACCTGGGCAAGCAGGGATGTGAGCTGCTGTCACAGGGAGCACCTGGGCAAACAGGGATGTGAGCTGCTGTCCCAGGAACACCTGGGCAAACAGGGATGTGAGCTGCTGTCCCAGGAACTCCATGGTCAAACAGGGATGTGAGCTGCTGTCCCAGGAACACCTGAGCAAGCAGGGATGTGAGCTGCTGTCCCAGGAGCACCTGGGCAAACAGGGATGTGAGCTGCTGCCTCGGGGCACGGAGCTGCCTTGGGCACCCTGGTTCTGGCAGGAGCCTGTGCAGGCTCTGTCCCCAGCCCGCTGGCACAACCAGGTTGTAAGGGCCGGCTCAGGGCAGGGGCTTGTGGCAGCCAACAATTGTTTTTGGTGTATTTCAGTCTGTCCCAATTTAGACTGCAGTTCCTGTTGTGGTGCTGCCTGGAGCACTGCCCTGGGCACTGAAATCTGGCCAGTCTGTGCCTCCCTGTGCCCAGTGCTCGCTGCTTTTGGAGCTTCAGTGGCAGTGCTGTGCTCACGGGCACTGTGTCCCTGCAGCTGCTGGGGGGAGAGGCCCTGAGGAGGAGTGTGGGGGCAGGAGGCTCGTGGGGAGCATTCCGTGCAGAGCCCAGATCAGAGTCCTGGGCCTGAGGGAAAAAGGGAAGAGAAGAGAAGGCTCCAGGGAGACCTTAGAGCCCCTTCCAGTGCACGGGGGCTCCAAGAGATGTGAAGAGGCACTTTGGGTGAGGGTCTGGAGTGCCAGGACAAGGAGCAGCGGTTTCCCACTGCCAGGGGGCAGGGATGGATGGGATACGGGGAGGGCTTGGGAGACCCTGGCACAGGGTGCCCTGCCAAGCTGTGGCTGCCCTGTCCCTGGGAGTCTGAGGCCAGGCCGGATGGGGTTCTGAGCAGCCTGGTTTAGTGGAAGGTGTCCCTGCCATGGGAGCTGTTGGAAGGAGATGGGCTTTGGGTTCCCTTCCACCCCAAACCATTCCAGGATTCTGTGATGGAGGACAGAGGGGGCATGACCCAGGTCTGCTCACCAGCTGCCCGGCAAGGTGAGGCAGGACTGGATCCAAAATGGACTTTTTGGTGTTTTCTGCCCACTGCCCTCCCTGAGACAGAAAGACACATCTCAAGGGTTGTGACACAGAGTAATTCTGGGGTGAATTTCACTTAGCCAGAGCACTTCTGATGAATTGCAATGCCCTGAAATGCCTCTAAGTTTCCTTCAGAAGAGTTCCTGTCAGAACCAAGTGAGTCCATCCCGTCCCGTGGGGCTGCCCATGGCAGGGGCCCTGGGGCTGTGTGTGGGGTCCCCCCCTCACCCTCTGTTCCCCTCCCAGCCCTGCAGGGCTTTCCCTCCCTGTGTCCCTTGGACATTTTCCCTTTCCCGGGCACTTTCCCGGAGCACCAAGCCTGCAGCTTTGCGGGGAGTGCCTGGCCATCAGCTGCGGGCCCTGTTGCCGTTGCAGGTGCTCTGAGCAGCAGGTGCACGATGACCTGCCCAGCACCAGCGTCATCATGTGCTTTGTGGACGAGGTGTGGTCGGCGCTGCTGCGCTCGGTGCACAGCGTGCTCAGCCGCTCTCCGCCGCGCCTGCTCGAGGAGATCATCCTGGTGGACGACTGCAGCACCAAGGGTAGGGGAGCCTTCTGCTGCTGCCTCTGTGGAGCTCATACAGCCTGGGGGCAAAATGCCGTTTGTCCTCTGTGACTCAGTTCCAGCTAGGAGAGAAATCGCATTTTCTCCTCTGCTGTATTGAAGTGCATCCCCAGCCTGCGCTGGGGCTGAGGGTGGTCAGAGGGCAGGGGGCTGCTGGGGCTGGCTCTGGGGGAGGAAGGCAGAGGCTGCCAGAGGCTCCAGGAGCACCAGGGAGCTGCATCCTGCCCGGCCCATTCGTCTTTGGAGCGTCCTGGCTCAAGGGCTGGTGTGCTCAGGAGATGCTCCCAGCCCTGAGTGTGCAGCTGCCAGGCAGGTGCCCCGTGCTCCCAGGGCAGGGGACACCCTCTGGGGTGGCTCAGGGCAGGGAGCTGCCGTGGGAGCAGTGCTGAGCCAGCATTGTGCTGCACAGGGCCTTCCATCGCCATTCCAGCTGGTGCCCAGCCCCTGCAGTGATGCCTCCCCTCTCTGCTGGGCTCAGCCCTCCAAAGTCAAGGAGTGTGATGGTGTTCACAGGGGTCTGAGGATGAGGGAAGAGATGAGGAGCTGACTCCATGGTTCAGAAGGCTGATTGATTATTTTATGATATATATTATATTGAAACTATACTAAAAGAATACAAGAAAGGATTTCATCAGAAGGCTGGCTAAGAATAGAAAAAGAAAGAATGATAACAAAAGCTTGTGGCTCGGACAGAGTCCAAGCCAGCTGGGCTGTGATTGGCCATTAATTAGAAACAACCACATGAGCCCAATCCCAGATGCACCTGTTGCATTCCACAGCAGCAGATAACCATTGGTTACACTTTGTTCTTGAAGTCTCTCAGCTTCTCAAGAAGAAAAATCGCAAAGAAAAGATTTTTCATGAAAGATGTCTGTGACAGAGGAGCAGTGCAGTGTCCCCACTGCTGGTTCTCCAGGAGAGGGCTGTCCCAGACGGCTCAGAGCTCTCACCATGGCACAAAGAGCCATGCCCAGGAGTTCACAGCCCAGACCTGAGCTCCTGGCGTGCCCAGCAAGTTCTGCCTGTGGCTTTTCACGGTGTCAGAGGCGCAGGGCTGAGCCAGGTCGCTGTCCCCTGTGCAGGGTACCTGAAGGAGCCGCTGGACGCGTACATGGCGCGCTTCCCCAAGGTGAAGGTGCTGCACCTCCCGGAGAGGCACGGCCTGATCCGGGCCCGGCTGGCGGGAGCTGAGATTGCCACAGGTAGGGCAGGAGCAGGGGTGGGCCAGGCCTGGGGACACAGCCCAGGCTGCACGTGGGATCGGCACTGGACCCTGCAGGATTTGCAGGGGGCAACACGGGGCAGGATGGGGGCAGTGTGTGTGTGGGGGGGATCAGGGCTGGATGGGGCAGCTCCAGGGCTGCCAGAGCTCCCAGCCAGGGCTGGGGGGCTCTGCACCCTCTCCAGCCCCTCCAAAGGCAGCCCCACGCTCAACAATGCCAAGGAAAGGACTTCGGTTCAGACAAGAGTCTTACACTCCTAGTTTACGGCTTAATGCTTAGCGTAGGGGCTCAGAGGGATCACCAGAGCTCTTCTCTGCCATCAACATGGCTTAACGAGATGCTGAGGGGAAACTGAGATTAGAGGAAAAACAAGAAAACCCAATTGGAGCGATCAAACCCAAAAAAATTGCTGGGCTAACAAGCTTTAGGGGACTCCAGAGGTGCTGGGCCCCCCCTCCAGCACGGCCTTTGTCCCTCCCAGTGCACCAAGGGTGTCCTTTGCCACCATCTCCAGCCCCAGCTCCCCACCTGCCCCTGCCAGGCTGTGTCAGCACCAACATGGCCATTTCTGTCAGGAGCTGCCCTGCCAAGCTGGGGAAAAACTGTCTTGGCTGTGGCTGGGCAGGTCTGGGGAGCCAGGGAGTGTGACGGTGTTCGCAGGGGTCCCAGGATGAGGGAAGAGACCAGGATCTGACTCCATGGTTCAGAAGGCGGATTGATTATTTTATGATATATATTATATTAAAACTATACTAAAAGAATAGAAGAAAGGATTTCATCAGAAGGCTGGCTAAGAATAGAAAAAGAAAGAATGATAACAGAGGTTTGTGTCTCAGACAGAGAGTCCGAGCCAGCTGGGCTGTGATTGGCCATTAATTAGAAACAACCACATGAGCCCAATCCCAGATGCACCTGTTGCATCCCACAGCAGCAGATAACCATTGGTTACATTTTGTTCCTGAGGCCTCTTGGCTTCTCAGGAGGAGCAATCCTAAGGGAAGGATTTTTCAGAAAATGCCATGGCTACAGGGGGGGCCGTGGCTGTCAGCAGCGCCCCGAGCCCGCAGGGGCTGCTCAGCAGGGCAGGGCGGGGTGCCCAGGCTGAGGCTGCCCTGCTGTGCCCAGGCACGGTGCTGACCTTCCTGGACTCGCACGTGGAGTGCAACGTGGGCTGGCTGGAGCCGCTGCTGGAGCGCGTCCGCCTGCGCCGCACCAAGGTGGCCTGCCCCGTCATCGAGGTCATCAGCGACAGGGACATGAGGTGAGGCACCGTCCCTGCGGCCCCGGGCAGTGCTGCGCCAGCACAGCCACAGCCTGGCACCGCCAGCACCGCTGCGGGCTGTGCGTCCGTGACTCCAGAGCCCGCACAGGCCCTTCTGCGGGACACACAGAGCATTGCTGTGAAATTAACAATCTCGGATGCTCTGCAGTTCATTGCAGCCCCGAGACATGTGAAGAGTCTCTGTTTTGGCCCGCACGCTCGAAGAATGAGTCGGAGTTCTTCAGTTTCCAGTCTCAGAGTTGTTTATTGTATCTTATCTGAAAAAATTTTTCTCCTGTGCAGCCCAGGTCCGCTCAGCAGGACAGACAGAGGCACTCTGCCTGCCCCTGGGGCAGTGTTATCTCTTTATACTACAAACTACGTGTGACATGTTAACAATTACTTTCCAATACCTATCACCTGTGTTAGACAGTGAGCTTCTACTCTAAACCAACCCCAAAGTGCCACCATCACAGCAGAAGATGGAGGTAGAGAAGAATAAAAAGAAAGGCTGGGCCCACCCAAGCCCCTCCATCTTGTCCCCAAAACCTGTATTCTAAAAATCCCAAAATCTACTTTTTCACCTAGTGATAATTTTATTATTACACTACTTAAACTTCTGTGGCTTTCAGGTCTTCATACAAAGCTGGTAGTTTGCTCCAGGGGTCATAATCAAACCCACAGGTGCTCTGGGCTGTGTGCCAGGGTCTCTGAGCCCCCTGGCAGCAGTCCCAGCAACTCTGGACGCCCGGAGGGATGCGCTCAGTTCTGACGAACATTAGCTGGGGATGTGGCCCCTGTTCATCACACACACTTCTGCTTTTTCACAACTTTTAGTATATGAAGAGGATTCCTGATGAAATTTCTTAAAATCCTGGTTTAATTACCCATGGATATTCATCTTCTCTCATTAGGGGTGACCTTTCAATCAGGAATGTGACTCAGAATTAGTCAGCCCGATCTTTCCTCTGTTTAGTTACATGACCGTGGACAACTTCCAGCGTGGGATTTTTACTTGGCCAATGAATTTTGGATGGAGGCAGATTCCACAAGAGGTCATTGAGAAAAATAAGATCAAGGAAACTGATATAATAAGGTAAATAAAAGAGATGCGAGAGCTTTGCAAATCAGCCCGTTCCTTTGGTAATAATTCAGCAGCAGAGGCTCCTTTGAGGACCAAATGTTGTTATTTTGTGGCCAAGTACTGTTCCTGTGCTTTCCAGGACAGGTGAGGCACAGGCAGTCCCCCCATCAGGCATGGGCAGAGTCCTTGAGGCCTTTCTCCCCATGCAGGGCACTGCTGGCGTGTCAGCCAGGAGAGCATTTCACTGCCTTTCTTTCTTGGCAGTGCTTTTCTTTCACTGCTTCTCCTGCCCTTCCCTGCCCCATTGCAGCTTTCAGGCCCCCCAAACGCCCTCTCTGTCACAGCCTCTGTCACACCGGGTGGCCTCTGTGTCCCCAGGTGCCCCGTCATGGCAGGTGGCCTGTTCTCCATCGATAAGAAGTATTTCTCTGAGCTGGGAATGTACGACCCAGGCCTGGATGTCTGGGGAGGGGAAAATATGGAGATTTCATTCAAGGTAGGTGACTGTCACGCAGCTGCGCCCCTGCCAGCCTGGGGGGTGGTGGGGCTCGGGCAGGGGCTCCCCGGGCACTGCTCCCTCTCCCTGGGTCCTGGCCTGCCTCCCTTGGCTTGCACAAGGCAGTGCCCACCCTCGGCCGGTGTCTGTCAGTGACTCTGTTCCGCAGGTGTGGATGTGCGGAGGAGAGATCGAGATCGTGCCGTGCTCCAGAGTCGGGCACATCTTCAGGAACGACAATCCCTACTCCTTCCCAAAGGAGCGGGTGAGGACGGTGGAGAGGAACCTGGCGCGGGTGGCCGAGGTGTGGCTGGACGAGTACAAGGAGCTGTTCTACGGCCACGCCTACCACCTGCTGCACAGCGTGGACGTGGGCGACCTGAGCCAGCAGATCCGGCTGCGGCAGAGGCTCCGCTGCAAACCCTTCCGCTGGTACCTGCAGAACGTGTACCCCGACCTCGACGCTCCCCTGGTCAGAGCCAGCGGGCAGGTACGTGCCCAGGGGCTGCTCCCAGGGGCTGGCTGTGCCCTGGGCAGTGCCCACCTGCCCTCGGCACCTTTTGGGCTGCTCAGTACGGCACAGAGGTCTGCGTTCCTGAGCATTTTTATAGAGAAACAGGCCGCAGACAGAAGGGATAATTCCCTCCGGAGAGCTGTTTGGCTGTCTGGATGGCCGAGTGGGCACACGGCAGTGCCAGGACAGGCTGTGCCAGGGCTGGATGTGCCGGGGGTGAGGAGCCCCGTGCTGGGACTGCTGCTCCAAGGGGGCCCAGGGGATCCCAGACTCGCCCCCTGCCCCGGCTCGGGGGTCAGTGCGGTGCGGGGTCTCTAGGGGTGCCTAGGTGCCGGGGTGCGTAGGAGCAGGGTCTGTAGGAGCAGGGTCTGTAGGGTCGGGATCCATAGGAACAGGGTCTGTAGGGTCGGGATCTATCAGAACTCGGTCTGTAGGAGCAGGGTCTATAGGAGCAGGGTCTGTAGGGTCGGGATCCGTAGGAACAGGGTCTGTAGGGTCGGGATCCATAGGAACTCGGTCTGTAGGAGCAGGGTCTATAGGAACAGGGTCTGTAGGGTCGGGATCCGTAGGAACTCGGTCTGTAGGGTCGGGATCCGTAGGAACAGGGTCTGTAGGGTCGGGATCCGTAGGAACTCGGTCTGTAGGAGCAGGGTCTGTAGGGTCGGGATCCATAGGAACTCGGTCTGTAGGAGCAGGGTCTATAGGAACAGGGTCTGTAGGGTCGGGGTCTATCGGAACTCGGTCTGTAGGAGCAGGGTCTGTAGGGTCGGGGTCTATCGGAACTCGGTCTGTAGCGCGGCCCCGCCGCCAGCAGAGCGCAGCAGCCGCTCGCGTTGCGGGCGCCGCGGGCCGGGAGGAGGCGCCGGCCCCGCTCCGGGCTCGGAGCCTCGCCGGGGCCGTGGGCAGAGAGCGCTTTAGAGCCCTGTTGGATTCAATGCTGCCTGCACCAGCCTCTTGCTCGGCGCCTGGTGAGAGAAACCGGGTCAGGCTCCCCTTCTCCTCCAGCGCAGAATTCCAGAATGGTCTGGGTGGAAAGGGACCTTAAAGCTCAGCTAATTCCATCCCTGCCGTGGGCTGGGACACCTTTCACTCGACCACGGTGCTCCAAGCCCCGTCCAGCCTGGCCTGGAACGCTCCGTTCTGCCTCCCTTCGTTATGTGGAGAGTGTTAATCTGAGAGCCCGGCAGGTTCAGGTTCAGTGCAGTGTAACATCCTCTCCCCCGTCCTGGACATTTCTGTCTGAATCTGCCTTTTGTTGCTGTTCCCAGCTGGTTAACGAGGCCCTGGCGGGCTGCGTCGCTGTGGCGGGCACCAGCCTGGCTTTTGAGGCGTGTGATGCTGCCAGCACGGTAAGGACAGCCTGCATGCACCCGGGCGTGCCCCCTGCCTGTGGCACCGGGCACGGGCTCCTGAGCCTGCCCTGTGACCGTGCCCTCCCCGGGGCTGACACGGCCCTTCCCAGCCGGGGACAAGGACCAGGAACAGCCCGTAGCCAAGCAACAGCCTCAGAAACTGCAAATTCAGCTGGTTAGCAAAGTCTGTAAAGCTGTGAGTTTGCACATGAACACAGAGAGATTTAAACAGCAGCCTGTGCTCTGTGTGCAGCTGCTGGACATCCATCCAGCTGAACCCCACAGCCCTTCCAGCGCTCTGAGAGGGCCAGAGAAGGACCCAGACTGCCAGGGGCAGGGATGGATGGGAGATTGGGCATTGGGAATTCCTGGCTGGGAGGGTGGGCAGGCCTGGCTGCCCAGGTGTGCCCAGGGCAGCTGTGGCAGCCCTGCCATGGAGCCTGACGGGGCCGTGTCTCCTCCTGCTCTCTCCCCACAGAACCAGAAGTTCAACTACACCTGGCTGAGGCTGATCCAGCACGGAGAGCTGTGCCTGGCCCCGGCGGGCGTGCTGGGAGCCGTGGGGCTGCACCAGTGCCAGGCCAGGAGCCGCAGCCTGGCCTGGCTCCACGGGTCCCTGGCCACCGTGCAGCCAGGGCTGGTGAGTGATGCTGCAGCTCCATCCCAGGAGGGGTCAGGAGGGGTCAGGGTGGTCCCTGTACAGCCAGGGCTGGTGAGTGATGCTGCAGCTCCATCCCAGGAGGGGTCAGGGTGTCCCTGTGCAGCCAGGGCTGGTGAGTGATGCTGCAGCTCCATCCCAGGAGGGGTCAGGAGGGGTCAGGGTGTCCCTGTGCAGCCAGGGCTGGTGAGTGATGCTGCAGCTCCATCCCAGGAGGGGTCAGGGTGTCCCTGTGCAGCCAGGGCTGGTGAGTGATGCTGCAGCTCCATCCCAGTGGTGCCAGGAGGGGTCAGGGGGGTCCCTGTGCAGCCAGGGCTGGTGAGTGATGCTGCAGCTCCATCCCAGTGATCCCAGGAGGGGTCAGGGTGGCCTGCCCGCCCAGTGTGGGCCAGGAGAGCACTGATGGGGGCACAGCCTGGCACAGGGGCACCCCAGCCTCTGCTGCCCGCTTTGCCAAGGCCACCTGTCCCTAGAGACGTGCTGGTGCCCATCCCTCGTGCCCTCTGCAGGGGCTGTGTCCATCCCAGTGCCGAGCCCCCCAGCACGGCTGCCAGGCTGGGGACACTGGGGGACAAGCAGCCACAGCCACAGCAGCAAAACAGCCAGACCAGCCTGGTTTTACACAGAAACCATCAATAGCACTTACAGGGAGATGAGTCAGCATCGATTGGCTCTCGGCTCACGGGGGTGTTTAAAGACAGCACTTATGGAAAGGAGGAGAATGGATACTTACACTAATTGCCTGCACTGCACAAAGAGTCATGGCTCTGCCTCTGTCAGCCTGGTGCAAGCAGTTGTCCAAAATGCTCTGAAATGGCATAGTCTATTGTTGAGAAAAAACCACTCTTCACTTAAGAAAGAAAAAAATGTAGCATTCAATACACAGACAATTTCCTGTTGCCCTATGGTTTTTTCAGCCTGAAGTGCTGAATGCCAGAATGCCACAGGCTCACGTTGGGTGTTTAGGGAAAAATACAGGAAAATTTTTATCCACTTACTGGAAATTGTGAAATTGCCACTTCACTTTGTGAAAAATGTGCAGAAATGCCCAGGGAGCTGTTACAGGGCACGGGCAGGTCTTGCCTGCTGTCACAGCCTGGTTTCTCAGCTGAGGGTGAGATGGATTTGGTGCTGCTCTGTTACTGGTGCCAGCAGCAGGAGAATGAGCAGAGCTCAGGGGCTGCAGCCTGCAGGAGCTGCAGTGCTGTGCCCTCTCCTCACACCAGGCGTTGTGTTGTGCAAGGATGTGCAGTTCCTGTGTGCACAAGGGTGCAGCTTCTGCCCAGGCCCCCCTGCACGGGTCACACCAGGAGAGTGTCACCTGGTGTCACTGAGCGTGTCCTGGGCACCGCTGCAGTGCCAGGAGGGGCACAGAGCTGTCCCTCGCCTGTGGCAGCGCCTGCAGCATCCCCTGGCTGGCCACAGGGCTTAGGGAGCTTAAACCAAGCAGAAGTGAAAAGCAGGAGGATGGAGGGCACTCAGCCTCTGTGCTTTCCCTGCCCCAGCACTCGGGCTCTGGGGCTGAGTCACCCGACATCCTGTCAGTGCAGGGACTGTGCCAGGTTCATCAGCCACAGCTAAACACAGAGATCAGTGTCCTGCTGCGCGTTCCCTGGGGAGCAGATCCCACCCCAGGGACTCCCTGCCCGTGGCAATTGCTGCACAGACCGTGAGAGAGCTCATCTCTCTGTTCCCAGCCAGGGAAAGTCCAGGACAGCTGTGCTGTGACTGGACAGGTGTGCTGTGACTGGACAGGTGTGCTGGGACTGCACAGGTGTGACTGGACAGGTGTGCTGTGACTGCACAGGTGTGCTGGGACTGCACAGGTGTGACTGGACAGGTGTGCTGGGACTGCACAGGTGTGCTGTGACTGCACAGGTGTGACTGGACAGGTGTGCTGTGACTGCACAGGTGTGCTGGGACTGCACAGGTGTGACTGGACAGGTGTGCTGGGACTGCACAGGTGTGCTGTGACTGCACAGGTGTGACTGGACAGCTGTGCTGTGACTGGACAGGTGTGCTGGGACTGCACAGGTGTGCTGTGACTGCACAGGTGTGACTGGACAGGTGTGCTGGGACTGCACAGGTGTGCTGGGACTGCACAGGTGTGACTGGACAGCTGTGCTGTGACTGCACAGGTGTGCTGTAACCCCGGCTCAGCAGCAGCTGCAGGTTTGGATCCCAAGCCAAAGTCCCTGTCAGTCAGCAGAGATATCTCAGGTATTAGGGACAAGCCAAAAAAGGGCACACTGAGAGGAGCTGGGCTTTCTCAGGGGGAAACCAGAGCTGCTGCTGCTGCTGCTGCTGCTGCTGCTGCCGGTGCAGGAGCCCTGGCGCCCGAGCACCCCCTGAGCCCCCCAAGCCAGCCCCCTGAGCCCCTGTCTGTCCTGCAGAGTGCCCACCTGGTCTCGCAGCACCAGTGGCCTGTATCAGCAATGGGGCTGAGCCCGAGCCCCCCGAGCAGCCCCCTGAGCCCCTGTCTGTCCTGCAGAGCGCCCACCTGGTCTCTCAGCACCAGTGGCCTCACTCCCTGAGCCCTCTAACCCAGCCCCCTGAGCCCTGTCTGTCCTGCAGAGCGCCCACCTGGTGTCTCAGCACCCGCGGCTCCCGCGGCGGCCGGCGTGCCTGGAGGTGGATGCCCGGTTCCGGGCGCTGCGTGTGCGGCGCTGTGATGCCAGGAACCCGCAGCAGCAGTGGCGCTTCAGCCGCTACCACGCGGACTGAGGGCAGCGCGCTCTGCCCCGCGCCCCTGACCCGGGGGAAGCGCATCTCCATGGGAGCTGCAGCGTGTGACGGGAGATGTGGAGGGATCCCAGCACCCGGAGCAGCACCTCTGAACAGAGCAGCATCGTTTTCCCTCTCTGCAGGAGACTGTGGGAAAAACTCCTTTTCTGTACTATTAAATGGAAATATTTTTTGGAAAAAAAAGTCCCCATCCTGCTGTAAGGAAACATCCCTCAGCTGCCCCTGACAACAGCATAAGCCACAGAAATACTTCTGGGGCCCTGTAAGTCTGCAAGCAGCAAACTGGGCTGCTCATTCCTACACAGAAACTGGAGGTTTGTTGACCAATGCATCAAAAAAGGAGCACCATGTCCAGACTGGATGTGGCTGCAGGGTCCCTCCCTGTGGGACGTGTTGTGTGACAGGTGAGGCTCAGGATCTGTGAGGAATCTCTTGCACATCCGTGAAGCCCACATTTTGTGGTGGGAGGTGGGTGGGGGCCAGTCCCAGCCGGGGCTGCAGGAGAGGCCTGGAGCAGCCCTTGCCTGTGCTGGGGGCAGCCAGGACACGCACAAAAGGAGCCTTGCTTTGTCTGGGGGAGAGCCGCTGCAGGAGCGGGGAGCCAGAGGCTTGTCCTGCCTCTTGCCAGAGGCACAGGATAAGCTGCAGGGCCAGCCTGGAGGCTGCTCCTGCCAGGGCAGCCAGGGCGTCCCCCGGGGGCTGCCAGACCCCAGCCCTGTCCCCGAGCCCCTGTGCCTTCCTGGGGCTCTGCACACCGGGCTCCCTCTGCACTCGCTGCCACGGGCACTGCTGCCTGCACTGCCAAGCTCTGCACTCCCAAACCCAGCGCCAGGCACCGATGGCGTGGGCCTGATGGGAGAATAAACCCCGTGTGCCAAGGCTGTGGGATCCAGAGTATGTAACACCAGGCAGTCTCAGGGCTCTGGCTGCTCACAGTGACCCCGAGATGTGTCAGAAATTCTCTTTTCCCAACCCAGTGCTCGAAGAAGGAGTCAGAGCTCTTCCATTCACGGTCTCAAGAGAACTTACTGTTTATTGTTCTTTATCTATAAAATTCTTTCCCCTGTCCTGCCCAGGTCCACTCAGCAGGACAGACAGAGGCACTCTGCCTGCCCCAGGGCTGTGTTATCTTTTTATACTAAAAACTACCTGTACAATATTTACAATTCCTTCCCAATGTGACCGTGCTCACAGGGCTCCGAGGATGAGAGAAGAGATGAGGATCTGACTCCATGGTTCAGAAGGCTGATTGATTATTTTATGATATATATTACATTTAAACTATACTAAAAGAATAGAGGAAAGGATTTCATCAGAAGGCTGGCTAAGAATAGAATAGGAAAGAATGATAACAAAAGGTTTGTGGCTTGGCTCTCTGTCCAAGCCAGCTGACTGTGATTGGCCATTAATTAGAAACAACCACATGAGCCCAATCCCAGATGCACCTGTTGCATCCCACAGCAGCAGATAACCATTGGTTACATTTTGTTCCTGAGGCATCTCAGCTCCTCAGGAGGAAAAACCCTAAGGACAGGATTTTCCATCAAGGATGTCTGTGACATCCCAATCCCTGTCACCTGTGTTAGACAGTGAGCTTCTACTCTAAACCAATCCAAAAGTGCCACCATCACCCAGAAGATGGAGGTTAGGAATAAGAAGGAAAAAGGACAGGGCACACCCAAATCCTCCATCTTGGGACCCCAAGCCCCCATTCTAAAAACACCAAAAAAATCTATTTTTTTCACCCCGTGACAAACCAACTATTATTCTACTTAAACTCTTTTGATTTGTAATTCTTCATATAAGGTTGGTAATTTTTTTTTTCCAAGGCCTAAAGCAAAGTCACAGGGTCTTGGGCTCTGTGCCAAGGTCTCTGAGCCATCTGGGCAGGGGCTGGAGCCCTCCAGGGCAGCCAGAGGGATTTCCTGGGTTCTGACAAGGCAAGGTCTCCACCGCTGCTCCCACTGGGAATTCCTGCAGTGCTGTCTCCGTTTGGAAAGACAGGAGTCTGCTAAGGAAGGCAGGAGCCTCCCCTGAAATGGAGTATGTAAACCCTCCCCACCCCTCCGAATTGCTATAAATTTTAAATTAAGGGGCTCTCAGGCAAAAATATGGGAGCAGGAAATAACGGTTCTTTAATAGGGAAAGGAAAAAAATAAAAGGATAAAATAAACAATGCAGTGCACTAGAGCAACACTGACAGAGTCAGAACCCAACCTGACACCCTGGTGGCCGTCCCATTGGAATTGTGGCTCAGCCCTCCTGCAGTGTCAGGGGTGCTTCTGCTGGAACAAGGGGATCTGTAGAGAAGGATGGATTCTTCCTCTGAAGATCCAGTGGGAGAGGCAGCTGCTGTTCCTCTGGGGAATCCAGTGCAGAAGCCATGCTGGTGTTCCAGAATCTCCAGATTCTATCCAGGCAGGAATGCTTGGCTCCTCCCTCTGGGCTCACATCTCACAATGGGATGCTGCAGTTCTTATCAGCCATGCAGGGACATTCAAGAGTCTGTTATCAGCAATGTCCCCTCCCAAGGGAGGTGTGAGTGTGGGCACTCAAAGAGAGAGAAAAGGCAAACCGCCCACTTGACAAAAGATAATCTGCCATACAGATGGTAATGGAAAACACCTTGCATTGCAATCTTCAACAAGTGAGATGCTGCTCTCTGTGCCCTGGGGGCTGCAGCGGGAGGCAGTGCTCTCCTCCTGCCCACTGCCCATGCTGGGCTGGGGGCTGCTCCAGCCAGGCCGTGGTGCTCACGGTGGGCTGAGCGTGGCCCCCCGTGCTCACAGTGGGTGCAGCCAAGCCCAGCCCTGCCCCAGAGCCCTCCCTCTGCTCTGGCTGTGCACAGCACTGCCTCTGACGCGTGCATCACTGCTGACAGCATCTGACAGGCTCACTCTGCCAAAATATTGACTGGCCCCACAGATTTCCCCAGCTGACTCCTATTCCAGCTGTCTTCCCGATTTTCTCTGCCTCCTTCAGCGCAGCTAGCCCGCAGTCACCATCAGAAAAATGACACAGACGTTGTTCGGGCAGTCAGCTCGTATCAGGAGCATGAATTTCATCAGGTTCTGCTTGCTGACATTCAATCAGCTGTCACGGAGCAGGCAGCAGGCAGTCATATGTCACGGTCACATCCCATCGCCAGCGCTGTCACTCGCAGCCGCTGCTGGAAACGCTCACTCCCCTGCTGGATCCGTGCTCGGGGACTGCAGCCTGCCCGGGGGCGGCTGGCACTGAGCTGGGCCCTGCTGCTGCTGCTGCTGCTCCGTGTGGGACCACTCCGAGGGCACCAGTCAGCCCAGTCTTGCAGAAACGAGAGCACTGCTCCAGAAACGAGAGCTCTGCTCCAGAAACGAGCACTGCTCCAGAAACGAGAGCACTGCTCCGGCAGGCACAGCCGTGCCACCGCGCACCCCAGGCTGGGCTCTGGGAGCGGCGGGGCTGGGACACCCGTGTGTGGGCTGGGACACCCCTGTGTGGGGTGGGAACAACCCTGTGTGGGGTGGGACACCCGTGTGTGGGGTGGGGGCAGGTGGCCCTGCTGTCCCCCACGCTGAATTGTTAAAGAAAAAAGGGAATAAATGCCAGTGGATGGAGCTGCTTCCCCTGAGCGCAGAGTGTTCGGTCTGCCCAGCCCGGGCCCTCTCGAGGGGCTGCCCCCGAGTTACTGCCATAAAGCTGGGCCATAAAGCATGGCCCCAGGAGGAGCCCCCAAAGCACCAATTCCCCGCATTCTGGCCTGCTGGCTCCTCGCTCCGTGCAGGGAAGGGCAATAGCCGAGCTGCTTGCTGCAGCCACAGCTGCTGCAGGTGGCCTGTCACCTGTCACCTGTCACCAACACACCCCTTACTCACCGGCCGTCAGCCCGCCCCCA
The DNA here is from genome assembly GCA_039654755.1 of Calcarius lapponicus. Classification (NCBI taxonomy): domain Eukaryota; kingdom Metazoa; phylum Chordata; class Aves; order Passeriformes; family Fringillidae; genus Calcarius; species Calcarius lapponicus. The sequence goes on from CM077470.1 coordinate 26,174,742, forward strand.
GCATGGCAGAAACGGAGAGAAAGGATTTTCGGGCTGTGGCTGCCACGGCCTGGCCAGCAGCAGCCTCCGGGCGCCTCTGCTGCAAGGGACAGTGTCCAGATCCCTGCATGTGCCCTCAGGGCAGTGCAGGCAGCTCCTCACCTGCCCGGCTGCTCACCTGCCCGACCCTGTGCCCCCGGGCATGCCAGAGCTCCAGCTCCTCATCCCTGCCCAGCTGCTCACCTGTCCCAGCCCCTCATCCCTGCCCAGCTGCTCTCCTGTCCCAGCCCCTCATCCCTGCCCATCTGCTCACCTGTCCCAGCCCCTCATCCCTGCCCAGCTGCTCACCTGTCCCAGCCCCTCATCCCTGCCCAGCTCCTCACCTGTCCCAGCCCCTCATCCCTGCCCAGCTCCTCTCCTGTCCCAGCCCCTCATCCCTGCCCAGCTGCTCACCTGTCCCAGCCCCTCATCCCTGCCCAGCTCCTCACCTGTCCCAGCCCCTCATCCCTGCCCAGCTCCTCACCTGTCCCAGCCTCTCATCCCTGCCCAGCTGCTCACCTGTCCCAGCCCCTCATCCCTGCCCAGCTGCTCACCTGTCCCAGCCCCTCATCCCTGCCCGTCTGCGCTCCTGTCCCAGCCCCTCATCCCTGCCCAGCTCCTCACCTGTCCCAGCCCCTCATCCCTGCCCGTCTGCTGACCTGTCCCAGCCCCTCATCCCGGCCCCGATGCTCACCTGCCCGACCCTGTGCCCCTGGGCACGGCCAGAGCTCCAGCCCCTCATCCCTGCCCATCTGCTCACCTGTCCCAGCCCCTCATCCCTGCCCGGCTCCTCACCTGTCCCCAGCCCCTCATCCCTGCCCGTCTGCTCTCCTGTCCCAGCCCCTCATCCCTGCCCGGCTGCTCACCTGTCCCAGCCCCTCATCCCTGCCCAGATGCTCACCTGTCCCAGCCCCTCATCCCTGCCCGGCTGCTCACCTGTCCCAGCCCCTCATCCCTGCCCGGCTGCTCACCTGTCCCAGCCCCTCATCCCTGCCCGGCTGCTCACCTGTCCCAGCCCCTCATCCCTGCCCGTCTGTTCACCTGTCCCAGCCCCTCATCCCTGCCCGGCTGCTCTCCTGTCCCAGCCCCTCATCCCGGCCCGTCCCTTCCCTGTGAGCCCCGGCCGCTCACACCGCACCCTCCCGGGGCCCGGCCAGCCGGGCAGGGCTCTCGGCCCCCCGAGCATCCCGGCGCTTCCATTTTTTCGCTTTTTTCACGTAGGACAGCAGGAGAGGGCGCTGCGCTCCTGGGCCGGGCGAGCGCTGCTCTGCGCGGGCGGCAAAAAGCGAAGCCAAGGCTCTCAAAGCCGTGGGCAGCCGTTCCACCGAGAGCGCCGGGAGTGCTCACAGACACCGATGGAATCGGAATGGGTTTGGGTTGGAAGGGACCCTAAAGCCCGTCCCGTTGCACCCCCTGTCCCCCTGTCCCCCTGTCCCCCTGTCCCAGCCCTGCCCAGGGTGGCTGGAGCAGCACGGCCACGTCCCCGAGAGGCTGTGCCACCCCAGAGCAGCTGCCAGGGGAACAGACCCCCAGTATGGGTTGGTACAAGCAACGCTCAGAACTTGCCCGGGCCAAGGAGCAAACAAACAAGTGTGAATGGCACAATGAGGGCTATGTCTGCTGGCACAATGCAGAATTGCCCCGTATTATTTTCACGTTGCCAATAAATAATTGCCTTTATGTAGAACAAGAAAAGTCAAAGCCATATTCAGTGCTGCTGGAGATGTAAAACTAATCCTTTAAAAGGCACTTATGGCTGCAGGAGGCCCTGTATAACTCCTTCCTTGCCTCCTCTCCCTTGCCAGCACTCCTCAGCTTTCCCAGATGCTTTCTGGGATGACAAGTGCAAAGCTAAGTCCCAACTCCAGACAAATCTAGAGTAAAACAGTTTAAAAATATTGACACCACTGCATGGTGCTTACACAAAGGTCTTTCAAAACAGAGAAGGGTAATGTCCAGGTGAGACAAGAATAATGGATTAAAACCCGCCTGGTTTTGACAAAATAATCTTTAAAATACTGCACCAAAACTTAGGATGAAAATCAGGACGCCTGAGAGGGTCTGACGGGTGGCACTGGGACAAGAGGTGTTCCTGGTGCTGGCCAGGGTCACCAGCTGCACACAGGCACAGGCCGGGGCTGCCAGCTGAGCCGCTGCCCCCGGGCCAGCCCAGAGCCCGGCTGTGCCTCTGCAGGTGGCCAGGGTCCCCGGTGCCCCACAGCCACCCCAGCTGGCACCATGGTGCCCCACAGCCACCCGGGCTGGCACCGCAGTGCCCCGCAGCCACCCCGGGCTGGCACCGCGGTGCCCCACAGCCACCCGGGCTGGCACCGCAGTGCCCCACAGCCACCCGGGCTGGCACCACGGTGCCCCACAGCCACCCGGGCTGGCACCGCGGCCAGCCAGCACCCACAGCAGTGCCCGCAGCTGCCCTGGCCTGGGGCACCTCGGCACCCGCTGGGATAGGCAGGGCTGGCAGGGGCACCAGGACAGACAGACAGGCTGCAGAACGGTCCCTTTTTGGCACCAGGACAGACAGACAGGCTGCAGAACAGAGCGAGGGTGGTCACAGCTGTCCCTGTTGGTGCCCCTGCCCTGGCAGTGTCACAGCTGTCCCTGTTGGTGCCCCTGTCCTGGCAGTGTCACAGCTGCCACACTGCCAGCTCCTCACAGCGCACTGGCGGCCAGAGGGGCCCAGCCAGCTCCAGCCTCCCCTGGTCTCACCGCGGTTCCAAAGGCAGAGGGAGAAAGGAGGATAACCGGAGCATCCAGTGGGCGTGCATTTAGCAAACTGATTATTTATTTTCCTGCGCTACGGATGCCTCTGCCCCCGTCAAAGCCAAGGTGTTAAATTTTCACAGTGTATTATAAATCATGTACAAAAAGAAGAAAAGCAGTGACCTTGTGTTGTGTGAAGAGACACGTTTGGGGAGCAAAATGAAGCCGAGCCCCGAGCAAGGGCTCGGTGCGCTGGGCACTCCCCCTCAGTTCACAAGTGCATCATGGACTCGAACTCGTCGATGCGCTGTTTGGTGTTTCCTTTGCGGATCCTCCGGTAGGAGATTGTGTTGTACCTGGAGTAGCTGTGTCTGGAGATGTCGTTCTTCTTGCCCAGGCCGGGCGGCTCCCCCGCTTTCTCCAGCGGGGAGTTGCAGCCGGGGCTGCTCGGGGGCGAGGGCTGCTTGTCCCGCTGGGGCGGCCGGGACGCCTCGCTGCTCTCCTTCTTCATCTCGATCACCCGAACCTCGTCCTCCTCGGTGTCCTCCTCCTCCTCCGCCTCCGCCTCCCGGGCCGCGGTCCCTCGGGGCTCAGCGCTGCCCGCCGGGCTCTCCGGTACCTCCCTGCCGGCTGCGGACACCGCGCTCGTCCCCGCCGTGCCACCCCGCCCTGCGCGACACGGGGACACGGGGTACACGGGGACACGGGGGACACGGGGACACGGGGACACGGGGACACGGGGGACACGGGGACACGGGGAACATGGGGGACACACGGGGACACGGGGACACAAGGACACGGGGACACGGGGACACGGGGACACGGGGACACGGGGACACAAGAACACGGGGGACACGGGGGACACACGGGGACGCAAGGACACGGGGATCACGGGGACACACGGGGACACGGGGACACGGGGGGACACGGGGGACACGGGGGACACACGGGGACACAAGGACACGGGGACACGGGGACACGGGGACACAAGGACACGGGGGACACGGGGGACACACGGGGACACAAGGACACGGGGACACAAGGACACGGGGGACACAGGGACACGGGGGGACACGGGAACACGGGAACACGGGGACACGGGGGACACAAGGACACGGGGGACACAGGGACACGGGGAACACGGGGGACACGGGGACACACGGGGGACACGGGGGACACGGGGACACGGCGGCTGCGGCACCACCAGCTCCTGCCCCGGACTCGCCATTCGGGGTGACACAGGGCCAGGCCGGACCCGGGCGGCACCCCAACACCTGGGGACAGCTCCCAAAGCCACCCCTGTCCTTTGGAATGCCCCCTCCATACTGCCATCCCATCCCATCCCGTCCCATCCCATTATCCCCTCCATACCATGGATCCCATCCCATCCCATTATCCCAGGGAAGGGAAGGGAAGGGAAGGGAAGGGAAGGGAAGGGAAGGGAAGGGAAGGGAAGGGAAGGGAAGGGAAGGGAAGGGAAGGGAAGGGAAGGGAAGGGAAGGGAAGGGAAGGGAAGGGAAGGGAAGGGAAGGGAAGGGAAGGGAAGGGAAGGGAAGGGAAGGGAAGGGAAGGGAAGGGAAGGGAAGGGAAGGGAAGGGAAGGGAAGGGAAGGGAAGGGAAGGGAAGGGAAGGGAAGGGAAGGGAGCCATTCCATGCAGTGCCCAGCTGTGCCCCGATGGGACGTGTCCCTGCCTCAGCAGTGGCCACCCCTGCTGCCATGGCCATCTCCCATTTGCCCTGTTTGGCACGTCTCTGCGGTTAACGATGCTTTAGTGTCGAAACAAATGGTCTATTCAAGGTTTTGCCTGTGGGGTCCAGAGTATTAATTAGACTAAATTGGTCGGGTTCTAAAAAGCCGCCTGCAATTTGGAGATAAAGCGCTGTGGTTGCAGGGCGGGTGCAGGGGGCCCATGAGAGATCCTTTAATAGGTTTTATTGTGTGCTCCTAAAGCAGCACAGCTGGAATATGGATGTCAGCCTAAGTGGGAAAGCCTTCACCACTATTCACCTCCTCACAGCCTAGGTAGTTGCTATGAAATATTAATCTGGCCATGACAAATATTCAGGATATTTTTCCTTTTGTTAATGGAAGCAGGTTTTGCTTGCAGGGCACAGCCCACTTCAAAGCTCAGGGCAGAGCATCACCAGCAGCTCCCGGTGCAGCCACCCTTGTCCCAGCCCTGCCAGAGCCAAGGAGGCAGGAGGAGCCCGTGGTGGGAGATGAGGAAAGGAATAATGCCCAGAGCCCCCTTGGAGAGACACGGCTGCTCTGCTCCCCTAACACACCATGAAATACCCCTCCTTTTCACAGTTTGCATAGTGAAATAAATATGTTCGTGTATATATTTCTGTATATACTCAGTACATTCTTAGCTCATGGCCAGGACGGGCAGTGACCTCCCTGCAGCCCTGCTCACCACAGGAGGTGGCTGAGGCTCCAGCCCTGGCTCCTGATCATTTCCACCATTTTCACCAGAAATGAGCACAGCAAGACCCAGGAGCGGGTGTTTAGGAGAGCTATTTTATGTGGATGCCTGGGCATTGGGGGATTCAACACTTGGTGAATCAGGCAGGAAAAGAATTTGGGTTTTGTGTGCACCAGCAGCCTCACGAGGTTCTCCTCTGAGCATGGAGCAGAAGACAGAGAAACTCCCAACCCCATGAGGCTGTTGGGGACCTGCCTGAAGACCCCACAATGCTTGGATACCCCTTGGTCCATGAGCTATGTAAAATTCTGTCGGGAAGATATCAGCTGTGGTTTCTAAGGTGCAGCAACTCACAGGCGAGAGATGAGTCACTGCTCCCTGGAGTAGAAGGGTCTGACCCAATGGAAATAAAATAATAACCACCTGCATCCACCGTCTCTGTGCCACACACCAGTGAAACCCCACACCAGTGGCATTTTGCATTACCTTCCCCTGATCCCTGGCCACTGGTCCCTGTGTCCTGCATATCCGCTGGTCCCTGCTGTGGTGTCCCAGTGTTCTCCTGTCGCTTTTCTTTGGGAAACACAAAGCACAAGACATGGGCTGATGGAGCAATTCGTGATGGCAATCAGGTTTTAATGGCTGCACATCAGCAGGCTTTCAGAGCAGATTTAGAATTGCCCATTTCTTTAGTTATGATCTTTTCATTGCATCCCTCAAATGTGTCCCAGATTCCGAAATACTCCAACTGTTACAGGCTACCACAGATTGGGAATTTTGGCTAACACACAGCAATCCCATTATTCATCAGGCTATAGGCAAACCAGAACATTTCTCTCCCAACACCTAGAGACAGGCAGCCCTGTACGATACCTTGGCACCGCTGCTCTCCAGCAAGATTCTCAGGAGTGGTGTCCTCTGCCACTGAATTTCTATTTTCCTCCAGATTTTCCTTTTCAGGTGAAGTGTCAGGGCTCGTTTCAGCATTTGCATACGGGACTGTCCCAAGAGATTTTGCAATTTCTTGGAGGCCACCAATGACCTGGAGCGGGCCGTCCTGCGGGGGAAGGCTCCCGTTGCACGCCGGCATGGTGGCAGCTGCGGGCGCTTCCTCTGTCATGCTGAGGCCGTGCCGGGCCGGGCCGGGCCGGGCCCTGCTCCTGCCCCGGGGTGGGCAGCTCCTCCTGGCCCCTTCGCCCCGGGTCTGTCCCCTGCGCGAGTGGCCCTGGCGCGTCCCCTGCGCCCAGCCCCGGCCGCACCATCCGCCGTGCCCGGGGCTCGCCAGCCCAATCAGCACCTCCCTCGTCGCCAGGCTCTGCCCGTTGCATAATTAAATGCACCATTATAATTTACATAAACAAACAATCTGAAGCAAGGAAGCTTTTGTGCCGGCCCGGAGCGCGGGGCTGTGGGCATGTCAGCCCCGCGGGAATAAACAGGAGCTTGTGCTCTGGGCACAATGGCTCTTTGTGTCCCCGCTGGCCACAGGGACAGCCTTTGTTCTGACCCCTAATCCCCGGAGGGTGACCACCTTCCCAGCGCCCGCCACCTAACCCGCTTAACATTCCCCAGCGGGTTCGCGCCGGGAACCGCGCCGGGGATGGAGCTGTCAGGGATGGAGCTCGCTGGGGATGGAGCTCACCAGGGATGGAGCTTGTCAGGGATGGAACTCACCAGGGATGAACCACACCATGGATGGCGCTCACTGTGGATGAACCTCACTATGCATGAACCTCGCCAGGGACACAGCTCACCATGGATGGAGCTCACCATGGATGGAGCTCACCGTGGATGGAGTTCATCATGGATGGAGCTCACCATGGGATGGAGCTCACCATGGATGGAGCTCACCGTGGATGGAGTTCATCATGGATGGAGCTCACCGTGGATGGAGTTCATCATGGATAGAGCTCACCATGGATGGAGCTCACCATGGGATGGAGCTCACCATGGATGGAGCTCACCGTGGATGGAGCTCACCATGGGATGGAGCTCACCATGGATGGAGCTCACCATGGATGGAGTTCATCATGGATGGAGTTCATCATGAATGGAGCTCATCATGGATGGAACTCATCATGGATGGAGCTCACCATGGATGGAGCTCACCATGGATGGAGCTCGCATGGATGGAGCTTGTTGTGGATGAACCACACTGTGGATGAACTTTGCCATGGATGGAGCTCACCAGGGATGGAGCTCACCAGGGATGGAGCTTGCCTTGGATGAACCTTACCAGGTATGGAGTTCACCATGGATGAACGTCGCCATGGAGGAACCTCACTGTGGATGAACCTTGCTGTGGGTGGAGCTCGCCGTGGATGAACCTCACTGTGGATGGAATTCACCATGGATGGAACTCACCATGGACGGACCTTGCTATGAATGAACCTCGCCATGGATGGAGCTCACCATGGATGAACTTTGCTGTGGATGGAGCTCACTGTGGATGGAGCTCACCATGGAGGGAGCTTGCAATGGATGGACTTCATCATGGATGAACCTTACTGTGGATGGAGCTCGCCGTGGTGAACCTCGCTGTAGATGACCCTCGCCAGGGATGGAGCTTGCCGTGGATGGATGAACCTCTCTGTGGAGGAACTTTACTGTGGATGAACATTGCCATGGATAAACCTCGACGTGCCCTGGAGCACAATGGGTGCACTTTGCCCTCTGGGGAGCAGCCCCAGCAATGGGAAGGCACAGGCCCTGCATACAGCATGGTGTCACACCGTCCCCCGTGCCTGGCCACGCACCTTGGGCAGCCAGCACTGCTCAGCGGGGCCATGGCTGCCCCTGGAACCCTGCAAGTGTCCCAGGCAAGGCTGGACAGGGCTGGGAGCACCCTGGGGCAGTGGAAGGTGTCCCTGCCATGGCAGGGGGTGGAACAGGGAGAGCTTTAAGCTCCCTCCCAACCCAAGACTTTCCATGATTCTCCCGGTAACTCTCAGCCACACCTAAGGCTGGCAGGATTGAGAAGGAGCAGTTTGCAGAGGGAAGCTGGAGAGTCACCCGAGCAGCACTGGGGCATTTCTGACCGCAGCTGAACTCGTCTCAACCCTGGTGCCCAAAGCCAGGTTTACATAACAGTGTAATCTCCTGCTGTGAATGACATTCTGTGTTTGTGCAATACAGCATTTCTGGTATCTTTGGGCGTTAGGGTTTGGAAATCCTCTTGTCAAGTTCAGCCCCCAATTAGAAATGGACGCAAACACTTTCCACTGATTTTAAGTCTTTTAAGTTTGTATCTTTAAATCAACAACTTTTCATTATTGTTTTAAAATGTATTTGGTGTGATTGATTTATAAAATCCATCCTTTGCTGTAAAACATTGTCCAAGAAAAGTGAAGGATAAAGTTTGAACATGAGCTGACAATGAGCAGTGGTTGGTACCCGCAGGAGGAGAGGCTGAGCACCCAGCAAGGTCTGGTGACTGGAGAGGAGAAGGTGCTTTCCTATTGTCACAGGACCACAGAACCGTTTGGGCTGCAGGATTGCAGAAGGAAAAGGCAGCTGTGGGTTCTTCCCACCACAGGCAGCTGTTTGTGAGCAGCTGGGCAAAACCACCCCTCAAGGGCAGGGAACAATTCCTTCTGCCCTCAATAGCCACCTGTGCCATCTTCTGCTCTGAGCCCTGGGAGCTGGGTGTGACCAGCACAGGGGAACAGGGGAACAGGGGAACGGGGGGAACGGGGGAACAGGGGAACAGGGGAACAGGGGAACAGGGGAACGGGGGGAACGGGGGAACAGGGGAACGGGGGAACGGGGCCCCACAGCCGCGGGGAGAGGAAATGCAGGGTGGGGCTGCGGGAACCAGCCCGGCAGAGCAGCAGGAGGGACCCAGCACCACAACCCTGACTGTGGGGCAGGATAGAGCCCAAAAGGCAGCACCACATCCCTGACTGTGGGGCAGGATAGAGCCCAGAAGGCAGCACCACATCCCTGACTTTGGGGCAGGATGGGCCCAAAAAGCAGCTCCACATCCCTCACTGTGGGGCAGGATGGACCCAAAAAGCAGCTCCACATCCCTCACTGTGGGGCAGCACCACATCCCTGACTGTGAGGCAGGATAGAACCCAGAAGGCAGCACCACATCCCTGACTGTGGGGCAGGATGGAACCCTGGAGTCAGGGCCTGCTGGGAGGGTCTGGACAGTGGGCAACTCTCAGCTGAGCAGTTAAGTCCCCTGAGAAGGTCAGGCTCTGTAGCATCCATCAAATTAATTGAAATGTTCAGTTTAAAATCCAATTGCATTTGTCAAGGACCAGCTGCACTCTGCAGTAAACTTGTGTTACCCCCTCAGGCCCCGGGAAACAAGCAGAGAAAAGATCCATTGGCTGCTGGGAGCTCTCCCATCCCTCCAGGACCCCTGTGGTCAGTGAGAACTCTGCTGCTGGAGGTGCAGAGCCCAGGGAGCCCAAGGCCTGGTGTCACTGTCCCATGCTGCCTGTGCACGCACCCTGCTCCTGCCCCTGGCCCAGGAGGCAGAGCAGGATGCACCCAAAGCGCTCTCTGCAAGGAGAAATGCCTGCTTCAGGAGCTGTTGCGGTTGGTTTTCTCTCTGAGCACTTTGGCTGGCCTGTGAGCTCCTTCCTGCCCCGGCTGGGGCTCGGCAGGGCTCGGGGCTGTCACCCACATCCTGTTTGTGACTGTGGTGAGGACGTGTCAGCCGTCATCTGCAGGCACCCCGGGCGTGCTCTCACCCTGCTGGGGAGCATCCCCTGTTCAGCCTGCCCTGAGCCTCTGCGGTGCTCAGCTCCCCCAGCCTTTCCACACTCACAGGAGGTGCCTGTGTCCCAAACTGTGGCAAATTAACCTTTCATACCTAGAGGAATCACACCTCAGGACTCTGCAATGCTTCAGGGTCCCTTTCTCAGTGCTGGAGCTGTCCATTCCCTTTGGGCCCTACAATGACTCTCACCAGATGTTCTGGTTTTTCTGCCCCTGGCTCCTTTTGCAAACACCCGCATCTGCCTTTAACCCAAGATTTTGACCAAATAGAACCAGATGATTTTTTTTTCTCCTTTCAGCTGGTGCTACTGGCAATGAAAAGTAGAACTCTATTTTGAGGCAGAAAATCATGGGTCATCATGTTGGACCCAGAGCAGAGGGGCTCCTGGGCTGAACTGCAGGCACTGGGTGCAGCAGCATGGACAGGGCATCGCTCATGTACAGAGCATGGGAGCTCCTCCCCTGAGTGTCCCCCAGCCCCCTCAGTGTCCCCCAGCCCCCTGAGTGTCCCCCAGCCCCCTGAGGGCCCTTCATCTTGCCAGGAGCTGTGCTGTATTTCGAGCTATTTAATCCCTTCCACAGAAATTACAGAGGCCAGTGCTGACTCTTCTGTCTCAGCAGCGCTGGTGAATCAGAGGAGTTTTGGGAACAGATTGTTTTTGTTTGGAGCTCATCTCGCAGGGAAGCTGCTGGATTTAGCCTGTGGTCTCTGAGAAGGCCAGAGAAGCCTGGCACGGTGGCACCTGAGGGTACAACTGCACAGGCTGCCCGGGCAACAGGCGAATGAGTCACACAAGGTCTTGAATTATATTTAAAGTGCTTCCAGTTGTATTTGAAAAACATCATTAGGCTGCTCAGGCTGAACAAACAGCCTTTTCTATGGAGAGAAGGAGAACTGAGAGGGAGCGAAAAACCTCTTTTTGTTCACCTCTGTGCCCATGGTTATTAATCCCCACCTCACACACCGCTCTCGTGTGATCCTTGCTGCCTGAAGCCTCAGCTTCTGGGGAAATAAATGTGAGCAGGCATGGAGTGCTGAGAGCAGGGGGAACGTGGGACCAAGGGGCAGCTCCGGCACTGGTGGGCAGGGTCCCCAGCACGGCATTCTGGGGGGGTCCCTGGATGTCACCAACCCGCCAGTGTTGCCAATCCTGCTCACCCCTGCAGGACAGCCCTCTGCCCTTCTTCTCTCCTGCTTAGGGAGGTCAGCCCTGCAGGACAGCCCTCTGCCCTTCTCTCCTGCTTAGGGAGGTCAGCCCTGCCAGTGTCACCAATCCTGCTCACCCCTGCAGGACAGCGCTCTGCCCTTCTTCTCTCCTGCTTAGGGAGGTCACCCCTGCAGGACAGCCCTCTGCCCTTCTTCTCTCCTGCTTAGGGAGGTCAGCCCTGCCAGTGTCACCAATCCTGCTCACCCCTGCAGGACAGCCCTCTGCCCTTCTTCTCTCCTGCTCAGGGAGGTCAGCCCTGCAGGACACACAGAGCTGCTCCGGGCAGTGTCACAGACACCCCTCAGGGCTCTGCAGAGCAGCCTGGGGACACGTGCACCTCAGGAGAGTCCTTGCCACGCCACATCCCCTGGAATGAGACACCTGGCAAGACATGGGATATCAGCAGCTGGCAGAGGCTGCAGCTGGCCAGACCACGCCAGCTCTGGGTTGTCACACCGTTTGTACAACGGGATGCAAACCTGGCAGAGCAGTTTCATTCCAGAGCACCCTGCCCAGGCTCTCTCTGCCACACACTCCAGGCCCCGTCCTCTTCCCATGGGGCTCTGTAACTGGTTTTAGTGGAAGCACTCATTTTATTAAAGACCTTTGGAAGACACCGACTCCGGTAACAGGAAATAAATAGCTATCAATTTTGCATTCAATTAAAAACTGTTATTAACAGTAAAGTTCGCTGAGGAAGTTCTGCAAAGGTTCTTCACATTTTGGAGTCGCTCATTTTTCACGTTAATGAAGAGGTCCGCAGCGTGCTCTGATTGAAAATGAAAATAATTAAGACCCCAGAGCCGTGTGGCTCTGATCAGAGCTGTTGTCTGGGGCAGTGCCCTGCGGTGCCACCGCCGTGTGCCCTCCCTAGCGGGGCAGCCTCAGGCCATGGAGGTGACACTGTGTGGTCAGACCCGGCTTTCTTCCTCTTCCAGCGCGCGGTGGAAGCCCGGGATGAATCTCAGGAGGTGCTTCCGCACGCTGTCTCTGCGGCTCTTGCGCGGGAGGGTGCCGAAGCTGCTGGAGCAGCTGCCGCTGTCCCAGAGCGGGGACGCGGAGCCGCTGCTGGCCAGGCTGAGGCTGCTGCTGGCCAGGCTGATGCTGCGGTGCCGGCGCACCGAGGCCCGGCCCGCAGCCCCGTCCCTGGGGAACACGCAGTCGTCGTCCAGGCTGGACTGCCGGCTCAGGCTCTCCGCAGCCCAGTCCTCGGGCGCGCTGCCCTGGTAGAAGCTGTCCTCGCTGCCCACCGTCATGGAGCTCAGCCGGCTGCGGGAGCTGCTCTCGCTGGAGAAGCGCGGCTTGCCTGGCGAGAAGGGGCCCGGGGAGCCGCAGCCGCCAACCGAGCCGGGCTCTCCAGGCTCCAGAGCGCCCAGCAGGGCGTTGTCATTCACCTCCCCTGGAACCAGAGAGCAGCGTTGGACAGAGGGCAGCGTTGGACAGAGGGCAGCGTTGGACAGAGGGCAGCGTTGGGCAGGGAGAAGCGTTGGACAGGGAGCAGCGTTGGGCAGGGAGCAGCGTTGGACAGAGGGCAGCGTTAACCAGGGAGAAGCGTTGGACAGAGGGCAGCGTTGGACAGGGAGCAGGGTTGGGCAGGGAGCAGCGTTGGACAGGGAGCAGCGTTGGACAGAGGGCAGCGTTGGACAGAGAGCAGCTTTGGGCAGAGGGCAGCGTTGGACAGGGAGCAACGTTGGACAGGGAGCAGCGTTGGACAGGGATAAGGGTTGGACAGGGAGCAGGGTTGGAGAGGGAGCAGCGTTGGACAGAGGGCAGCGTTGGGCAGAGGGCAGCGTTGGACAGGGAGCAGCGTTGGACAGGGAGCAGCGTTGGGCAGGGAGCAGCGTTGGGCAGAGGGCAGCGTTGGACAGAGAGCAGCGTTGGGCAGAGGGCAGCATTGGACAGAGGGCAGCGTTGGACAGGGAGCAGCGTTGGGCAGAGGGCAGCGTTGGGCAGAGGGCAGCGTTGGACAGAGGGCAGAATTGGACAGAGGGCAGCGTTGGCCATAGAGCAGCGTGGCCAGCCTGCCCCTCACCAGGAGCAGCCCTCTGTGCCCTGGCAGCACGGGGAGCGTCGTGCCCAGCCCCTTGGCACAGGGAGCAGCCCCTTCCCTTGTGCGCAGCTGCTCCTGCTTGTGAGGTGCTCCCTGCACCCTGAGAGTCCATACAAAACCCAACCCAGCCCCTTCCCCAATATAACCAAAATAAGAATGGGAAAAATATTACCACCCACATAAACTCCTAGCCCAGGACTGATGCAAAGAGCCCTTGGTGGGCATCGCTCCAGCAGCAGCCAAGGCCGTTACCCTCGGCACAAAAGTGCTTCCAGGCCAGCCCCTTGCCGAAGGGAAGGGAAGGGAAGGGAAGGGAAGGGAAGGGAAGGGAAGGGAAGGGAAGGGAAGGCAGCGCCGTGAGATTGCAAAGGGCTGCCCAGCAGGGCCCCACACGTACCGTGCAGCAGCAGCCGCTCCCGGGCCAGCAGCGCCCGCAGCTCGCCCCAGCGCTGGTGCAGCGCCTGCTGTGGGACAGGAACAGCAGCTCGGTCACTCCAGGGAAACCAAACAGCCTGTACACGCACGGGGCACCCTCGGGAAACACCCTGTGTGCCAGAGCTTGGCAAATTCCTTCCAGAAAACAGGGGCCGGCTCACGGCTGAGGCGCTCTGGCCAAAGCCCTGCCAGGTCCCATGTGGGAAAGGAGCAGCCTGGCGCCTGCCTGGAGAGCATGGAGCCC